>BQNB010000086.1:38614-220300 GCA_026074375.1 Tanacetum coccineum
TGTGTATAATCCTCCCAAGCAAAGTGAATAAAATTCCTAAAAACAGTGTATAAATCGCCTGTATAGATAGCTTGACTAATGTATAGATGGCCTGACGAATGTATAGATCGCCTGACCAATGTATAGATTGCCTGACTAATGTATAAATCGCCTGACCAATGTATAGATCGTCTGACCAATGTATAGATCGCCTTTGTTAACGTGTAAATCGCCTGTAGTAATAAGTAGGTATAAATCGCCTGTGCAAATGAAGTTGTATAAATCGCCTGTTGTAATGAGTATGTATAAATCGCCTTTGTTAACGTATAATTCACCCAAAGTGTTACGAAACTCAAAACACGAAGATCATAAAAAGACACATTTGTTGACGTTTTTACTCGCTTTTTCTAGCACAACTAAGTATATTAAAGCTAGGAGGACCTTAAAAATCCAATCTTTAACGTTTTTAAGACGAAAAATTTGAAATCAAGATTCAAATACAAAAACCCTCTTTTTGAACCAAAAACCTTAAAAAGATCAACCTTTTGATTTTTTTTAAGGATTGACTTGTACTTCTAGCGTATATGAAGGTAAATAAACAAGAAAGTTGCAAGCTTTATGGTTTTTGAACACACAAAAATGAAACCTTCTTTTTGTATAGTGTTCGAACCAAGTGAAACAAAGAAAAAAATCTAAGAACAAAATCAATAAAAACCCCTTATGCGTCTGATACCACATGTTATCCTAAAATATTATCCAAACACAACTTGAATAAGCAACCCAATAAGCTCAAATAATCCAAAAATGATAAAGAAGATAAGTAGAAAGGGAAACTTGAAGAATATTAGATTTAGAGAGAGAAAGTGGTGAGTTACAAATGCAACCAACACCCTCTCCATGTGTGGATAGGGTTTCTTTTATACCCTTAGCCATTTACTTGGCACTTGGGCTTTCTAAATGGGTCGGGCTTGGTTTAACTTGAGCTTTTACCCTAAACATGGACAATATTAGTTTACATTCCAAGCCCGTCAATACCCGACTAGCCTATTACATTACAAGACCTACTTGACTTAATAAGACCGATAACTTTCTTGTTTGACTTAATAAAATTAAGGCTAACAATTACTATTAAGCGGTAAGTGGGTAAAGTCTCTATGAGCTAGGGTTTAACAAGATCACAATTGCTTTAATCCTTAAGATAGATTATAATCAGCAAATAAGGATGCTTTATGCGGATGCTTTAATTGTGACAGAATTAATGTGTCTAGGTCTTAGGATGATGTAACGCCTAAGTCTTAAGAATGATATGCCACCTCGAGAGAAGAAATCATTGCACTTAATAAACAAACCAACTTTCTAATCGGATTAATAATGGTTAATACAGTTTTCTTATATTTGGCTCGACCGCTCTTTTATCTTTTGTTTATTAGCTTGCATGGGTTAAAGTGCCTTGAATTGATTGTAGTCACCAACCAAACCGTGCCAGTCTCTCAGGCTAAAACCCCCCTTTTTCCGTTAGAATTAGGATTAGGATTGACATAGGTTTAGAATAGAATAGAATTAACATAGATTAGATAACCAAGATATTAATTAAATTGATAGATTTAACCTCGCTTCAAGTGTTCGACACCTTACTTACCACGAAACTACTACCGATCGGGTACACTGCCCGTTAAAGTGTTGTTTTTAGTTTAGTCGGCAAAATATAAATTTAAAACTTGAATCAATAAAATATACACCACACAACGACACATGTTGTTTATTAGCTCAAGTACATGTTTCAAGACTTCCGCTACTTTGATACCGCACGTCCTTCTTGAAGCGACGAAGTGTTAAAGTTAAAGAACTTCAAGAAAGATGTTTTTATTCAAGCTTTCAATCTCAAGAAAAGTATGAGCATGTCGGTCCGAAAGTCACAAGTATACAAGACGTCGATAATATCTCAAGACGATGATTAGGGATTATGCTTGGTTGATGATCTCAAAGAAGTTCAAGTTCACTTACAACTCAAGCTTAGAGGAACAAGCTCAAGCCTAAAGTCAAATATCACTATAACACATCATAAGATAATGATTGAAGTTTAAATACTACGAGATCAAGACTAAAGACAAGCATAGTTTGCTAGGATTAACTGTTTTGTAAAATGGAGTGACCTCCCTTAGGGGGAGATTGTTAGGAATACGAAAAGTATCGTTCACTTTCATAATATCGTAGGATAGGATCGTAGTATAGTTTTTGGAACCTTGATAAGGTAAACGGGCCAAAGCCCATGTAAAGCCCACAAGGCCTCATAAGTGGCCGACCATTATGTGGTATACGAACCCCTCTCCACCTCTTGGAGAGGGTTGGTTGTTCACTTGTTCATTTCTAATCTAATATTGTTCTGTTTCCGTTCTCTCTCTAAAGTGTTTAATCCTTCCACTCCCTCTCTCTAGTTTTCTTGTCATTTGATTATGAGATAAGATACATCATATATTCTACAGAGTCTGTAGCTTACTCGTGGATAATAAAGTGTAATGCCATCTTTCGTGCACAAGTACAGAGCATTCTACAGATAATTTAACAAAGTAAAACAACATAAGTTCAATTACACAATACATAATACTTGCTATAACTCCTAGAGTATGTCGTGTTCTTTCATTAAATCCAAATCTAAGTTGCACGAGGACAGAAACGGGGACAGGGACGGGTACGGGTACCGAGAAATGGCAACATCCTAAAATTCAAGAAACGGGTATGGCGGGGAAACGTCTATGTGTTTTATAATACTTTAGCATATGGCAAATTGTCACCTGATGAGATTCTAGAAATTTTAAGATAAAGAATTGAAGATTGTCGATTAGAGAATGAGTTTACGAGTTCTGGAGGGTTTGACAAGATGAAGAGCAGTGAGTTATGAGTTCTGGAGGGTTTTAATTACGTAGATTAATTAAAATAAAACGCTTTTAGTTAATGGGCCATAGGAAACGTGGGTTTTTTGACCGGAAACGTTTCCTCGCGTACCATAATTGTAGAAACGTTTCCTCTTTTCCCGGGGACGTTTCCCCGGCGTTTCATCACGTTTCCTGGCGTTTCCCCGTTTCCTCCCGTTTCGGAAATGTCATACGGCATCCCGGCGGAGTTTCCGTGCATCCTAGATCCAAATCTTTCAACTTCATAGCCGATCACATCTCTAATTGATAACTCGACCTCTATTTTAGCTCAAAAGATGATCTTTTTATGCTATAAAACCTCGTTCACAATCCTACACTTTTTGTAAACAAAAAAGTAAATTAATCAGATTATTGTGTTCTTGGTGTTTAATTGTTATTTTTACTTTTTAGTTTTTATTTTCGACAAAATACTTTCCAACACGCATCCACCCTTCCAGTTCCTTCTTTAACTTGATCTTTTTGGCTACAGTTAGTCTGGGGAAGCGACGAGTGGCTTGAGTATCTAAATTGGCCTTGTTAGTAGTATCATCATCCTAAGAACATATGTGATTGTACTCCACATTGATGGGTTGGAAATGGCCCCTCAAAAGTTAAAAATGCAAAACTAAACAATTAAACACCAAGAACACAATAATCTTATTAATTCACGTTTTTGCTTACAAAAAGGTAACTCCAGAATCGTGAACCCCAACATCCTTTAATTAAAGGAAGCAAAGGTTGGATCATTTTGAAGATTGATTGATCACTGGTATATAATAGCTAATAGTCACAAAATCACCAGCTCTTTTTTCGGGTGGCATTATGTAATCTTTAGGAACAGACTCAACTCCGTGAGTCATCACAAAAACGTCTGACTTAAATTGCACTAAGAAATATAAAGCAGCCAAGCCTGTGACATGATTTCTAAAGCCATCCAATTCATCTTTTATAGTCAATTCCTCCTTCGTTACATGTGACAGACCCCCATAACAATCAGATAAACTGTACAATACCAGAGGAGGCAATTTTGACCCATTTACTTATCAACATGCACATGTAAATGATCAGTTTAGATAATGATATATCTTTAGTGGGTCAAATGTCACCCGAAATGCGTTATTAATGCATCTAAACTCTTAAATCATACTCTAAAGGTCTATATCATTTTTGAAATAGTATTTATTAAATTAAATTTGACAGTAGATATTCGTAAGGTAAAAGTCGTCAATTTTAGAGACAAAAAAGGCTTAGGGTCAATCCATCATTAACTAAAACTTACCGTTTTGACCCATTACTTGCAATATGTTAAGATAAGCATGCGTATGATGTTCAATATCATTTTTGCATTGAATTTGGACGTAAAGGTATGTAATGAAAAGAGGTCCTTACAAGATTAGGGAACATGTTCCTAAGTGGAGCCATTTGGTTCTGTCCACCATAGACCTGGCCATAAGCAACATATATTTAGGTTTCTTTTGGGTAGCCCATTGCCCGGAGCATCACTGCCACTTCCACAGGCTCAAGGGGGGTCGTCCTTCATTCCTTTAATGTAGGCTAGTGGCCATAAATGTAAACCATCCTGCATTGGATTAACATTTAGCTAGTTCAAGTTACTCTAACCAAACATATAATTCTGCATCAGCAAAACACACAATAGCAGGTACTTATACAAAATGTATGTTACCCAAAGTGAATAGATTACCTTTTAAAACATTTAACTGAATAAATATCTAGAATCAGGTGAATCTACGTATTATCTATATAAACTAAACCAAAAAAACATGTTCATATTACCCCAAGTGATATGACCTTGTTTTCTTTTGACCAAAATATATCTTCTCCATGATTTTGATTCCACCATTAAAGAAAGTTGAAGGTTTTAGCAAATAACAAAACAAAGTGATATGTGAGTAAACAAATAAAGAAAAAATAAAAAATTTGATGGTGACTGGTGACTGGTGAGGGGGGCATACACACACACACACACACACACACACACACACACACACACACACACACACATATATAGATATATAAGCATCAATCACAAGTACATATACAATATAAATATATATATAGTAGATAAATATATAGTGTGTTGTGTGTTGGTGTGTGTGTGTGTGTGATGGTAATCTTCTAAATAGAAAAAGGGTAGGTTTTTACACCATTAAAGTGGCTTTGAAATATGCTTCAAATTCACTTTTAAATAAGAAAAAAAAGAAACAAGTAAATACTAGGTGGTAATGGTAGGTAATCTTTATGATGCCAATCGAGTCGTGTTCGAATTAACTTGTTCGAGTTGGCCGGGTTATTATAACTATTAACTTCTATTTAAACACGACCTATTTTTATTAATTGTGTTAAGAATCTCAATCTCACACCTGCATAACACATGTAACTCATGTGACCCATTTAACATGTTTAAGTAAATATGTCAAAGTGATACATAAGGTTGGTGCGATAACTAAGTTTGCGATTTGTCGATTTAACTAGTTTATAGAGTAAAGTACATTTTTGGTCCTTGTTGTTTGGTGCGTTTTTCACTTTTGGTCCAAAATTCAAAAACGTTTTGGTTTTAGTCCAAAACTGATACTTTTGTTTCACTTTCAGTCCAAACATGAAGTGAAATACCCACCAAACCACAAGGACCAAAAAACATGTTTTTGAACTGAAAGTGAAACAAAAGTATCACTTTTGGACTAAAACCAAAACGTTTTTTAATTTTGGACCAAAAGTGAAAAACGCACCAAACCACAAGGACCAAAAATGTACTTTACTCTAGTTTATATGCAAAAATGACATAAGGATCTAAAAATGATAAACATAAACAATTTCAATGATATCTAAGTTATAATTGTAATTCACTCATATTAAATACATAATAACAACATAAATCCAAGCTATATATTTTATTTTTTGACGCTTATATATAATTAAGCTAGGGGTGAGCAGAAAAAGCTGAAGAAACCGAAACCGAACCAAAAACCGAAAAAACCGACTTGAAAAAACCGACCGAAACTAGAAACCGATGATTCGGTTTTTACTTTTTCAAAAACCAAAAAATTTCAGTTCGGTTTTGGTTTTCGTCTAAAAACCGAACCGAACCTATTTTATTATATAATATATAATTTATATAATAAAAAATTTATTTTAAATTAAATAAAAAATCAATAGTTAATCATATCATTCTTGGTGTAATTATAACATATTTATGAATTAGGGGTGTGCACGGTTCGGTTTGGGTCGGTTTTTGGCTAAAACCGAAACCGAACCGAAATATTCGGTTTTTATAAAACCAAAAACTGAAACCGCTCGGTTTTTGGCGGTTCGGTTTTTTCGGTTTCACGGTTTTTGCGTTCGGTTTTTCGGTTTTTTCAGTTTCAAACCGTTTAAATTTGATTTTTGCTAATTTATAATATAAATTTTATATTAATAAACTTGTTTTACGTAGAAAATTGGTTTTTTTTTTTTAATTTTTTTGTCAATATGAGCCTAATAATGTTTACACAAATTTTTACAATTATACACATATAAACGAGAGACACACACACGTATGTGAAAATACACATAGTATCATCATTTTCATTGTAACGACATATTGTCAAGTAAACACACGTACACGACAAACATATATATAAACATTAAGATAATATATATTATAATAATTTCATCCATAAAATAAATATAAATTTACAATTTTAGTTATCATTTATTTATTTATATTATATTAATTATATATTATTATAAAACTGGTTTGATTCGGTTCGGTTCGGTTTTTGACCAAAAATCAAAACCAAACCGAAATTTTTCGGTTTTTGAAAAATTAAAAACCGAATCATCGGTTTCTAGTTTCGGTCGGTTTTTTCGGTTTGATTTTTTCGGTTTTCGGTTCGGTTTCGATTTTTTCGGTTTCTCTGCTCACCCCTAATACAAACATGTCTTTATCTTCTTACTTTCTCTTTTATGTTTTTTATTTAAATTTGTTCACTCCATTTAGAAATGACAAAATTCATTATTCATTATTCAAATCTGTTTATTACAGATTCATGTATCTCGATGACCTGTGCCGATGCGAAGCTCAGAGCTGAGTGTTCTAGAGCTTGTCATATAGTGGGTCGTCGTTATTGGAATTGCAAAAAAGATGAATGTTGTTGCAACGATTAGGCAAATAGTTTTTTTCCTCATAGTGTCACCCTGAAAATATAAAAGTTTCATGGTATAATAATTTAAGAGTTGTATGAAGCTTTTATTTTTCTTCTATTGAATTGATTACA
Organism: Tanacetum coccineum; assembly: GCA_026074375.1. Lineage (NCBI taxonomy): Eukaryota > Viridiplantae > Streptophyta > Magnoliopsida > Asterales > Asteraceae > Tanacetum > Tanacetum coccineum. Next base: position 45,780 of record BQNB010000086.1, read on the forward strand.
TATATAGTTGCTTAAAAATTCGTAAATTCCACGGGTTTTTAAATAGCAACAACACAAAGAAAAAAAAGAACACACTATAAACATTTTGAGTCATATAATTCTTTGTAAACCTATTCAAATTTACTTACAGTAATAACAACAATATGCAATTTAATCAGAATAAAGTATAAAAAGTTAGCAGCATACAAACAGTCATTCTCATATCCGAGAGTAAAAAAGATTGCTTAAACAAATACCTTCGACATCTAAACTTACTTTCAATCTAAGTATTACAACGAAGGATAATTAGAAACATTATCACCACTATATTTTTGCATGAGCATCAAATCTCGAGTTCTATTTTGCATGCCAATTAACACATTATGCCAAGTATTAACCCTAGAACTTGCCCTAATTGGCAATATTCCAACGTTCATTTCCTCCAAATCATCTATTCTAAACTCCACAACTTCTCTTCCATGAGCTCCATCTAATAACCAAATCAAACAGTAACAAAACCCTTTCGTTATCTCCGAATCACTATCGACACGAAAACTCATCGTACCATTTACGTCATTCATTGTTGCATCGAGCCATACTTGTGCTGTGCATCCTGTGACTCTATTCGACTCGATTTTACGAGATGGGTTGAGTTCTGGTAGGAGTGATGCGTAGTGGAGGAGTTTTTTTACTCTGTCTATAGGTTGATGTAGTGTTTTGAATTCTGTTACTAGGTGGTTGAGTTTTGTTGTGACGGTTGGTGACGTCATGTGTGTTGGGTGTGAGAGGTGTGGTGACGTCATGGTGGCCCGTGGTGGTGGTGGTCCGAAGGTGGTGGCGGTGGAGTTCATCTCCGACGGTGGCCGGAAAGGTGGATATATGGGAGAGTGATCCTTGAAGATAACTAGATAAGTGGAGTATGAGTGTGTTATTTATAGCAAGTTTTCTATTTTCATGGAGCAATATTATAATATGAAAAAGTATTGGAGTATGAAATAAAATATTTGCTATAATTGAATAAAAAGTTATAGCGAAAGATTAAAATAATTAAGATTGTAAAAGGGTGAAGAATATTCTAAAGAGTGATGATATATATATAGTATTTCTTTACATTAAAGATTCGGTATCAAATGATTTGTGCTTTAATGATATCTCATGTTTTGTGAGAAGTTCTTTTATTAAATAATTGTGGTTTAAGTGGTGTGAAATAGATTTGTCGTATATATATTACAGTATGAGATAGTTAATCATTTTAAAAAATAAAAATAAATTAAAAAGATGATTCGGTGATACAGGCATGATGGTAATAATTGATGAAACCAATTTTGGTTGTCTTTCTTGACAAAGGGTATGAGTTGAATGCACCTTTGGCCTCATTATATCGTCATTGCTTACATTATAATCCCATATATGCTATTTAAAGTTTTCTTTTGAACCTTTTAAAATAATATGTTAGTTAATTTTATTATTTATATTTATCCATCAAATGAGTAGATTTTTAGTTGGTTGTTAGATAGATTTTACTTATCTATCAGGTTTAAATTTTTTTTCTTATTTACCGTAAGATTATCAAATATATCTTTCATAATTTGTGTTTTTTGGTAATGTTTGTTGTCTTTGATTAACTTTTTGACTCAGGTACGAATACATAGAAAACTTACGTGACCACGTAAAGGTTGAGTGTAAACCTCCACATCGCAGACGTGCAAGCCAAAAGAAAAAGGACAAAAAACGTCATTTTCCTTAATGAGAAAAATTGTTATTTTGGGTACATTCGATTTCTACACCTACGAAACTATTGGGTCATTATTCGAGAATTCCAACAAGCCTGGAAAAAGATTCCCAAACGTATCTTTTTCTCGGTTAGCTTTTCTTTTAGTTGTTTGCAGTGATATTTTAATACGGAGTAATTTATTTGCACACGATTCATAAAAACCAGCAACACATCATCTCGTATAATATGTAATGTTTTTTTTGACAAACAGATATGACATGTACCTAAGCCCGGAGACCACTGCCAAAACATAAAGTCTAGATACAACAAACATGGGTTATTGACTTCTTAATAACTCTATTTCACAAGAACGAGTGATTTTGAACAATGTGTGGCATGGTTTTTCTTTTGCATTTGCAACATTTATCCAAAAGCACTGATCTCTGGCGAACTGTGGCGTCGTTTTGACATTATCACAAGTACAGTGATCAATTCGCAATGACACCTCAAGTAGGAAGATTCAAAAAGTTAATCCCCAAAATAACTTTAAGGGGGGTAATTTGTTTGTTCTTTTTCCTATCTTAATTTACACCAACGTCACCAATCCACAATATTCTTATCTTTGTCCTATCATATGTGCATCAATAGGATCTTTTCGATTTTAAGAATGTGGTTAAGAACCCGAAGATGAGTGAGCACCCACTAAGATCAAGATCTTACCTTTAGAGGAAAATACAATTTGATCAAGCTTTGCACATGCAAGGTGTTAAAAGGGTTCTCCCAAATGTCATAGTTGGGAAACATTGCCTCTGGAAGTCCAGTGCGTGTTTGATAGGTGATGACAACATCTTCAACAAAGGTAGCCCAACCCATGTAGGGATCCCCTAAAGATTTGGAAAGCAGGTCTTTATCGGGTTTTAGATTTTTGGCGGTGACCCATGTACCTTCTTGCACCAAAAATTAGTTTTTCCAAGTTGCCTCCATGAGTCATCACAAAAACGTCTGACTTTAAGCAAACTAAGAAATCTAAAGCAGCCAAGCTTGTGACATGCTTTCTAAAGCCATCTAATTCCTCTTTTGTAGTTAATTCCTCCTTTGTTACCTGCTACAGACTCCCATAACAATCAGATAAACCGTACAATACCAGAGGAGGCAATTTTGACCCATTTACTTATGAACATGCACACGTACGTATAAATGATCAGTTTGGATAATGTTATAACGGTAGTGGGTCAAATTTCACCCGCAATGCGTTATTAATGCATATAAACTCCTAAATCATATTCTAAGGGTCTATATCATTTTTGAAATAGTATTTATTAAATTAAATTTGACAGTAGATATTCTTAAGGTAAAAGTCACAAAATTTAGAGACAAAAAAGGCGTAGGGTCAATCTGTCATTAACTAAAAAGTACCGTTTTGAACCATTACTTGCAATCTACTAAGATAAGCATGCGTATGATGTTCACTGTCATTTTTGCATTAAATTTGGACGTAAATTTAAGGTATTTAATGAAAAGAGGCCCTTACAAGATTAGGGAACATGTTCCTAAGTGGAGCCATTCGGTTCTGTCCACCGTAGACCTGGCCAGAAGCAATATATATTTGGGTTTCTTTTGGGTAACCCATTGCCCGGAGCATCACTGCCACTTCCCCAGGCTCAAGGGGGCATCGTCCTTCTTTCCTTTTCTGCAGGGCTAGTGGCCATAAATGTGAACCATCCTGCATTGGATTAACATTATGTTAGTTTTAAATTTGATCACACCCCTGTATTACCACAAATGTGAAAGGTGATGAGTTGATGCATTTGGTTGACTATCACCCATTAGACCTAGTCGGCCCATTTTGTTGGTTTCCATTTTTTGTATCTTATTGCTTATCTCGTTTCAATTGTTAGGTTAAACACGACCTAGATCAACCAACTGCCAAGTGTATTACATAGGTTAAAATCGTCACCTTTGCTCAAGCTTAAATTCATGTACACAGCCTACCGGGTATCCTCATGACCGTTTACAACCCTTAACATTTTGTAAGAATTCATTTCTAGATCAGTACATAGTTATGATATCTCACATGTAGCTCAGGTCGACATTAACCGGGCATCTTGTCTCTCCAATCCTATGGTGACACCGTGACACCAATTTGCCCGTTAATGGATCATATTGATGTACTAGTGTAGTCATCAGTTGATGTAACACAATGCTGCAATGGTGTACTCATTAGTAAATGCAACACATTGCTGTACTTGGTGTAGTTATCAATCGAATTATGGCTATGAAGCATTAAAATTACAAGACTTTATGATGGTGAGAGAGTAAGATCCCTTATGAGAAACACCAAAATCACATTTTACTTCGATCTAATGTCAAAAATAAGAACTGATCAAATTCTAAAAACAGGCAACCAAATATATGATACATGATCCGCTGCAGTTAATAATTAAAAAATAAAACAACAAGACCAAAAAAATGTAAGTAAAACCAGTAGCCTGATCTACTTAATAATCTGCTAATGTTTTTAAGTAGAACAGCACATCATCTTTTGACCCTTGGGCAATGCACTAGGATCGTTCCCAATATCAAATGCTTTTTTGCTTACAACATGGTATACTTGGGTAAGTACTTGTACTTAAGTGATTTTCAACATTTAGGGCCTCCAGCGCAGATGTCTCAATGTGCAATTGCTATCATATAAGTACGATAATGAGCCATAAAGATGTGATGGTACTCAACATTGATGGGTCTCCAATTGCAAATGACCCCTCACGCGGCAATTGCTATCATATAAGTACGATAATGAGAAATAAAAAGGTGATTGTACTCCACATTGACGGGTCTCCATGTGCAAATGGCCCCTCAAAAGTTGAAAATACAAAACTAAACAATAAAACATCAAGAACACAATAATCTGATTAATTCACTTTTTTGCTTACAAAAGGGTAACTCTAGAATCTTGAACCCCAGCATCCTTTTATTAAAGGAAGCAAAGGTTCGATCATTTTGAAGATTGACCCCTGGAATATCCTTGCTAATAGTCACAAAAACATCAGCTCTTCATTCGGGTGGCATTATGTAATCTCTAGGAACAGACTCAACTCCATGAGTCATCACAAAAACGTCTAACTTAAAGCACACTAAGAAATCTAAAGCAGCCAAGCTTGTGACATGCTTTTTAAAGCCATCTAATTCATCTTTTGTAGCTAATTCCTCCTTGGTTACATTTTACAGACCCCCATAACAATCAGATAAACTGTACAATACTAGGAGGCAATTTTGACCCATTTACTTATGAACATGTACATGTACTTATAAATGGTCAGTTTGGATAATGTTATATCTGTAGTGGGTCAAATTTCACCCGCAATGCGTTATTAATGCATATAAACTCCTAAATCATATTCTAAGGGTCTATATCATTTTTGAAATAGTATTTATTAAATTAAATTTGACAGTAGATATTCTTAAGGTAAAAGTCACAAAATTTAGAGACAAAAAGGGCGTAGGGTCAATCTGTCATTAACTAAAAAGTACCGTTTTGAACCATTACTTGCAATCTGTTAATATAAGCATGCGTATGATGCTCACTGTCATTTTTGCATTGAATTTGGACGTATATTTAAGGTATGTATTGAAAAGAGGTCCTTACAACATTAGGGAAAATGTTCCTAAGTGGAGCCATTTGGTTCTGTCCACCGTAGACCTCGCCAGAAGCAACATATATTTGAGTTTCTTTTGGGTAGCCCATTGCCCGGAGCATCAGTGCCACTTCCCCGATGTCAATGGGGCATCGTCCTTCATTCCTTTTCTGTAGGGCTATCGGCCATAAATGTAAACCATCCTGCATTGGGATAACATTATGTTAGTTCAAGTTACTATAGCCAAATATATAATTCAACATCAACAAATCACTTACACACACAATAGCATGATAAAGTTGTCTAGTAGATCCACACAAAGCATAAAGTTGTCTAGTAGATTACTCACATTTGGTCTTTCCAAATCTGGTCTTGCTTTAACACAGGCATTATGAGAGTGGCATTCATAATTTTGGCCACAACAACATCATTGCATAACTGCGAGGAAAGACAGGTAACGTACTAAGTCAGTGCATCAGCATTACAAAGCATGAATCCTTTCTAATCAATTAAAGTATAATAAACTAGTGTAGTCAAATCAATTTAAGTACTTAAATCTACACACACAACACATTATAATTAACTTTGATAATATTATTGATCATGTTACATTTATCATGTCCATTGATATAAATAAAATCAAAATTGCTATAGCGTTATGATATATCTAATACGCTCACAATATTAACTAAACTCTCACCTAACAAATTAATCACAATGTACAACTTTACGGAAGCTGAAACACATCAAACACACACACTAGCTCTCTTCCTCCGGTACCCATCTCCTTGCAAGCAAACTTCTTTTTTTTAAGGCTCAACACTACTCTCGATCGAGCTCATGGCTTTTGATTTCTTTCAGGCGACCGAGCTCTTTCTGCCATGTGGTTTAGATTACCTTCATAATAGGTTAGACATTCGTTTTGTTTATGAATACTCATGTTTATATGATCAAAGAAAGTAAGTTTTTTCAACATTTAAGTTTTTTGCCTTTGCGTATTTATAAATAGTGACACATTATAAACTATTTTCATCAAACCATATCATCTAGTAACAATAAAATTTAAGAATGAAAAGAGATAAAATGGTAAATTTTCCTCAATCACATTCTATAACATAATTAATCGAATCGAAACAAAATATTTGTAATTTAATTCGAAACTCTAAATATTTAAATTTCATGGATACATACCAATTCGTCGATTGGCACAGCCAATATTTTTTTCTTGATTTTAATTGAATGGGACAGACAAAAGATTCGAGTTTTTAATGGCTGAATCAAATGTAAGATGTGATTTAATTTTGAATGAGTTTTGGACATTTAATTTGATGGTGGTTTTGAAGAAAAATAATTTGAGAGAAAACGCATTATCCAAATATACCGACTATGTAATACGAGTAATAAAATACTATTAATATTATTATTACCAAATAATTATTACTGTAATTTTGCGAAGTTTTACTAATTAAGACAAACGAGGATATAAGCCCGCGCTTCGCCGCGAGACGTTTGTATAGCATACCATTGTAAGCATCTTAGGTTCAACGTTTTGCTAATATGGACTAAAATTGAAAGAATAAACAGATCAAGAATCTGTAATAAGGCAATAAATGATGTTACACATAAGATACTTACAGAACTATGAAATATTCAAGCAAAAAAGAAAGTGTTTTAAATTACAAAGAATTGATTCGATGAGGTAGATATTGCACGGAAAGTTAATTCCGTTAGTCAGGCAAGTATATAAAACACCTTCAAACAGTTTCTCGTTTCGATATCCCATAGTTTTACCTTGTTTACTGAAGATGAAAGGAGGAGCTGCCATAAATAAAACCCATTAATCAAGCTATGAATGTTTAAGCGCTATAAACTTGATTTATAGAGGTCATATTAATTGATCAAATCTGGCCAAAGTAGGCTAGAATGACGAAAAACTCTTTTTTGTATCTGGGTTTGGTGTTTGAAACATATAATATAACCTTCTAAAAGTTTAACTAATAACTTATGGAAATCAAATTTAAGTAGCCAAAAAAAATTTAATATGAACGACCGAGATTTTGACCAAGATAGGTCGTGTCCTGCTCCGGAAAAAGGGGAAAGAAAAGCATCAGTTTGACCCGACGCCCGAAACCCGCCTTATACCCGAACCACCCTTTTATGTGTGACCCTGTTCTAATACTCCATACCCGCTCCATATCTAATGAGATCCAAAACCGCTCCATATCTAACATGGTCCGGCTTATTATAACCTGTTCAACCACCGCCCCAAAAAACCGTTTCTTATTCGCAAGAAGGGGTTGAAGTGGAGCCGGAATGTTAGCTGCAACAACAGATCCTGCAAATAATAATTAGTTTCGCGTAAACTACTCTTAAGCTGATTACAAAGATAAACTAATTTCACTGTCATCATCCTGTAATCAGTTTCAGTTTATTAACATGTACCTACATGCTTTTAAACATAAAGGGATTGCTTGGGTTCAAGCTCAATCACTTAAACTCAACTAATGCTCTGTATTGTTTATACATTGAAAAATCACAAAAGGAAACGCCAAAAGAACTCTAAGTACAACTGTTAAAGGTCGATATTGTCAAATCTACATCGTAAAGCTTAGCTCTTTAGTGAGCGTGTGACATAGTTTCTGTAATTTAGGTGTAAATCACATTAGCATTTCATTAAAAAGTTATAAGGTACTTTGTGCAAAAAGAATAGTTAAAAAACATTTAAGTGCGACTTAATATATCAATCATCATGAAATCGAAAAACACTTGATAAATAACAGTAAAGATCATAGACAAATATCATACCAAGTTGGATAACAGTCTACTAACACTTGCATCTTTGTCACCACCCAAAACAGATTCTGTTTACTCATCTCAGGCGTTGAACCAAAACCGTCACCCATCAATCCAATAGTTTTTACATGATTGAGAGTTGTTTCCTGCCATACCAAAACAAAATTGTTTAAGTAAAATGGTAAACCTATAACTCCTCTAGATGGTAGTATTGTATGACTAATGGTAAACATGAAAAAGCTAACCTCCTCCCAAGATTTGCCAGCAGCTTCAAGCACGGTTTCTGATTACTCCTACTTAATCTGTTTGAACATATAAAAACACTCAGGAAGTACAAAAAGTAATATCTGAAAACTTAATTTTTTTAAAGCACTAATATAGTACAGAGTAGCGAGTAGTAATAGCGAGTAGTAAGCATCAATCAATATTCTATCTTGGCTCGGTGCGCCAAAAAGCTGTTTGACTACGACATGCAGCAGAAAGAACTCAAAATGTAATCATGTTACAGACACGCCATTTTTGCAACCAATTATGAAGTTTTATGTATAGTACATATAGAAGTTGCCTGTGCACTGCGTTCCACACAAAAGGGAACTACAACAGATAGTTCTTTTATCCCTCAGGTAGCGCAACCTGAAATAGTTCGCAACTTATTAACAAAAGCAACAAAGAACAATGGTTGACGATAATAAAAATGAAAAAAGAGCTACAATTTTCATTGTGTACACCTTGTTTGTAATTTTGTTTACCACTGTTTCAGCAATTGGACATCCAAAACTGAAGTTAAGGTAGCGTTTCCATCATCTCCCTCAAAAAAGAACGTCTTTAAGTGGTAGCCCATTTCCAATGGTAAAAGTCGCTTTTCAACCTCTCATCTGTTAAACAGTTTGCAACAAAACTTACATTACTCAACTTTTAGTGAACGCCGAAAACTCATATAGCCATATATGTGAAAATATAATTTGTTTATTACATTAATACAGTCCGCAGTGGTTCTTGCAGGTAATCCCCAAAACTGAGTTTCGCCGATGTAACTAAATATCAGAATTTATTAAAAACAAAGTTAATGAAATTATGATAGTGTGGGTCATGTGAAACTTATTTAATATGTGTTTGTCTGTTTTGCCCTGCCCTCAGTTCGTTTGGGACCATACAGAACTTACACGTTTTGCCCTGCCACACACTTTTTAAAATATCGATATTGACTACAAAGGGGACACTTTTTAATTATCTATATTTAGCATGATTACACTCTTTATAAAAATCTGATACTTTAAATACTGATATAATTTTAAAACATAACATAATTCTCTTAAAGAAAGCTAAACATTAGCATATTGAATAAAGCACTGATGATATGAGACTTCCGGCATATAGAACAAAAAATGCAACGGAAGATTATAAAAGGCGTACACTTTCCATTTATCTGGCAGGCTAACCTGAGAGTTTTGGCGCGTTCTTTTACGCTGATTTGAGACCAAAATAGCAGCACAGTCAGTATCTGTGAACACAAACAGCAAAAGAACCAAGTAAGTAAATAGCAACAGGAAACCATAAATGTATACAATGCAATGCAGTACTAAATGATTACCTTTGGTGTGAGATAACTCTGAGGTAATCTGTTCATGAGACACGTGGTGTGTGTCAGCCATACCAATGCTTAAACGATCCACTGCTTCAACTGGCGGCGGCGTTGGTTGAGTCTTTCCTCGTGCTCTTCCATGTTGCGCTGAACCCGAAGGACAGATGGTAGTAGTATCTGTGAACAGACAGAGTTAAAAGTCCACAAAAATAAATACCAAAAGTCAATAATAACACTTTGATAAAAAATGACGAAAACAAATGAACACCTTTTGAAGGAATAAACGGCGAAGTTAAATTATCATTGTCCGCAAGGAGTCTGTCACACATGTTTGTGTACTTCTCAAAGACGTCGCAGCTGTCATTCTGTGTACCACCAAAGTTAGGAATATGTGCAGGCTCTGGTACATTTGACAAACAACGCGGTCTGACATTATGTGCACATAGGGCAGAGTATGCCTGAAACACATTGGAATCATCACATGTTTTCACCTTCCTTTTACCATTGCCGGTAATAGTTTTTGGGACAGTTGATACCGTTCCTATAAAATGTCAAATGAATATGTAAAAATAAATCCACGATTAAAGCATTGAATAAACAACGAAGAAAAAACATTCTGCTCGATTCACAATACCTTGGACATCTGTCTTATGCTGTCGCGCTGTACTACCCGAACAAATACCATAATACCTCTGGAAAGCATCCTGATGAGCATACGTGTGTGTCTCTCATATCTTGCACACGTAGCTGCGACTGCATCTCAGATAAAACCCTACTATCTTGGCTGCTGCAAATGGTTGAAAGTTCACGGGCTTCTCTTACCACATAAGACTCTAGAGTTGAGGACCATACGATGAAAGACCCATCAGGTTGTACTAACTTTTGAGCAGGGTACATATAACACGCAGGCTCAGACAGGCCTGTAAGAACCATTTCTTTCCAAATGAATAATGCAAACAACACCAAATATAGGAAAAAAGAACATTATGATTCTACCTACCTCGTGAAACAACGCAGATGTCCATTGCAGTTTGAGCAGATGGAATGTCACAAAAGTAGCCATGCCGGATTGATACATTTTGAGAGACCCCTGGTGTTACAGCAGTATGCACATCAAAACGAATATTTGATGTTTGATTTTCACATAGGTTAAGTTCATTAATTGTAGGTTCATTTTTTGGTTTTCCCTTCATACTTTAGTATACGGACACAAAAGCCGACGACTGATAAAAGCAGATATAAAAAAAACTTTGCAAGCAAACAGTCTTAAAACAATACGACGCATACCAAAAGTTGTTTCGAAAGGTAGCGTTTGAAACAAACCCACAAACAATTAGAAACCGCTTTAAAGCAAACCAAAAGAGGCATATGCAAAAAACACGGCATACATTCATGCAACCCAATACCCGCAATAACAGACTGCATCACCCGGGTTCAAACACCACAGGAGTAAAAACAAAACATAAAATAACAGGATCCATGATCAATAAGCGAAGCACCACACAATAACAACAATGCAACCACAATAATACTGTATAAGAATCATCTACAAATCATATGTTATGGATAAGCCATAACCTCAAATAAGCAATTTTATAAGCCCAAAAAAGTAACCTTATAAGTTTTAGAGAAACTAAATAAGCTCATAAGGTGGAAATATGCGCTAATCCAAACACATCCCAAACAGAATAAGGAAACCCACATAAAAAAGCACTGTCAAACATTGAAAAAAAAATCACATACCCTAATCCTAAATACTGCTCCAAACCCAAACCCACCTCAGATTTTGTTCAAAATCGTGCTTCATAGATGCGTCCAAATTAAGACTCGTTCCCCTTCTTCTTCCTTATCTTGTTGAGCCGGTTACAGATCTTGGTGATTTTAGAATTTTCTAGGTTTCGTGTGTGTGTTTCAGAAAGAAAATGGAGAGACGGTGTGTATGTGTGTGTTAATGGGGTGGAAAATACTGAGGAGGACACGTAGATTCCACTACTCATATTTTTGTGGGTTTTTTTATGCGGGTTGACCCATCTCATTAATACGCCTCGTAAAAACAATCTCACTCTTTAATACTATAAGTATAATGATTCATAAGATTTTATATATAGAGAGAATTACATAAATCTTCCTCGTGGTTTGTCATATCTAATAGATTTGGTTCATGTGCTTTTTTCATCGGGTTTGGTCCTTGTGCTTTTAATCCATTGCGGGTTTGGTCTTTTGTGGTTTTGATCCATTGCGGGTTTGGTCCCTTGGTCAAACTAAAGAAGTGTTGGTCAAGAGACCAAACCCGCAATGGATCAAAACCATAAAGATCAAACCCGATGAAAAAAAGCACATGGACTAAATCTGTTAGATCCGCAAACCACAAGGATGATTTATGTAATTCTCTTATATATATATATATATTTATATTTATATATGACAAAAGTTCTATAAAGAACAAGGTCTAAAAAAAACAAATAAGTCAATCCTGACCATTCACTTCATCTAAATTGGACGGTCACGATTTGATACATCTACCCATCCAATACCTCGTCTCTCACCTCTCATTTCATTTCAATTTACACACAGTCTCTAACCACCACCTCTCACCATCCATTGGAACCCTAACAACCATCCATCAGAACCCTAACAACCGTCGCCAACCACCCACCTCTCACCGGAACCCTAACAACCATCCACCCACCCCCACATTAAACCATAACAAACATCGTCGGAACCCTAACAAATTAATCAAACCCACACAAACCCTCGCCGGAAACATCACAAGTCATCATCTACCCACACACACATCATCTAACCACCCCCAAATTAATCAAACCCTAACTGTTTTTTATTCAAATGGACATACGAGAAGAACTAAATCTATCTAAGATGTCGTCTGGTATATACTTCTTTTTATCTTCTTTTTTTTTGCTTATTTTTTTGTGCTTTTTGTGTTTTTAGGCTTGTTGCTTATTTTTTTGCTTATTATCAGTGTTTTGTTGTTTATTCAGTTTTTTGTTGCTTATTTTTTGTACTCATTGTGTTTTTAGGTTATGTAAATAGATCATACATAAGTTAGATAGATCATAGATCATACATTGTTGTTCTAAAGTTAGTTTATTGTGTTTTAGATAGATGGTATATCAGACATTGTTGTTCTAAAGTTAGTTTATTGTGTTAGGTTGAGGATTTGATTGTTATAAGCTCATTAGGTCATATGCTTAATCTGTTTTGAGCTTTTGAGTGTTCTAAATTAGGGAATTTGTTACTGATGTCTTAACGAAATATGTAACAGTTTGTGATTCTTTTTTGTTTACTAACGGTTTTTTTTATATTTTTTGTTTAATGTTAGGTGTTAAGGGACGTAGGGGTCGTGATTCTCCTAAGAAAGGGCGGGTTCCGATGAGTGAAAGGTTTTTGAACCCAACGCCGATAACTCAATATAATCCGGTCACTAATGAAGTTGTAAAAGAGAGTGGTAAGGAAAAGCCTGATGTCGTCGTTGTGAATGAAAAGTTGGATGTTGTGAATGAAAATCCGGATGTTGTGAAGGGAAAAGCCGGATTTTGTGAAGGAAAATTTGGCAAGTGTGAAGGAAAAGCTGGCTGTTATGAAGGAGGCTTTAAGGTATAGTCGTAAGGTTGATAAAGAGGCTGTTGTGAAGAATAAGCTGTCTCTTGGTAAAAGTAATGTTCCGACAGAAGACTTCATAAGAAAGGATTGTTAAAGAGGCTATTGCAGACAAGAAAGGTTGATAAGGAACATTTGGGAAGTTAGTTTTATAACCTTACATTAAAACAGTTTTATATTGTTGTGCTTTGTGGATTGGAATTTCATCAACTATCTATATTAGATGCTAAGATTACTTTTTGATAGTGAAGAGTTGTAGTTTGTATGGCACGAGTTGACTGTAAAATATTTGATCAATGATTAACACAATTTATGGGTAGTATTGATCAATTTATGGTATAACATTTTAGTGTCTTTTGGAGTCTATGATTTCATGATTTTTTGAATCACATGAGATTCTAACAGAATCCCTTGTGATTTAACTTGAATCACATGAGATTCTAACAGAATCCCTTGTGATTTCAACCTTGAATCACATGGATTCAACAAAATCCCCTTGATTCTTATTACTTATGCTTATAAAAAAATAAACATGTTAACAGAATCCAAACATGTCTAACCAGAATCCCTTGTGACTAAGGGAATTAACATTGATTTTATAACCTAATAAAAAGAAAAAAGTAAATCAAATCACATGTACTTAAGTAAATAAACATGTCTAACAGAATCCCTTGTGATTTGAGTAATCACAAGAGATTCCTCTAGATACACAAGAGATTCATAGAGAATCACATGTGATTATGCTGCAATCAGATTGGATCAATCACAAATATACAAGTAAACATAGAAATCAAGTAAAGAACAATTATTCAAATATTTAAGTAACTAAAATATGATTCCAGAAGTATTTAAACAAGAACTAAAAATATTTAAGTAACTGAAAATATTCAAGTAACTAAAAAGTTATCAAGCATCAACGATGACTGGTGTCGTCTTTCTTTTTTTCCTTGCCTTTGGATTTAGTGAACAAGTTGTTTTGGTATGTTCGTTTGTCATCTCTTCACAAAACCCACAAGGCCTTACTTTTTTTCTTTGCAACTGTAAGTGATTTTTCTCGTTCACTCTTTAAACGTTCTCCTTTCTTCAAATGTTCTCCTTTGTTCACAGCTTTTGTTGGATTTTGCACACCAATTGATTCGTTTTGTTATTGAAAAAAATACCTCCAATTAACATCTCCTTGTATCTCCTTTAAGGGGGTTCGGCATATCGGCTTTCACTTCATCCAAGAGTTTCTTCAAGTTTTCTACATAGGTGCCCATCTTTCCTTCATCTTTGCTCATAAAGTATCATCCACAAAAATTTTTGCCTCATTTGTAAGTCTTTCAATTGTTAAATTTTTTTCCCCATATCTGTTTTTTTGTCTTCTCAGGTCGGGAGGTGTCATGTCCCTTGTCCAGCGCCTCAAAATGTATTGCTTTGGAATAACATTAATCTCACGATTCTTGAACACACAAAATATATGTCGACATAGAAACCCGTATCGAAGAAAATTTCTACAAGTACATACCACCGAACTCATCTTCTATATTTCATAATACCTTCATCTACAAAACACAAGTAATAAAATGTTTTAAATACCTAATTAGAAAATGAGGCATTTAATTGGTCAATATATCACATGAATTACCAAGAAATCACATGAGATTCAATATGAATCTCTTGAGATTCCAAATTAATCATTTGAGATTCCAGAGAAATCACCTGAGATTCAATATGAATCACTTGAGATTCCATAGAAATCTCATGAGATTCATTTAAAGTTTTATTAAAAACAAATAAAGACTTACCTTTTATAGTCTTTCATTTTCCCCACTGTTCTAGTTTTCTTCTCTTGTTCTTTTCCCTTTTTTTCCTTTTTTTGTGAAAAAGTGATTTATTTTCATTCGACTTCTTGTCTCTAATAATGACAGTTTCACACCCTTCATCTATATTTAAACCTTGAATCATACAATTCCAACAACCTTCATTTATTTCAGTTTGAATAATCAAAAACATCGTCCTAGTGTATACTCGTGCTGGCATGATAGTTCAATATCTAATTGTGTAATAACACTTTGGAGTTACATCAATTGTTTTGAAGTCAAATGACCCTTGCCTATACTTTGATTTCCATGGCTATCATATGACATATGAAACTAACAAGCGTAGCCACCAGGGCTGTGAAACAGTTTGAAAACAGTTTTCACTTTCAGACCTTGAAGTGGTCCTCATCAATCCATATAATGGAGAGTCAATAAAATAAGCTGGAATCAAATTTCTCGAAGATTGAACATTTTTGTCAACCATTTGTGTTTTTTCAAATCAAAATCCTCAATCAATTGTGCCCATTTCTCTTCAAACGTCAATGGTTCAATGAACATATTCCAAACAATCTTATCAAAACGTTCTTTGAAATCTGTTTCATTGTATATTTCTTTACAAATTTGTTTTGGATAAAAGAGTTATTAGTTTAATCACAGGAGATACAAAATAGGCATGTGATTGGTCAATATGAATCACATGAGATTCCAGAGAAATCACATGAGATTCAATACGAATCACTTGAGATTCCACATGAATCATTTGAGATTCCAGAGAAATACGAATCTCAATATGAATCACTTGAGATTCCATAGAAATCTCATGTGATTCAAACTCAATCACATGAGATTCAGGTTTAATAGTTATGTGAATAAAAATACCTTGGATGGAATTTTTTGCATAATGTGCCACATGCAAAGTCTGTGTTTGGCTTTCTTAAAAACGGATTCGATAGCTCTCTTCATGGCTCCATCTTGATCGGTCACGATCATGGTTGGTTCTTTTAAGAAAGCGGTCATGAATGCCGTTAGCAGCCACGTGTATGATTGTGTATCTTCATGTAAAAGCATTCCTGAACCAAGAGTGACACATTTTCCGTGATTATCGATGCCAATGAATGGTACAAACTTCATGTTGTGCCTATATAAAAATCAATTTATTAGTACTTGTAAGAACAGAAGAATCACATGAGATTCCAGTAGAATCACATGAGATTCTTCTAGAATCTCATGTGATTCTACAGGAATCACATGAGATTCAAGTGGAATCTCATAAGATTCAAGTGGAATCACAAGAGATTCAAAGGGAATCTCTTATGATTCCCAAAATAAGCCTAATTATAAAGCCAAACACAGTGAATCACTTACTTGTTGCTGTTGAAGGTTACATCAAAAGATACTATGTCTCCAAACTCTTTGTAGTTACATTTGGCAACTTCATCAACCCAAAACATGGCAACCAACTCAGAGTTTTCTACCTTATACTGAAATGTAAAGTTCGGCACATACTTTTTTTTGTTTTCCATTTTGTTTATAAGCATTTGTGCGTCACTTTCACCTATAAACTGATTAACATCCCTTTGATGATTCTTAAAATCATCGGTCATCCCATGAACATATTCATACCTGCCTTTCATGCTACAATACAAGTTGTGTGCACGTGTTGCACTAATTTTATTTGTTGCAGCTTTGACAACAAATATTTTTTCTGATTGATTTATCTTTCTTTGTTTCTTTGTAAAATGTTTGTACTCTTTTGGGATAAGCATGTGATTGTGTTTGGGTTTAAATTCTACTAACTTGTATTTTGCAGAAACAATATCCAAAACTAATCTTATACGAGCTTTGCAATCTGTTACATGAGTTGTTGTATTCCTTTTTTGTTTGTTATATTCATGATCAAGTGTGTCACTATTAATACCTTTTGGAACACCTTCTTTGTTACCATGAGGTACTTATGTTGAACCACTCCTGATTTTGTTAACCTTTGCCCTCCTTTTTTAACTTCAAAACAGCCATTTCAGCGTATTGCGTATACATATCTAAAGCTTCATCTATTGTATCATAGTAGGTCCCTTCGACTGGTATAGGAATTCCTTCTACATGAGGCTCCCAATAAATCGATCCACCAGGTGTCTCATTCTGCTCGTATAAAGTAGGTCTTGATGTTCTCATACATTCTGTGTATAAAAAACATAATGACATTAGATTCATAATAATATAACCACTGAATCACATTAGATATCAAGAATCTCAAGAGATTCCATAGAGAATCACAAGGGATCCCAAAAAAATCTCAAGTGATTTTTAAAAATCTCTTATGATTTTCTCAAAATCTCATGTGATTCCACAAAAATCTCATGTGATTCACTAGTATCGAACAAATACAAATCAGTATCATCTGATTCCATACAAATCTCATGTGATTCACTAGTATCAAAATCTCATGTGATTTCACAAAAATCTCATGTGATTCACTAGTATCAAACAAAGTCTGATGAATGTTTGTTCTTCATCCAAGTCTTTTTTATATATGTGTTTGATACTAGTGAATCACATGAGATTCACTACTAGTGAATCTCATGTGATTCACTAGTATCAAACAAATTCAACACAATTTTATAACAATACGAATCTCATGTGATTCATTATGAAATTTTACCTGTAACTTCTTCAATAACTGTATCTCGATCTGCAACGTCTTCCACAATCGTATCACATGAGATTTTTACTGTAACTTCTTCTTTGTTCAGATCGTTCTGTTTGTTTACTTCTTCTTCATCCATTTCTGGCGATTGACAGTTATGTATGATGATTTAACGGTTATTTACAGATGTTTTAGAGCTTTTAAATAATCCCGACGACGGTTGTTAGGGTTCCGGTGTGTGGCGGTTACTACGATGGAGTCGCGATGGATTTGGAGGTGTTGCGGTGGCGTTTTAGAGGTGTTGCGGTGGAGTCGCGATGGATTTGGAGCTTCTGAATAATTCCGGCGACGGTTGTTAGGGTTCCGGTGGGTGGATGGGTTTTTTTTGTCACCCGCCGGTGTGTGTAAATTAACCCGCCGGTGGAGTCGCGATTGGTTTTTTTTGTTAGGGTTCCGGCGGCCGCCGGTGGAGTCGCGATGGGTTTTTCTTGTTAGGGTTCCGGCGGTGGCGTTTTGGAGGTGTGTGTGTTTTGAGGAGAGAGAGAAAAATATTAAAGGGTGAGTTTTTTTTGTGAATTATATACATTTGAATGAATGAATATGAACCATTAGATTTGATTGAAATGGAGGGTCAAGATTAACCCATTTGTTTTTTTTACCCTTGTTTTTTGAGGATCTCAACTCAATGCAGGTTTTGTTTATTATTCTTTTCTTCAAATAAATCAAATCTTGTGTATGTATAAGTTTTAATATATATCATTTGTTAGGATAAGTTGTATCAATGTAGGGTTTTTCTTATATTTGTACTTGTGTTACTATTAGTATAATTTATAATATGATATTTGATTTTAGGATGTTATAATAACTCAATATCACGTAGCTAGTACATCTCCATTGAGTTTGCAGTTTTAATCAGTTTCATTACATTCCTCAATCCCTTTATATATCACCTCAAGTTCTTGAATATTTCTTGAGCTCCACAGATCCAAACTCATATCATTTCATCTATAAAATATGTGTTCTTGGTCTCTTATGAAAGTTCCAACACCATGAAAATCCTCCTCAAGTTAAAAAAAATTCTATTTTACCACACTTTTTTTACACACTTTTAAATAGTGTGAAAAATATTTTAAGTTTATTAACACATATAAATGTGTAAAAAATAGTTACATAAATAAGTGTGAACAAAATTAAAAAAAGTAAAAGGTTTTCACACATATATATTGTAAATAAAAGTCCACACTTTTAAGTATGGAAAAATCCATAATTTTTTCACACTTTCAAGTGCTTACCCCAATTTGTAACACCCAAATCCTCCACACTTCTCACACAAGAGAAAGTGTGGAGGAGTCGGGTGTTACATGGGGTCAACATTTATAAGTGTGAATAAATTATAGACTTTTTCACACTTAAAAGTGTGGACTTTTATTTGCAGCATATAAAAGTGCGGAAACTATTTTGTTTTTCAAAATTTGTTCACACTTATTTATGTAACAAACTTTTTACACAATTATAAATGTCAATAAACTCAAAATATTTTACACACATTTTTAAAGTGTGGTGAAATAATTTTTTTTTGTAGTACCATGAAAAGATGAAATGTACTCAAATTTATCTAATTCATTTTGTTTCTTAATTAAATTTTAGTTGGGGCTAATCACCGAAAGAATCATTATACTTACCCTTATATACTTATATATACATCAAAAAATTACTTATGTGATCATTAAAGTGACTTTTTTGGGGCTTTTCTGGGCATATATGACCATTTTACCCTTTAAAGTAAATTACTACATAATTGGTCCATGTTACATAAAAATTTGCATAAACCATCCTCGTCCCCTTTTTACTTAACACAATCTATTTTTACTCGGTTCTCAACTAAATTTAATTACCCGACCCACCCTTTACTTAACACGATATATTTTTACCCTTTTTTTACTATATAACTTAAAAGTATATAACAAAAGTAAAAAACATTTTAAGATAAAAACATATAAGTATTTGAATTACATAAATGCTTAACCATTAACTTAGATTACATATTTAAGTGTTAACATACTTCCATTACATAACTGTTAATATTTTGGACCAAAACCCTTTATCAAGGGAACCAAAATTTCATATGTTTAATCCAGATTAGTGTACCAAAATATTAACAATCATTACCATTACAGATTAGTGTAGCAAAATATTAGTGTACCAAAATATTACATAACCACCACAACAGAATCATCAAACACCAAGCTTTCTTTTCCCCATCCTGACCTGCTCATTCTCTTGCTCTAGAACTCCAAATGTCTTGTTAACAATCATCTCCCATGTTATCTTATTTGCTAGCCCAATGCAGCAATTCCATATTGGTATAGGGCTTTTGACAACAAATTTCTTTGGAGTTTGTGGAATTTTGGGAGTTGAAAGGGCTTTCTCTTTGCTTTTTGGAGTTGAAAGGGACTTACTAGTGGCTAATAATCGAGTCGATGACTTTGGATAACCGGTTTGCTATTATTTTAGCAACAATCTTGTAATGAACACCAATAAGAGAAATAGGTCTATAATCTTTAATATACAAAGGGTTGGGAACCTTTGGGATTAAAGTAAAGAAAGACGAATTTGAGCCAGGAGGAAACATACGAGATGTGAAGAAGTCATTAACGAAAGTCTGAATATCTAGATGTAAAAGGTCCCAATACTTCTTGACAAACATAAACGAAAAGCCATCTGGGCCCGAGGCTTTTTGGCTACCACATCTCAAACGGCAACTGTGATTTCCTCCAAGGACACCATGGAATCCAAATAGTTCCGATCAGAATCAGATAAACACTTATCAGCCGTAATAGGAGGAAAAATAACCGACGAGTTTTGACATGAAATCTTATCTTTATAAAAGTTTAGGAATGCAAGTTTGATATCATTAGGATCTATAATCCATTCGCCCTCGTGCAAAATCCCATTGATCATCTGAGATTTACGTTTGGAGTTAATAATACCATGAAAGAATTTGGAGTTTTCATCTCCTTCCACGTCCTATTTAATCTGAGCTTTTTGGATTAAATCCATGGACTCAAATTTGTCGAGACCCTCTAACTCAAGCAAAGTATTAACACGGAGCTCTTTGTCCTCATCATTTGCTCGACCTGCATCAATATTTTCATCTAACAATCTCAAAGAATGCAAAATACTTTGTTTCCTGCTATGTTCACTATCTTTTGTGCGGGAATACCAAAGTTTAAGATGAGTTTGTAGACCGCTAAATTTATCATGAAAAGTCACTATGGAACCATGAACCTCAAACGAAAAATAATTCCACGCCTCTTTAACCACATCATCGAAACCAATACGATCAAACCATGAATGAAAGAGTTTAAAAGGAGTCTGACCAAAGTCAGAATTCTTACTGTGTAATAGAATAGGGTTGTGATCCGACCAAACTTTATCGAGAACAGTAACCTGCATGTGAGAATGAGCATGGAGAACGCCGTCTGAAACTAGGAAGCGATCAAGTTTACTCAACTTAGTTCCGGTTTTGTTCATCCAAGTAAACATTTTACCTCCCATAGGAAGGTCGATAAGACCAGCATCTCGAATGAAAGAGTTAAAAATCACAACATCATTATTTGAGAATGAAGAATCGAACCTCTTAGTTTTGCATCTAACTTTATTAAGGTCTTCAAACAAAATAATATTGTCGGCATGATTTTGAAGAAATAAACGAAAGGACTCCCAAAGATTTGATTTTTGCGGTTGTTGTTGCGGACCATACACGTTAATAAAAGTTTACACTTTGGGCGACTATCTATTTAGAGAATTTTTCCAAATTTGATTATCTTCAACCTCTTTCCACCCATTACAACATATCTATTCATAACTAATCTTAGAAAGCAAATAAAAAATGTCTATACTTCATAAGATTATTGGTGAAGTATGTTTGTTCCCTCTTTGAAGATATTGAAATCCTTTGATCGGCTAGTGGTGGCTGGTTAAGGCAGCGCGGCGACTGGTTGCAGGCGACAGTGGAAGTGCGTCAGATGAAAAGAAGAATACTAAAGATTGATAGGGTTGTTTTGTTAGAATAAAGGATTTGATCTCAGATCTAGTTTTCAAGGGTTGTGTTTTTATTTTGAATTTGAATATTGCTAGATCTAAATCTTTAATTTGTGTGTATGATCTTAAATCATGAAGTCTAAGATGTGTATAAGTAAGTGTTTTTAGTGTGAAGATGGAAGTGATTTGGTTTGTTGAAGATATGGGGTTTGGAAACATTTGGGAATATGGTTCTTAATTCTGTTTAAAGTTTAATTTTTTTACTTTTATAAAAATGAAAAATGCCAAGAAAAATCAAAGAGGATAACACGAGGGCATAATAGTCATTTAAGTTTGACAAAGGAATAAAACGGACTCAAAGTTTTCCCACAAAAATGCCGCCCACAATTTCTAAACTACGTGGACGAAACGTGCAATTTGACCAAACCATAAGGACGCCTTTTGCAATTAACTCTATATATCATCATGTATATATTCACATACACAATGACTAGTGCTTTTATTTTGATATTTATAATCTCGTGTATATACATGTATTTCCAAAACAACATATATGTTGTATTTTTAAAATAAAAATTATAAAGATATAAAGTTCAAGGGTATTTGTTTATTTTTTTAAAGTTATTACAAAAACATAAAAATTTATAAGTTTACACTTAACTTAATATAATTTATTTAAAATACAACTACTAAATTTTTATTAATTACCTGTTTTTTTAAGTTTTCATTTTTATAAATTTAACACTTATATTTTTATGTGTTTTTTTCTCCGTCAAACTTATAAAAGTTTAACCAATTTTTTTCTTTCAATTAGCTAATAAGAATGCTTGATTTTGCTACATGTGAAAATAAAGCAATCTAATTGGCTTAATTTTTTTAAGTGATGTAATTCGTTTATTATAAAAAAGATAATATTTGTTAAATTGTACGAGGACGATTTGTTGTGAAAAGGAAAAATGAAAATAGTAGAAAAACATAATTAAATGAAGTAGGTAAGACATAAATGTGTTAGATCGCTACTTCTAACGCAATTAAAAAATCGAATTTGATATGTTGTCTTTTTAACCAAAGTATCAATGTATTATTGAAAATTGAAAATGCATATACGTCTGAAACTCTATGATATTGCACCCGAACAATATCTCTTTTATGGCTACACTAGGACGAGAGACTCGATCACTCCTCAACACAGAGGGAAATGAGGCAACCATGTTCGATCGAGTGGGCTCCCTAGCCTTCGGCGCGCGTGGGTTGCCTTTAATGTTCTTTGCTTTTGTTTCAACACCATCATATATAGGTGCGTTTAGTTGAACGAAAATACCCTTGTTTACTACAAAATCTTTTGTACAAAACAAGTAGAATAGAGATTGCGTTCGAATCAAACTTTTTCTACAAAACACAAACACCTACAAATCACATTTTGCGTTTTCCTTGTAACTATCATTCTTTTCTTCAAAATAGAAAACTGTGTCACATGAACGCATTTTTGTGAAAATTTAATCTACTATTTTTTTTACAAGACTGTCAATAAAAAATTAATAACTTTTTCTACAACTAAACGCGCATTTGGCACATTTTTTAACATTAGATCACCCATTTGTTTTATAAAATATAGATCAATAATTTGTTACACCTAATTAAATTATTAATCATGGTTGAATTATTGGCCTGTCCGTTATAACATTCATAAACAATACAAGGTACAAATGTAAACACAAATTTCAGAAACAATACTTTAGAAATCATCAAACTGATTTTTAACATTATTAATTCTTTTCGACGTAGTATGCAGTCGGGTTAACGTCCTTGAACCTCCTTCCAACCAAACTGATTCCAACAATGTCTTGTTGATTAACTGGAGTAGCATTAGCAGATTCTTCATCTACTTTAGATAGATTTTTGTGGACCTATGCCAGTGTATCCAGGAGCTGGCTTATAACTACTAGTAGCACTTTTAGAATTTAAGTTAGCTCCAGATAGGTTATCATGCACAACAACTTCCACACCTGGAGCTGCTTTAACTACTCTTTTGTGCCTATGATTATGTTTAGAAGTGAGTGCTTTCCCAAAAAAAAGGCCGCCTGCGTTAAAATGGATGAAGGTAACATTTAGCACCTGTTTAAGGAATAGCAGTTCGATGCTTGAAGACACAGTTGATCTTAAAGTACCAGGAACTAGTATCGCCACCCGCAAAACCAGTTATCGTCGACCCACAAATGTGAATGATGGAGGATCTCGAGAGTTGTGCCAATGGATGAACGGTCAAGGAGCTGCTACGGGTATACAATAAAGGATATCGAGTGCTGGTGAAGTCATTTTAATCACCCATGGATGAAGTAAGGCTTTAATCGACCGAACCACCATACATTCACTGTGTCACCACTCGCCTCACCAGGTTATTTCCTTTTATTTTCTTTTCTTTTTAACCTTTGTAGGGTAAATCTTCTATAAGTTTCTAAGATAAACTAATAAGTGTTTGGGGTTTTTAAGCTAAAAATTCTATTTATAGACAATCTTCCTGTTGATTTTCTACAATTGTGATCTAACTAGGTTATTTGTGGACTGTTTGGGTAAGCTTATTTAGAGAAGGATAGTCAAGATACTACTGTTTTTAAAAACTTTCGCATGTCGTTACGGGTCCTTATTTATTTATAGTTCAACGAGGTTCATAACCCGCGCGCTGCGGCAGAGCGCGCGGGACTGTGGGACTCACCTTGCAACGAACCGATAACCTCAAATATAATTAAGCATAAAGTAGCCAAAAGTGTTAATAAGTGTGACCATATGGTGTTTAAAGTGAAGAAATGTGTATTTTATGTGACTACTGATCATCCAATGGCCACATGAATTTTATGGTTTGTGTGGCCTTTGTTAATATTTTTTTAGTCACACAAGCATGTTTGTTTTTTGGTTTTAGTCACATACAACTAACATAAAGTGCCCAAAAGTGTTAAATAGGTGTGTCCATATGTGTTTTAAAGATGAAGAAAGAAAATGTGTATTTGTGTGCACTTTGTGTGACTATTGTTCATCCAATGGCCACATGAATTTTATGTTTGTGTGGCGTTTTGTAATATTTAGTCACACAATGAAAAAATAAGGAAGTGCGGGGAATCGAACCCCGTGCCTCTCGCATGCAATGCGAGCGCTCTACCATATGAGCTACACTCCCATTTGGCAATTGCAGTCAAGGTGAAAATGTAATATACTCGGCAGTATTAACTTGTATACTGTTTTAATATTATAACAGTACTAATATACTCGGCAGTATTAACATCCTATTCTTCAAACAATATTACACGTAGCTTGGCAGCACTAACCTTCAATGCTCCAACAGCAGTAATAACATCCAAGCAGTTTTAATGTTTCATTAGCAGCACAAATATTACATGGCAGCATTAACCAATATTACATGGCAGCACTAATATTACATGGCAGCACTAACCAATATTACATGGCAGCACTAATATTACATGGCAGCATTAACCAATATTACATGGCAGCATTAACCAGTTTTAATGTTTCATTAGCAGCATTACATGGCAACACAAATATTACATGGCAGCAAAAATATTCGACGTGTACCTTGCAGCTTTCTCCATACTTTCAACTGTTGCTGCAACTTCTTGTTCGAATTCAAAGCAGTCTGAATCTATTAGCACATATAAAAACCAAAACTTATGAAGATGTTTCTACAAAGTAATACCAAGTTTTGTGAATACTTACAAGGTTCCAACAATGCGGTCTGTACTCGCTTCGGTTTCATTGTCTTGAAAGCTTTTTGCTATCCCAAAATATGATATTCTTGGCTTCATATGTGCATCAAGTAAAATGTTACCCAAAGTAACATCCTGTTATTATATGTGTGCCACTCATTTGCAGGGGTATGGGAATGGAGGTTTGCAATGTCTTGTTCAGTTGTTCAGGGTTACCCAACAAAGTAGTTTTAGCTTCTAGAGAAATGATCAAGAATCATTAATAGCTTATAAATTCTGTAAGGATAGCATATTAACATTAATAAAGTTAAATAAGAGCAAACATTTTAGATAAGCACAATCAAAGCAGCAAGGTGTTCAAAATACAATAAGCTATAATGTTTCTATGATTGCGTATTTTATAGTGCTTAATATCATAGCTAGCAACATGCCTATTCAATTATTCCTAAGTGCATATTATATCGTAATATTAAAAAATAAGCAGTTTCAACCAAACACAAACTTATATTATATCCTTTTAAATCTGGTAAACTGGGATGTCTAGCTTAGCTTATTTAAAAGCAGCTTGTGCTAAAACAAGCAAATAGATTTTTGGGATTGCTTATTCTAAAGTTCTTACCTGCACAGCTAGCAACCTGCTTATTTTTTCATATGCTTATAGCCTTATAACAGCAATGAGTATTTTCTCAGGGTCTATGGGTCCGTCTTCATGATCTACAAGTTTTGTATCCCATCTCATTGACTCGGCTATGTTCTTCACTTTCTGAGCACGTCAACATCATCACGCAATATAACAGCACCTTCTGGCCGTAGGATTCTATCCATTTCTAGAAGAATGTCTTCGAAATTACATCTACATGGATATCAATGAATAAAGTTTCAATATTTATACCAATGTTGATCAATGCAATGCTTTCAGAAAGATGATGATTCTTTAATAAGTGTTTACATAATAAAGTTATGTGTAACTGTGTTGTATTTACCTGTCACTGTATAAACTGAATAGACTGTTGGCGTGAATGAGATCATACATGCGTGGGTACATTGAAAAAGATTCACACCTGCAAAATTAGATAACAGATTTAGCATGTCGAATATTAATTGAATGTTTGAAACAACATAATTATCCAACCCAGCCTTACCTGACCCATAAAATGTTCTTATTTTACGCATTACCTAGCCCTTCAGAACCAAAACTCATTTGCTAGTCAAGATACATACCAATCAGGATAGATGACTATTAGTCCTCATTCGTATATAACTACAAGAGTGTTGGTCTCAGCTAAAGTGGGGAGAACGTTCATAACCCATAACCTGTGTCTAAGGCAGCCCTGAATGTCCCATTATTAATCAGTATAACAGAATCATCTTGATCAATAAACGCATTAGCCCCTTCAGGAAATTAAGCACCACCGCTCGGGAATCTAAATACATTATCTTCATCAGCATCCCCACCGGCTTCCTTCTTTGCAGCAGCCTTCTGGTTCTTTCGCTTCACTCTGCCAGGTCTGCCACCCCCGAAGGGACTTGTGAGTGAAAAGTCAATGTGCATCTGTGAGTCGACTCTAACCATGAATGATGGAACATTCACAACTTGCCTTCCAACCCTGTAACTGCAACCACATATAAGTAAACGGAACATCACAACAATGACCATAACAAAAAAAACCGAGTTAAACAGGACTTGAAAGAGGTTGGCCGGGTTAACCAGTTTTTGCTAGTAGTTACTTTTTACAGATAAAGAAATACCAAAACCACTTGTTCGCAAGTCAGGTTTTGTACTAGGAACCTAGATGAAGCTGCTTTAAAGGGTGTGTGAGATAGCATTGTTCAATACACAATTGCTGACTTAATCAATATAAAGTCAAAATGGCTGACTTTTAAGAAATCATTAATGTTTTATACACAATGTAGGCTCAAAACCAGGTTTTTATTTTTTAAACCACTAAATGAATAAGAAATTTAGAACTTACACAATGGGCGGGTTTATCTTTTGCTTGAGCTGCAAAATCTGTTATTATATAACCATGCTCTTTCCAAGCTAAGCACGTAATATACTGCACATAACATATATAACTAAAGTAGGTTACTTTTTACTTACCAGCAGCTTTCGAGAGTTCCCAGTTGTGGTCGTTAGGGACAATCTGAATAACTTTTTGCTCACCATGCTGGCCTTTTCACAGAAGGCAAATAATGCTGCTATTGTTTCGGGCTTGATTCGCAGCACATAAACCACACTATTCCAGATACGGTGCCTACTAGTCACGAAAATACATGAAACAAACATCAAATGTGAAACTAAAACAGATTATGTAATTGATTAGCTGCAAATTTAGGATTCGAGAAATATTGTACCTGTTTAACAATGTCGTAAACTGTAGAGGGATCGGTGAAATCAACTACAACTGATGTGGCTTTTGACTGTCAATAGATTCAATTAGCATGATAACTATAAAATTATGAATGCTACTTGTGATATTTAGAACAGATGGTTGATCTTTTTAAATGTCAACATGTTACAATTTAGATTGTTTAAAGTTAGTTTCTTCCATGCCACAAACCTTAAACGACAAATCATAAACATTAATATAAAAATCATAAATCTTAACTTTCCAAAATGTTAAAACGATCATTTTAGCATAAGTACATTATTGTATCAAGCTTAATATAGTCCTTTTGTCTTCGACAAAAATGAAACATGCTCCAAGTATGTATTTATTCATGTTACATTTTTTGCGTTGTTTCTGCAAAAGAATCATATTTGTACCTTCCCGAGGTCTTCTCCAACAAGGTATGAATCAACGGCTCCAGTGACTTTCATGCCCTTTGATTTGGTGACGGCTAAAACAACAGCCATTCCAATCTACTTAGTTGTTCCATGTTCCATTAATCATATACACTGACCCAGGTACCCACCACAAGAGAAAACAAATCATTTGTTAAAAAAACATCATTATTTACGGGTATTATGGTCTTGGGCAATATCAAACAACGCCAACAACCAAACATGTTAAATAGTTTCATTAAGCTCACTTCTTTTGGCTTATTTTGAAACTTTCTGGTAGTATGTCATTATAAAGTTATATAGCCAAAAAAATTGAAAAACAAGCTAAAAAAAGTGAGGTTATGGATACACAGCCCCTGAAAACCAAATAATCCATAACAGGCTATTATAAGCCGAAACGCATAAAACCCACAAAGAAAAGACATAAAATAAGAAGTTCATACAATTGCAATAAGCCCAAATTATAAACTACAAATTACACTTATTTAATCAAAATCAAATCAAGGCTAAGATAAAGAAAACAAAATTAATTTAATTATAATATGACAATTAAAACAATAAAATTGCTATTTATAAAAACTTTAACCTTATAATAGTGATTGAGGGTTTGTTGGTGATAAGAGCGGCGGAGATGGTGGTTATAGCGGTGGTTACATTCGGTTGAGTAGGGCTTAACTGGTCAGGATTTAGGTTATCGTAGATGGCGGTCTGCATTAGTGAAAAAAACAGATGGGGGGAGTCGAGAGGGCCGGTTGCATTATGAGGCTATGGTTTAGTGTTTGGGTGTTGATTGTGGTATGAGGGAGTAGGATGAGGATAATGGATTAAGGTGTGAGATTGAAAAGTCAAAAAGGAAAAAAATGTAGAGGATAATCCCGGTTTTAAGTATTGTGGTGTTTTGCTTCAACCCTAGTTTGTGTTTCCCCTCCTCCCCCCTCGGCCCCCTCGCGCGCTATTTTTTATATTTTCAAATGTGACTATTTTGAAAAGTATTGGTACATATAGATACCATTATAATGTGGACATAAAACTAATTTAGATACAAATTTGTGATATGGTTGTGACTATTGTTAAGCCTATGTCACTATGATCATGCTACAATTTAAATGCGATTACACATTAGGTTGTTGGCAAGCAAACACACCATAAAACTTTAGGAACACTTATTAACTTACGTGACCTTATGTATGAATTTTGGTTACACTTAATCATGTTACTCTATGGTTTAGTGTGACCATATTATGACATTTGGTCCTGTTCACGTGTGTGAACTACCCTATTTTCGTCATCTTCTTAAAAGTATATCAAATGACAAATGCTTCAAACTTACTTTTTCCTCCACACGCCTCTTCCCCCTCGTCACACAATTTCAAAATATCCGCACTCGCTCGGCCCTAACATATTCAGCACCAAAAAATCAGAAGATCGTTTATACCACAATAATGTGTGAACAAACTTGACTATCCTATGATCTAGCCCACCATATACAATTACTTCATGCTGAAACATAATATGATCTTCCCTCCTGCGTCCCCCTCTACCTCCTCCCCCCCCCGCCAACAATTGTGTGATATAATTTCACATATGTAGTTATATAGTGTCGACTAGGTTTCAAACTTATTTTGTATTGTACACGTCCTAAAAATATAAGAGACTAAATTATCAACTCAAAAATTACCAGTTAAGGTTAGTCACAACTAATATATTACAAGTGTGACAATGCAACTGAAATGGTCACACTAAAATGAGTTCAAGTGTGGGCTGCGTGTTTATTTTTAATCCTTGTACATTTAGTCACATAAAATTATTGAATGTGTGGTCTGTTAAAATAACATCTTGTGTATTGAAATCCCAAGATTTGTATAAGAGTGAAAAAACAGGCTAAAAGTAGCAGTCTAGAGAAAATACGGATGCTGAAGGTGAACAGATCAGTAAGGATGGTTCAGAAAATGATAACGCCATTGCTAGAGCTTACTATGACTAAAGACCATTAAGAGTATATGGTGCGATTATTGAACTGTTTGAAAATGCTTTGCTTTTATTTACTCTTAATAAATGAAGTTGGAAAAACAAACGAGGATCATAAAGCGCTTAAAGAAGCAAATGATTTGTTAACCAAAGACTTTAAAATGTATAAGGAAAGGCTTTAGATTTTTTGAAACAAACCAGTCAACAACACTGTTTTGAAAAAGGATTATGATGAGTTGCAAACTCGATTTCTTGTTGAAAAATAGAAAATTGAAGATCTTGAAAAACAAAAAAACGTGATGATCTCGCGGTCTCTCTTCTTGTTTGCAACTCATATTTCAAGTTATAATAAAATGTATAATTTCATAAATGAAAGTCAAGCACGTGATTACTTTGAAAACAAAATTTTAAAACATCGCGGAAAGATAAATACCTTGAATGACATTCCTTCAGGTTGCAGGTAAAAATAAAGATCTTGAAAATGTCATTTGCAAAATGGGCAAATCAACTCAAACACTTCATTTGCTTACGAACGAACAAGGGTTGTATCGGGATAATAATCATAAATTAGGTTTAGGATATAAAGATCCTTGTTTTTCTTCAAATCCTCCGCTGTCTCGCTCGCAGTCAATCCAAGTCTGTATTAGTGTCATAAACCTCCTTATGATGAAACATGTCCAGCAAACCTGAATGTGCTTCTGATTATGGACCGCGAAACAAACCCTCTCCCGATGGATGCTGGAAGAAGATGTCGTATTAAAAATGAAAGAATTTCAAAAAGATGAAAAAGTTCAAGAGTTAAATAAAACCAGACGATTATACAAAATTAAACAAACTTTCTAAAACTTTTGTTTCACAAATTGAACTCTCTATTGAACAACAATATTTTTCAGAAACTTTTATTTCTACTGGAATTCCTACAAGTGCAAGTACATTGAGTTCACCTCCCTTAACAATGCCAAGTTCAAGCAAACTGATTAGACATTTTCACAAGTTAGAAAATGAAATTCAAAAGTTGTACACTCTTTTAGACACTAAAACTACTCCAAAAAGTATATTCTTTACAAATCGTGAGGAGACAATTTTAAGCCAATTTTGTTATAAAGAGTTGAAACCGATTCTTAATTACTTGCATACGGTTTTCAAAGCTATTCAAATGAAATTTCTAGAAGAGATAAAATTAATGATGGATGTTTTTGATGTAATGGAAAGTAAACTTGATGTAACATTAAGACAAAATGATAAAATGGAGGGAAAATAATAAATTCAAAATTTCAATTTAGGTGCATGCTATTATCCAATGCATCCTTCTACCTATTGGTCAGCTCACCCTTTTACCCAATCGCCCTTTTATCCATTGGATGATTTACCCTTCTCTAAGTCAAGATTTTCCTATAAGTACCTAAGCTTTCTTCCCCCATCCTAGTTGTTGAAAACCAGGCCTCTCATTACACAAAAAATGGGGGTTGTTAAATCTTGATTTATTGTATAAGTTTCATAGCATTAGGCTTGATTCATGGTTGCTTTCTAGATGAGTTCCACTAGTACCAAGGGGTATGTAGTGATGTATAGGATGTCTCTACATAAAAGTGATATCCTTTGATTACTTGGTTATTATATAGTAGATCGGGTCTCATAGAACAGCCTCAAATTACCTTTGTCCGTATTTTAAGAAGTGAATATTTAAGATACGGTAGCATGGCTGTGCGGTAAGAGTTATTATTTCTTTAATGCGGGGATGTTAGGTGTTGTGGTTAAAAAGGGACCTCAAAAGCCTAAAACTAGTGTCTTAGATGACACATTCAGTGAGAATTCTGTTACAACTAATGAAAAAGTCATGTCTAAACCAAAACCAAAAGAAGTTGAACCTAGTTGTGAAACACACATAAAAACTCCTAGGCAACCAATGAAAAATCAGGGGACACCTACAGTTAACGAAAAGAATTGGAATGAAATGATGGAAAAGAACTAGGGGAAGGTTACTCTTTCATCAAGAAAAAGTGTTTTGTTTGTGGCAGCCTAAGTCATTTGATCAGAAATTGTGACTTTTATGAAAAGAAAATGGCAAGAGAGACTGAGCTTAAGAAACAAAGGGTTTTTAATACAAGTAATGAGGTGGCAAAACCAGTATGGAACAATGCAAACAGGGTTAATCATGCTAATCACTTTGTACCTAGACCAGTACAACTCATTGCTGTTAGGCAAAATGTTAATTCTGTTAGACCTAATGTTAATACTGGTAGGGCAAATGTTAATTCTGTTAGGCAAAATGTTAATTCTGTCAGGTCTAATGTTAATACTGGTAGTTTTAATATTAATACTGTTAAAGCTAAACAACCAATAAATACCAGTAACTCAAACAGTTTTAGTCCTGTAAGACCCCAGGTGAATAAGTTTAATCAAAGAAGTAATTTTTCAAAATCACATTCACCTGTGAGAAGACCCATTGTTAGAAATACAGCAAAAATGTCTTATACTCATGCTGTAAAGGGAAATTGGGGCACTGCTGTTAAGACCTCAGCAGGTTATAATTGGAGGAAAACTAGACCAAACTCCAATTGTAATAGTGGATCCAATTTTATTCGAACTGTAAATGCTAAAGGACCACAAGGCAGACCCAAGCCTGAAAAGGCCTGGGTCCCTAAGAGAAACTAATTTCTCTTTTTCATGTGCAGGATCATCCACTCAAGAACATGGAGGACAGAGGTATATTTGATAGTGGATGCTCAGGGCACATGACTGGTAACAAGGATCACCTGGATGATTTTGAAGAATGCAAAGGGGGATCTGTTACCTTTGGAGGTAGCAAAGGCTACATAACTGGTAAAGGCAGAATAAGAGTTGGTAATTTAGATTTTGATAGTGTGTCTTTTGTAAAAGAACTTGGGCATTTTAATCTTTTCTCAATATCACAAATATGTGATAAGCAGCACAAGGTTCTTTTTACTGAAACTGAATGTCTTGTTGTGTCTCCTGACTTTAAGATGCCTGATGAAAATCAGATACTTCTAAAAGTCCCTAGGCAACACAATATGTACAGTTTTGATATGAAGACACCTTCTCTCACAAAAGATTATGCTTGTTTGATTGCAAAAGCCACATCTGATGAATCTAAATTATGGCACAGGAGGTTAGGTCATATAAATTTTAAAAACTTAAACAAACTTGTGAAGGGAAACCTTGTAAGAGGTCTACCTTCCAAGGTTTTCAAAAATGACCATACATGTGTTGCCTGCCAAAAAGGTAAACAACACAGGGCCTCCTGCAAGGCTAAATTAGAAAGAATGATCACTGAGCCATTACACACCTTGCATATGGATCTTTTTGGACCTACTTCTGTAAAAAGCATTAATCATGCAAGTTATTGCCTTGTAATCACTGATGATTGTACCAGATTTAGTTGGGTATTCTTCTTGGCTACTAAGGATGAAACTAGTGGCATCCTTCAAAACTTCATTAGACAAATTGAAAACCAGCTTAATCACAGGGTTAAAATCATTAGATCAGATAATGGCACTAATTAAGGAATAGGGATATGCTTGAATTTTGTGGGAACAAGGGAATAAAACAAGAGTATAGCAATGCTAGAACTCCACAGCAGAATGGAGTTGCTGAAAGAATGAACATGACCCTAATTGAGGCAGCTAGGACTATGCTAGCAGACTCACTTTTACCAACTACTTTTTGGGCAGAAGCAGTTAGTACTGCTTGCTATATCTTTAATAGGGTAAGAGTGACTAAACCTCAAAACAAAACTCCTTATGAGCTTTTGTTTGGCCACAAACCAATTATTAGCTACATAAGACCTTTTGGGTGCCATGTTACCATTTTAGATACTCTAAGTGTGCTTGGAAAGTTTGATGGAAAGTGTGATGAGGGTTTCTTAGTTGGTTACTCACTAAATAGCAAAGCCTTTAGGGTATATAATTTAGTAACCAAAAAGGTAGAAGTAAATCTGCATGTAAAATTTCTTGAAGAAAAACCTAATGTGAAAGGAGTAGGTTATAGATGGATGTTTGATATTGATTATCTCACTGATTCTATGAACTATATTCCTGTGTCTTTGGAGAATCAATACTTACCTAACATGCAGTATTCAAAAAGTGTAACAGTGCAGGTACTCTACAAACTCCTTATGCAAATGCTTCTGAGGAAGAAGATGAGGCTGAGGAGCTTATTGTTGTGCCTACAGTAGCCAAGCATACTGCAACAAAAGTTGCGACCCAAGGAAGTCTTCTACTAATTCAAAGGCAGAGGAGTTTGTGACAGAGCTTCAAAACCTTAAAACACAAGAGAAGGAGGCTTATTCTACTGGCATTTCAGAAGATACTCCTGAAATTCTAGCTTTTAGAAGAGAATTGGATGAACTTGCTCAAAAGCATTTAAGGGAAGTACCTAAGAACAAAGCTACCAGTACTACCTCAGTTAATTCTGGTAGTGGACCAGTTAATACTCAACATGCTGATCAAGATGATTCAAATATGCCAGAGCTCACAATCTTTAACAAGCCTCAGAAAGGGATTTTTGATGAGGCTTCTTATGATGACGAGGGTATGGTCCATGATTTCAACAACTTACCAACCGAAGTAGCTGTTAGTCCTATTCTTACTCTTAGGATTCACAACATTCACCCACAAAGTCAAATACTTGGTGATCCTAAATCATTATGCGTGCAAAACTAGAAGCAGAGTGCAGCAACATTCAGGAGCACATGCACTTGTAAGTGATGTTCAAAAAAGCAGAAAGGAAACAATCATAAAGATCAAAACAAAATTGTCTAGTTGCTGCTTCTCTATCTTGGAGGAACCTAAAAAGATTTTCTACTAGCTCATAAAAGATGAAAGTTGGGTTGAAGCTATCAAGAGGAGTTGTTACAGTTTCAGGCAGCAAAATGTAATGAATCCTCTCAGTAGATTACCTTATGGAGCAAAGGTAATTGGAACAAATGGGGTATACAGAAAACAAAAAGGGATGAAAAGAGGAGTAGTTGTCAGATATAAAGGCAGATTAGGCCAAGCGTCACAGACAGGTAGAGGGTATTGACTATGATGTGGTTTTTGCTCCTGTGGCAAGGATAGAAGGCTATCATGTTATTCTCTTAGCCTTTGCCTCATTCTATGAGGTTCATAGTATACCAAATGGATGTAAAAAAAAGTGCATTTCTGTATGGCACTATAGATGAAGAGGTGTATGTTTCTCAACCTCCTGGTTTTGTTGATCCTGATCATCCTAAGAAGGTTTATAAGGTTGTCAAAGCTTTATATGGACTACATCAAGCTCCTAGAGCTTGGTATGCTACTCTATCAACATTTCTTGAGACGCATGGATACAGGAGGGGTACTATTAACAAGACTTTGTTTATTAAGAAGGACAAGAAGGATATCATGATGGTTCAAGTGTATGTTGATGATATCATTTGTGGCTCTACAAGAAAGTCTTAGTGTGATGAATTTGAGGCCTTGATGAAAGGAAGATTTCAAATGAGTTCTATGGGTGAACTTATATTCTTCCTTGGATTACAAGTCAAACAAAAGACAGATGGACTTTTCATTTCTCAAGACAAGTATGTTGCAGATTTGCTGAAAAAGTTTGACCTTGCAAGTTTGAAAACTGCAATAACCCCAATGGAGACCAAGATGGCGTTGACAAAGATGAGGAAGCTGATGATGTGGATGTACACTCTTCATATAGACCTGATAGGTTCTCTCATGTACTTTAACTGTCTATACGGCCTGACTATAATGTTTTCGCAGTATGTGCTTGTTCTAGTTTTCTGGTTGACTCCTAAGACTTCACATCTAAATAGGCTTGTAAAGAGAATCTTTAAGTACCTTAAAGGCAAACCCAATTTGGGCTTATGGTATCCTTGAGAATCACATTTTGACCTGGAAGCTTACTTAGATAGTGACTATGCTAGGGCAAATCTTGACAGGAAATCCACAACGGTGGTTGTTAATTTCTTAGAAGAAGATTAATTTCATAGCAATGCAAGAAACAAACCATAGTGGCTACCTCTACAACAGAAGCTGAATATGTAGCTGCTGCAATTGCTATGACAAGTGTTGTGGATTCAAAATCAAATGCTGGACTTATGGTTTCAATCCTTCCATGAATTACCAAAATCCACATTTATAATGAAAGCACAATCTGCATTGTGAAGAATCCAGTGTATCACTGAAAGACAAAGCACATAGAGATCAAACACCACTTTATACGAGATTCTTATGAGAAGAAGCTTATTAGGGTGGAGAAAATTCACACAGACTTCAATGTAGCTGACCTATGACCAAAGCTTTTGATTGACAACCAAGGTTCTCAATTTCTTAGTGGTTAAGTACTTGGTCATGATATAATCCATAGCTACATTTAAGGGGATGATTAAATGTATAGTTTGCCATCTAGTAATACTAGTTAGTAGAATTAATTATGATAGGTTATATACATTCTAGTAGTTATTTGAATATAATAGATCTAGTAGCATAGCGTTTTCGAATAGTTTTGTAGTATGTTTTGTGTGTGGCTTAACATGTTCAGGATATACTTGGATTGCAAGAAGGAATGGAGCATGGATTAAAGCAATCCTAAAAGTTGTGCAAATGTTTAATTCTGGTATTGTACAATTATTAATTTTGGTCAGTTTTACAATTAATCCTCGGTAAGCTTAATTGTTAGTTTGGACATTATAATGTTTAAATACGTTGGAACAGACTTAAGTATGGTAGGGCCATATTAAATACTGGTAACTTGCGTTAGTGACTGTTTGGTCCTAAAACTTTGACTTTATCTTTAAATCATGACCGTTAGAGCAATTGGCGGGTGATATTTAAGGGATAATGCATACCATTGGATTAATTACTGTTTTACCTCACCTACAATAGTTTTCTTCATTAAAAAGCGACTATTTTCTCGAAGGGCCAATTGGAATTCATTTTTCGCATAAAAAGTCAATTAGCAGATACAATCAGTACTAAGTTACCTACACGAGTCAAACCCAGTTATAAATAACAAAAATCCAACCTTTTACTACAATTTCAAACGAATGGCTTCAATGGAAATACTGCGACATGCATTTAACTACACCAAATATGTGTCGCAGCAGGGAAATATGTCAGGGGCGTTTACTTCTTAATACACATCGCTAGATACAGGAGGAGAACGACCTCTAAATGTTGTCGTTTGAAATAGTAAATCTCGTCTTGATTTCTTTGTAAATTGATTATTTACTCATTATGTCTCATAATTGCATCACAATGTATACAAGCTTGAACCAAATAATCTCAACAAGAGATCGTGATTCACATTTGTATGTCACAGTAGTCAAATTACAATAAAATGTAAACTCTTGTCCGCAATTTTTAGTACTCCAGATTGCACATCGCAAACGTAAGCAAGGCATCTACTAAACTTACACTCCTAGAATAAATACAAAACATGCTTATTAGAATACGTGTCTCAACCATTCAAAGTTGGTGTGTTCATAGAGTCGTTATAGTAAGGTTAATTGTATATATGTTTGGAATCTCATAAAGATTCTATCAAAACACGTTATGTTCATGATTAAATTTCCAACAATGCACTTGATGTTATATATATCGACACCACATAATTCTAGTCAATAAGGAGTAAATGTAGAAACCAAAAGAGTCTAGTGGTTTATTGCTTCGCCGCAATATAATGAACTATAAGAAAATTTGTAAAGGTGTTCAACAAGTAGTATATGGACAGTCGCAGATCACTCACTCATTGATTTTCCAAAATGTATGGGTATGCTATAACAGATACAGTACCACATAACATAATATCCTACTGTTGCGGCTTAAGCGCATGACACATGAAGGCTCGAATTATGTATGGCAATTTAATTGCAATTAAAGGCCCGTGTAGATGTTTAAACCCGCAACATCCAAATTGTTCCGACATGTATACATTCGTGTTTTAGTACGGTCAAAACTAGTGAGAGCTACTCACCCAAATATGGATGTTAATCCCAAATAGATCTATTTATACACTCGCGCTTCCTCTCTTAACACCGGTACTTCGTAGTTCAAGATATTTAACAGTTCATGATAATGGGCAATTGGTGGTTATGTTACTTAGGCACTGCAAAACGGAGATTGATTAGCCGAAAAACACTTGTGTCCCAGTTAAATACATTTTAACAAAACTTAATTGTATTCGTTTTGAAATAGCTTTTTGAGTACTTAAATCATAAGTAGAAAAGAGTTGTGACTATAAATGTCTAAGATAATTGGTAAGTTCGTAATCGAGTATGTAAAACAATTTCATAATACGTAAGTATGCAAATGAGTATGTGGGACAAGAAGATAAACGAAACTCAAAGTTTGTAATCAACCAATGCAAGAATTGTATTTGTGATTGAATTTGCACAAACTCTAAGCTATGTAAACTAAGTGTGTAAGTAATAACAAGTCATTGTCAAGAAGATAATTCGTTAACGAATGTGCTTAAACAAAGTTGTATTGAGGCATGTCATTTCTCTTCCCCGTAGGATTTGTAATAAAGTAAATGTGAAAAAACGATGTGAAAGCGGGCGCTATAAAACTCAACAATGAATGTTGTCAGATCGATTGGACGGGGGATGCGCCTATGATTATAGAGCCAGACAAATCGGTACACTCTGGAACGGCATCGACCAAGAAGTATGCGGTTTATTTTAACGGCTATGACCTCCACTATGCATAGGATGAATGTATCTTGTTTTTCCGATGAATTGAGTCAACGTCTAAGTGACACTGATTGACTAAAAAGGAATTTAGATTTAACGATGTAACATAAGTTGGTGGTGGTATTAAATAAATAAATCCAAATAAGTAACGCAAAGACGTGTCAATATATTTCGTATATGCAATCTTAATAATGGGATATTGACCTCGTGTACTATAATTCATATCGTGAATTTATATTAACAAGAAGCTCCAACCAAAGACATAAACTCAAATATAATACGTGGACATGTGTCACATCCAGAAGGTGTCAATTAAAATAATATGGTCTAATTCTTATAGTGCTTTCCGAGTATTATATAAGAAAGATGATAAAATAAATTGAAAAACTACATAATTTGACACGCGCCCGGGATATTCCCCATGTGATTTTGGGAGTTCCTTTATAACAATTAAACGCCCGTTTTAAGTTTGTGGATTAGATAATGAAAATTTCTAAAAATCATAGTTTACGTTTGATTACTCGGGTCTCACGATTTTAATATTTTCTTAAAGACATTTCCAGGTAATAAGTACAAGTTAGTTTTGTAACAAATGTGTACTAAGTATAGCGATTTGTAAAAAATCTCGGCATGACCCATTCGTTTATTTAACGTTTTCCATATTAACAAAAGTTAATCATTTTCCCTTAATTTAATTCACGATCACCTGTATTGTAAACCCAATAACACATCCATTATAGTTATTATAGAAACATCGCGAAAATAATATATATAAGTATTTATTTAACCAATGCACATTTAGATCGGTTAATATATAATTTTATATATGAAATCCTTTAATTTTTACTTATCCCATATATATACACCGAACGCACCCCATGTGCGGTTAATGTCGATACAAAACACACCCTTACCATGAAGCTTGCCAAACCAACCACACCCCTTTATTGTGTTAACTCAGCCCATCAAACGCACCTCTTGGCTGTGGACACAAGCCAACCCAAACGCACCCAAATCCTATATTTCAGTAACTCCAAACGCACCCCTAATTTGTTCCCCTTATAAAACCAAAAGCACTCTACGGTTGTGGTCTTATTACCAAACGCACCTTATGGCCTTTTCGTATCAACCATACGTCCCTATGTGCGTTTATAGACATACCAAACGCACCCCATGTGATGTTTAACAAAATCAAACCCGCCTTATGTGAGCTGAGAGCCAAACCAAACGCCCTCTTGGGCTGTTAAACGCAAGACCAAC
Source organism: Tanacetum coccineum (assembly GCA_026074375.1). NCBI lineage: Eukaryota > Viridiplantae > Streptophyta > Magnoliopsida > Asterales > Asteraceae > Tanacetum > Tanacetum coccineum. The sequence goes on from BQNB010000086.1 coordinate 86,006, forward strand.
ACACCCTCGGGGTGTGTTAACAAAACCAACCGCACCCTCGGCGGAAGAGCCGAATCCATGAATACCAAACGCATCTCTGGTGGTCCTAATTAAACCCATATAAACGTCCTGTTGGTTGAGACCACTAACCTCAACGCCACCTTATCGAAACCGAACGAACCAGTGGGTTTTTACCATCAAACCCAACACATCCTCTTGGTTGAGAACGTGGCGGTGGTGAGGAAGTCGTGGTGAAGGTGGTGGTGGTGTGCCTGTTGTGGTGGTGGTGGTGGCGTTGTGCGTGGCGTGGTGACGTCGGTGGTGGTGGAGGTGATGATATTGTTGGTGGATTATAGGTGGGTGGATGGGGGAGATGATGTTGGTGGCTGCTGGTGGGTGGTTTGAGTGGCCGGAAAACTTGCTGGAAAGAAGGGGGCGCCGGATAGTTTGAGAGGGAGGAGGAGACATATGAGTGGTCGAGTATAAGTTAACCTAGAAATGAGCAAACCCTATATGCTCACTTATATATATATATGAAAAGTTATTAAAAAAAATTGGCAAGTGTTTAATAGTTGTGGGTTGGTTATGTAAATATTTCACAGGGACCAAAAGTGTAACTTTTATTAAATAATGGTTCGGGACTCGTTTAGGCCAGTTAACGATTTATTCAAGGCACGAGGGAAAATACGCCCTCGCGCGCCGTTACAAAATGATTTTTTCCATGAAGTATGAATATTCACATGACTAGTTTTCATAAACGTTTTATAAAATTTATATAAAATGTTTATTATTTATTTGGTAGTCATTGGGTATTACCCGAAAGCTTTGTCCGTAAAATAAACTTTGATTTAAACGTTCGCATTTTTAAATAAACGCTATTGAATAGAATATTAACTAATTTATTAAATTTTTTATTTAATAAAACACGTGGTAATTAAATATAATTTAATTATTCTTGGGTTCGGTATGTGTTGTGTTCAAATATTGTAGTCATTTTCTGATTGTTTCGTGTTTGGGGTAAAATCTGAAATCGTTGTCTGTGTGAAATATCGTTTTACATCAATTTGCATTTAGAGTCAGAGTAGTGCGACAAACGTTATTTAGTGATGTCGTTTTTGTTAAGTCCCAACTTAGGAAGAACATATATCTTCTCGTTTTCAAGTCAAATAAATTTAAAATAAATTTGTACTTGAGGTATGCAATAATTACATCACTGTTTTATTATTTTAGAACAAATATGCTCCGAAAAAATTTTGCCGGTTAGCGGTACTGTTTTTCTGAGGACAATAAAAGTGTTTAAAAGTCAAAAAAGTTAAGTCGGACCATGAAAATCAACACAAATGTTTTAAATAGTTCATTTATAAATTCTCCCAAAAATTGACGGATTCTTATTAGTACCTACCCCTTAAAGAAATCTCGTCCCGAGATTTAATTTTGTGTTAACCGATTGTGTGACCAAGAAAAGATTTAAGATTTAATAAACCAGTTCTAAACAAAACGATGATAACTTTATTCAGCAAAATTTTGATGTTTCGACAATTCTCAAATATACTAAAATTTTTGGCTAAGTTTGACCAGGATATTTAATCCATTAACATAGGTATCTCAAAATATATCATTACAGATCTTATGACTGGTATAACCGCGGTATGGGAAAAGTCTCATTATAGTGAAAACCTCAAAAAGAAAGTGTAGTCGCGTGAGTATGTCTATATAATGTTTTAAATGTTTAAGTACGGAGTCTCGTTTCTTATCTGTTATGTTTCGTTGATCACATCAACGTTGCTTATGTATGTAAGTACCCAACTTACTTGGCAGTACTAGGATGTATCGCGACCTAAGTCTTCCTACTAGTGGCCCCGATATGAAATAGTCCAACTATATGTTTTGTCGATAGGTGTTTATCTCGTTTAAGGGGAGTTGCATTACCTATTGGGTAAAGTTGTATCAGTCGGGACCGCTCTAGGACCCAACAGCAGCGACCATAACGTCAATATTATAATAAATGGTGATGGGATGCCGAAAATTAGGACATTTCGAGAAACAATATTCCCAAAATAAAGTTTAATAAATGAGGGGGGCTCACGAGAGAGCTTATGCGATAGACGGCGGTTTATGGCACTCAGTCGTTAGTTCGATGAATCAGCTCCATTAGCTTCAGTGTGTAACAAGTCTGTTTAGTTCCACGATACAGTTACGTGATCGCGAGGATTAGCAACGACAAAGTAATGTAACTTAAGCAATGTGATCCACCAAGGTAGTTCAGAAGTAGGCCTTAAAGGATTCTATTGAGTTTGGGGGGGCAAGACACGATTGTGTCTCTGAACCTTTTAACGGATTATGATTGATTATCGATCTTCAGGTTAATAATCGTAGATCGTATCGGAATACCATTAAGCCCACTCATTATAATATATTATTTGATAAGAAGCCGTCCAATTTTATGTTATAATGAAGTGATAAACTTATGGTTCGGTAATTTTCAATTTCTTTTTTTAAATGAAGAGGCGTTCCCAATCCTTTAAAATAAAGAGATTTAAATCATCCTACTTCAATAAATTTTGATGTAACACGCGTACTCCCAAAATTTCAAGGTGGTGGATGGACATGCGTGCAGGTGCCTAATGGAGTACGGGAGAGTGATTTAAAACTCGGTCTTCAGAGACAGGGTTAAAACTACCCAAAAAATTCGACTAAAGTTCAAGATAGGAAAAATGTGTACCCCCCCCCCACCCCACCCCCACCCCCCATGGTTAGAGTAACACCAGTAAAAGTCTCGATGAACTAGTCCACATAGAATTTATCATATATAAATCATCTTATTACAAAGTCCCGCCCATACAAGACTTGTAGTATTTAAAATTTATAAATAAATCCCAGGTAAACAGAGCTGTCTGACGGGCTTTTTAATATAGCAATTATCGTATCTATCCTCCATATTATAATCCGCCATACAAGACTTGTAATACTTAGATTCATACATAATTCCATGTAAACAAAATTATGACGGCTTTCGCGTACTACGATATTGTATAAAGTTATGAAATAATATTTTTGGAGGGACCATTGTTTAAACTTACAATGTTGAGTACGAAGTGAGTCCCATATGGTACAACTCACAATGTCTAAGAAGGTGTTCTGGTATTTATATAAATAACATCCTTATTTAAACTAAACTGTACGATATAACGCAAAATGGATGTAAACATAATATATATATATATATATATATATATGTATATATATATATATATATATAATATATATATAAATTATAATTATTATATATATTATATATATATATATATATATATATATTATATATATGTATGTCATGTAAGCACATAATGTAACAAGTAATGTAAGCAAGTAAGCAAGTAGTGTGTATGCACTTTAAAAATGTTTGATGTGATGCATTGTTTGTGAAAACGGTTATAGTCTAGGGTAAAATATGCAACCTAGTTCTCTATAACCTTGGCTCTGATACCAATTGAACACCTCAAAAATGTGTCGCAAGCGGGAAATATGTCCAGGGCGTTACTTCATAATACACAGAGCTAGACTACAAGAGAACGACCTCTAAATGTGTAGTTTGAAAAGTAATCTCGTTGATTTCTTTGAAATTGATATAACTTTGTCTCATAATTGCATCACAATGAAAAGCTTGAATAAATAAATCCAACGAGATTTGATTCATTGTTTATAAGTAGAAATCTATAAAATGATATCTTGTCAATTTTTAGACTCCATTGAAACATCAAGTGACCGCCAAGATCTACTTAACCTGAGAAAAACATGCTTAAAAGTGTCAACATTAAAGTTGGTGAGTTCATAGAGTTTTGTAAGTATAAATGTAAATGTTGGAATCCAAAGATTTATAAAGTATGTATGATTATTTCAATCCTTATAATAATCGCCAAAAATGTAAGAGTAAATGTAGAACCAAAAGAGTTTAGTGTTTATTGCTTCGCCGCAATATAATGAAAAGATATTCCAGATATTAGTATGTTCAAAAGGTATTATGGACAGTGAGATCGTTGCATTTTCTAAAATTGTATGGGGTCTACTATAACAGATACAGTACCACATAAATTAATATCTACTGTTGCGGCTAAGCTCATGACACTGAAGCTCGACATCTTATGTATGCAATTTAATGCAAATAAAGGCCCGTGTAGATTGTTAAAACCACGCAACATCTTAATTGTTTCGACATGTATGCCCCATTCGTGTTTCACGGCCGGTCGAAACTAGTGGAGGCAGTACTGTTAGCCTTACTTTTAGTGAAGCTGGCGTCTTACACATGACATTGGACTGTTATGAACACTGCGGTGTCACGCAGGGGGTCTTTTATGGTTAACTAGGGAAGATTAGCTTTTTCTTTTTAGTATAAATAACCCTCATGGGTGACTTCTACATGCCTGGGGGTGGATGTTTCATTTTTCTTTTTTCCTTAATCTAATCTTTCATCTTTTTGTGTTCATCTCCTCTCTTTACTTTCTCTCACTAAAATCAATATGTCTTATCTTTTGTTCTTTGATCACCCAAGACCCCCCGAATAAGGTGTTTTGTATCGCGTACAATTGGTATCAAGAGCTAACCGGGGGTGTTTTGTATTGTGTGTTATGTTCGTGGTGTTTTATGCTTTGTCATAACGAATATTTTTTCTTTCTTCTGAAACAGTAAAGGCAAGAATAGTTTTTTGTGTAACAGTTTTGTACTGTATAAAACTGTTGTATAACAATTTTCTTTTCCTTTATTTTTATATACTTTTATGAGGTTGGTTTGGTCCTGTTTTGGTTATATATGGGTCTCTCGAATTTTTTTGTTCACTGTTGAGACAAGGAAAGAAGGTTTCTGCTTCGAGGCATGGTCGATGGAACAGCAACCGAACCAGTCTAAACAATGTGGAAACCGAATGTGTGTATGTTCTTAAGAGCCGAGACGAGTTAAGAAAAACAAAAATGGACCCGAACGAGTGTAAATTTAAAGTGCCGAAACGAGTTATAAGTTTACAGAACTGACGAATTAAGTTTCATAGTGCCGAAACGAGTGATATTCTAATGAGCACCGAACTAGTTCAAGCCTTTTCAACCGAACGAGTTCATTCTAACTACAATCGATCGAGTTCTTTCTTCAACAACCGAACGAGTTCAATTCTATTTAGTTCAACCGATACTAGTCAAAATCACAAACCGAACCGAAAGAGTTCATATGAGTAGAACCGATCTGTTCAAAGACATGACAACCGAACGAGTTGTTTCTAGAACGATCTAACATAGAAACAAACCCAACGGGTCAAACTCGGTATTTACGAGTTGACCGGGGTCAACTCGGTATTTACCGAGTTGACCGGGTCAACCTCAATGAGTCACAGTCAAAGGTCAACAAAAAGAAGGATAAAGAAAGACAGACTCGTGAACCAACTTCAACAACGACAGTCTCAACATCAGTTTCAAACAATTAGATCCCTTCATCACAATAACAATACCATTTTCATCTCCATATCTTATCAAGACTCGAAGCAAAATGAAATGAAACCATAATCTCAGACTCGTGTTTATTTGTCATCAATTTTTTTTAGACTAAACACATTCATCATTGATCTGTGACAAGTTCATCTTGTCTTTCAATATTCGAGAAGCACAGATTGAATGATAAACAAGTGTGTTTCATTCTATTTTGGTTTTGATTACAACGTCCGCCAACAAGAAATCATATGCAAAGGAACTACCCGAGACTCACAAGGGATCTTGAAGCCGAATACGATATAATCATAGACAATTCGTTGTTTAATTCTGCTCGGGATGATGGTTATACAAGAATATCATGAATAATAAAGGATTGAATGGGTTGTGTATGGTTTGAGGAAAGATTGAATGAGATGGGAGGTTGTTTGTTTGTCTGCATTTAAAGTGAGAAGGAGATGATGAAGTGGAGCGATGTGATTAGAGGTTATGATGTACAGATTTGATGGATCTAAGTTTGATAATTGGATGCGTTTTTGGGGAGACATAAGGATGGAGGCTGTTGATTTTGTGATTAGGGTTACGTTATGAGAAACATTAGGGATTGTCATTCTTATATCCCTAATTTTATTTGGATCGGGTTATATGCATTAGAAGAACGGGCTATATCACAAAATCATGGGCCTAAGTGTTATAGAGTGGGCCGAATTCTTAATTGATCTGATTATGGGCTACTGTGATCATTATATTGTACTGGGCCAAAATACTTATAGGTAATTCGATTGGATTGGGTTGTTATTTGTTAAGTGGGCTGCTAAATATGGTTTATCTATTTTGGGGCTCGTGTTATCGGATTCACTGAGTAGTAAAACAAAATGATGTAGGGTAAAAATATAAATGACCGGGTTTTATTACTTGGACAGCCGTTAGTATGGTAATTTTTTTTTAGTCGATATCCGTTAACCATCACAAAAATCACGAACAACAACACAACAAACACAATACATTACACTAAAACGATCCTTATCAAAATTCACCTTCATTCACAAAGGCTATTATTGATTTTTAATGACTATGGAGTTATTGTCCATGTTATTTATTTGGGGGATTGAAGTAGTTTTTCGAGGAGTGTTACTTATGTTCACTCTTTGTTTTTTGGTCAACGAATGGATGACTTGTTTCGGGCATATACGGTCTTGTGATGAAGCCCACTTGATGTATCTAGTTATACTCGATGTAGGGAGTTACACTTGTAGTACTACGGGTTTAGCATATCACTTAAAGGAGTTACATTACAGTACTCAGTGTCTCACGTAGTTAAGGAGTTTTTCAAGAGGTGTTGTAATTTTTATATACTTTTGGGTGAGTATATGGTACTTAGAGATTTGCCTCTGCATCGTTCTTCATCACGCGGATAGTACAAGATTAAGTCATAAGTCGCGAATTTTGCTTTATTCTCGGGTTCGTTTCATCGGGTTGTCTCCATCAGTGGTCATCAGTATTAGCCTATAGAATAAATAAGGGGATTTAGATTGGGTTGATCAAGAGAGATTTGTTAAGAGAGTACGACATCTTCTCACAGAGTATTGCTTATGCAATCACGGGTATATGAAGCTAAGTAAGCAGTTCCAGTTGGCATAAGATGTACACATGTGTAGGATGATTCCTCAGTTAGTCATCATCCTGGAGGGAGAAATGTGTACATTCGGTACTTAGTTGATTTTTTATGTTACCGTTTTGATGTTACCATTTTGACTATATAGAGGGAGAAATTGTGTACGCTCGGGCCTTAATTGACTTTGGTGTAGCAATTCTTATCTGCACTTTCCTGGAGGGAGAAATGTACATTCAAGGACGCACAACAAGTTCACTTGATCGGGCTTTATAGAATATGCCGGAGGTTAGTCCGCAGAGATGATTAGTGCTTCAACTTGTTACTTTGGTGTCACGGTTTCGACTTCGGTAAAGGGATAAAGTGTTTTACTTTGGGCGGAATTTCAACAAGACTGGGGATGCTTAACTAGTGAGTCGATGTTGATGATATCATCCCTCCCTTAAGAACGGTGTATTAATTCTTATCAGTCTAAGGGGTGTCTGTTTGGGAGGGAGATGCAGAAGTTCGGAGCATAATTCATATCAATGCCGAAGTATTCGGATAAGAGAACTTCAAGGATGACAAATGAGATGCAGATTTTGATAAACTTCGACATGACCAGAAGTGCAAGAAAATGAAGCTTTCTCAAGACATGCAACTAATTCAGAAACTTCGTCATGACCAGAAGCGTATGAAGAAAGTTTTTGAAGTTATGTCAGGAAGTTATGTGCAGAAATCCAATCAAAACCGGGTTCGGTAGATAAAACTTTCTTATGTCTTCCTCCAACATTTCGTTCGTATACAAGCTGCAAGAAAAATAGCTGGAGTATTCAAGTAGATCGTCAAAACGATATTCTCTCAAGGAATACTGGACTTCATTCTTATCATTTTTCTTTATTTTTGCTTGTAGGGAAAACATTGTAATACCATTCACGTGTGACGCCCATCTTGGAGGGAGATTGTTAGCCTCACGTTTAGTGATGCTGGCCGTTTACACGTGAATTGGACGAGTTTTTGGACACTGCGTGTCACGGCAGGGGGTCTTTTATGTTAACTGGAAATAGTTTAGCTTTTTCTTTAGTTTAACTACCACTCATGGCTCTCCATGAAGGGGTGGATGTTCATTTTTCTTTTTTCCTTAATCTAATCTTTCATCTTTTTGTGTTCATCTCCTCTCTTTACTTTCTCTCACTAAAATCAATATGTCTTATCTTTTGTTCTTTGATCACCCAAGACCCCCCGAATAAGGTGTTTTGTATCGCGTACAGCTAAAGTGACTAACAGTGCAGGTACTCTACAAACTCCTAATGCAAATGTTTCTGAGGAAGAAGATGAGGTTGAGGAGCTTATTGTTGTGCCTATAGCACTCAAGCCTACTATAGCAAAAGTTGGACCAAGGAATTCTTCTACTAATTCAAAGGCATAGGAGTTTTTGACAGAGCTTCAAAACCTTAAAGCACAAGAGAAGGAGGCTTATTCTACTAGCATTTTAGAAGATACTCCTGAAATTCTAGATTTTAGAAGAGAATTGGATGAACTTGCTCAAAAGCATTTCAGGGAAGTATCTAAGAACAAAGCTACCAGTACTAACTCAGTTAATTCTGGTAGTGGACAAGAAAATACTCAATCTGCTGATCAAGATGATTCAAATATGCTAGAGCTCACAATCTTTAACAAACCTTAGAAAGGGATTTTTGATGAGGCTTCTTATGATGACGATGGTATGGTCCATGATTTCAACAACTTACCAACAGAAGTAGCTGTTAGTCCTATTCCTACTCTTAGGATACACAACATTCACCCACAAAGTCAAATACTGGATGATCCTAAGTCATCTGTGCAAACTAGAAGCAGAGTGCAGCAACATTCAGGAGCACATGCACCTGTAAGTTATGTTCAAAAGCAGCAAAGGAACAATCATAAAGATCAACATCATTGTTTGTTTACCTGCTTCTTATCTTAGGAGGAACCTAAAAAGATTACTGAAGCTCTAAAAGATGACAGTTGGGTTGAAGCTATGCAAGATGAGTTATTACAATTTAGGTTGCAACAGGTATGACTTCTAGTAGATCTACCTCACGGAGCAAAGGTGATTGGAACAAAATGGGTATACAAAAACAAAAGGGATGCAAGAGGAGTAGTTGTCAGAAATAAGGCAAGACTAGTGGGCCAAGGTCATAGACAGGAAGAGGGTATTGACTATGATGAGGTTTTTGCTCTTGTGGCAAGAATAGAAGCTATCAGGTTATTTTTAGCCTTTGCCTCATTTATGAGGTTCATAGTATACTAAATGGATGTAAAAAGTACATTTCTGTATGGCACTATAGATGAAGAGGTGTATGTTTCTCAACCTCCAGGTTTGTTGTTCCTGATCATCCAAGAGGTTATAAGTTGTCAAAGATTATATTGATTACATCAAGCTTCCTAGAGCTGGTATCTACTCATCAACATTTCTAAGAGAAGCAATGATACAGAAAGGGGGTATATTAAAGACTTTGTTTATTTAATAAGGCAAAAAGGATATCATGGCAGGTTTCAAGTGTATGTAGATGATATCATTTTTGGCACTACCTATAAAGCCTGGTGTGGATGAATTTGAAGGCATTGATTTGATGGCAGATTTTAAATGAGTTCTATGGTGAACTCATATTCTTCCTTGGATTGCAAGTCAAGCAAAAGACAGATGGAATTTTTTATATTCTCAAGACAAGTAAGTTGCAGACATGCTGAAAAGTTTGTACCTTATGACAAGTGTTGAAAACTACAAAAACCCCGAGATGGAGACTAAAGATGGCATTGACAAAAGATGATGGAAGCTGATGAAGTGGATGTACACATATATAGATCGCATGAAAGTTTCTCTCATGTATTTAACTGCCCTAGGCCTGATATAATTTTGTAGTATGTGCTTGGTTCTCGTTATTCATGATTACTCTCCTAAAACTTTACGACCTTAATGCTGGAAGAGAATCTTTAAGTGCCTTACGGCAAACCTAATTTGGGCTATGTTATCCAGAGATTCATCTTTTACTGAAGCTTACTCAGATAGTGACTATGCTGGGGCAAACCTTGACAGAAAATCCATAACCGGTGGTTGTTAATTTCTTGGAAGCAGATTAATTTCATGGCAATGCAAGAAACAAACAATAGTGGCTACCTCTACAACAGAAGCTGAATATGTAGCAGCAGCTGCAAGCTGCATTGGAACAAGTAATTGGTGGATTCAGAATCAAAATGTTGTACTATGGTTCAATTTCATTAATAACCAAAAATTCACAAAATTGATAATGAAAGCACAATCTGCAATTTTTATATATTATAGTAAAAGTAAATTACCGAAGAAGATTAAATAAATGAAGAAGTATCTAAAAAGAAAATGCGACATAAGCAAGGGGATCGATATAAAATATAAGATGTATGTGACAATAGGGGGGGTGGGGTGACGAATTCAGGTGTATCACTCCAATCATAGCACATAGAGATCAACACACTTTGATATGAGATTCTTATGAAAGAAGTCATTTTCCGGGTGGAGAAAATTCACACAGATTTTAATGTAGCTGACCTATTGACCAAAACTTTTGATGGACCAAGATTCAATTTCTTAGTGGTTAATATTGGTATGATAAACCCATAGCTACATTTAAGGGGAGGAAAATGTAAATCGTTTGTAATTTAGATAGGTTATACTAATTCTAGTAGTTATAAGAATACAAAAGACAAATAGCATTAAGTGTATTTTGAATAGTTTTGTATTATGTTTTGTTTGTCGGCGTAAACTTTTTCAGGTTATACTTGGATTGCGTATGAAGGATTGAAGCATGGATAAAGTAGAACTAAGTTATGCCAAAGTAATTCTGGTATGACCCATCATTAATCACGTAGTTGTTTACTACTTAATCCTGGTAAGCTTATTGTTAGTTCTGACAATATGAGGTTAATACTGGTTGACCAGACTTAAGTCTGGTAGGCCAATATTAAAGTACTGTAACCTCGTCATAATACTACTAGTTTTTGTGTCTAAACAACCTGACTTTTCGTTAAATATGATCGTTAGAACAAATTGCGGGTATATTTAAGTGGATAATGATACCAATTGGATAATTACTGTTTTAACTCACCTACAATAGTTTTTCGATCTTCGATTCACAAGAGAATATGTTTCTCGTAGTTTTCAATTGCAATTCTTTTTTACGCATATAAAGTCAATTAGCAGATACAATCAGTACTAAGTTACCTAAACGAGTCAAACCCAGTTTGAAATACCCAACAATCACAACCTCTTTACTACAATTTCAAAGTAGGCTTCAATGAAATACTCTGCAGACAAGCATAATAACCAAGTGGGGAATCCTTAAAGAAACCTAAGAAAGTAACATGGTTTTGAAGAGATATAATACTTTTTAAAAAAAGGTTCGCATATCAGGTAGGCCTTGACACAAAAAAAAATGGTTCTCACTATCCATGACTCCCTAGATCAGAACCTTTTGGCAGACAGAAGGCAACGGTGCCACGAGGGCGCTACTTGATGTGTCGGTGAGGTGTGGGGAGATGCTTGCATACGTCGGACTAGCGTGGGGAGTGTCGGCGTCTCATCGGTGGTTTTAGGGTACATTTCGCAAGGATAGTACACGTCTCTAATATCACATATCAATCGTGACAAGGACAGACATACAGATTAGTCGGATATTGGCAACATGGAAATGCACCGTGAACCAAAGCTTCAATTAGCAGATGCTTCAAGGATTTCCATGTTGCCAATACTAGATTTTGAAGGGAAGGGTAATATAGGGGTATCCAGCTGATGGTACTTTTACATTTTGGAAAAGATTATTTTACACCCCATGGAGATTTTAGTCCATCATATTTTTACATGTAAGAGTCTTAAAAGTGGTGGATGGGATCAATTTGGTAGCAATCTTGCGACTGCTTTGATTTGTCTTTCTACTGGCAGGATTTATAACTTTTCAAAATTAATCTTTGATGGCATGGTGGCAAACTTGAAAAGTAAAACTAAGTTTTTGATGTACCCTCGATTTCTACAAATGATTTTGGAAATACAAACTGAGAATAAACATCCTTATCTGGCTATTGTATTGACCAAAAAGATTTTTGGGAACATGAAAAGGGGTTTTAGAGGGGTACCTAACCATTGTTGCTGCAATGTGTTCCCGTTGTTGCTGTGGAATTTTTTCAAGTGACAGGACAAGCAGATCAAAAAAAAGGAAAAAGGAAAAAAAAAAAAGCAGTGGATCAACCATCATCATCTGAACCATTATCATCTTCATCTCACCCACCTGTCATATCTGCAACCACTGAGTCTGAACCTACACCTGTAACTGATCCAACACCTCACCCTACATCACCTTCACCTGACCCTGACAGTGAACCCATTGAGCACACCTTTGAGCAACCATCACCTGAACACCAACCACTTTCACCTAGACAGAAAACTGAAGTTCCACAATCACAAGAACCTACTCACTCTCATGTGGCAGAAGAAAGAACAATGTCAGTGAATGATCTGCTTCAATTGGTTCCCAAGTTGCTTACAAAGGTTGATAGTTTTGAGACAGAACTACAGCAGACTAAGTTAACCATAGGAAAAGCACTTGTGAAATTGGTGAAAAAGGTAAAGAAGATGGAAGATGTTCTCAAAAGGAGGCATGTGGTTCTACCAGATTTAGTGGATGAGGATGCTGACATTCTTTCCAAACAGGGAGGCATTTACAAGAGGAAGGTTTGGATGAAATGGTTAGGAGTATGATGAAGGATAAATTAGAGGTTTTTAAGACTCCTACACAAAGCAAAACTTCAGGAGAGGAAGATATCAGCCCTACAACCTTGGAAGCAGCTAAAACTCTGTCAAAGGTTACTTCTTTGAGGACAAAGTCAGTTGATAAGGGTAAAAGATACAAGAGGAGAAAATAGTCTAAAGGAGAAGATATTAGTACTGGCTTTGAAGATATTAGTACTGGCTTAGAAGATATTAGTACTGGCTTTGAAGAAGTTAATTACTGTGCTTAAGAGTTAGTCCTATAGTGGACCAGTTAGTTCTGCTAGAGGCCAAAGGGAAGGAAAAGCTCCAATGATTATTGAAGAGACTCAAGCTCCCAAAAGAACTAAAGAACAAATTCAACAAGAAGAAGCTAGTCTTGCAGAAGCCATAAGATTGCAAACTCTAGAGGAAGAAGAAACTGCCAAACAAGTTCATTTGGATGCACTCTTAGCTAAAAGAATGGAAGAAGAAGAATTAACTAAGCAACAAAAGCAAAGAAAAGCTCAAGTTCAATTTGAAGCTCAACACTACACTAAAGAAGATTGGGATGCCATTAGAGCTAAGCTTGAAGCTAATGCAGAATTGACAAAGAATGTGCTAGGGAAAGAGTTGCCAGAAGAAGACTTTGCAAAGAAGATGGTAGAGTTAGTAAATCAGAGAAAGAAGTTCTTTGCAGAAGAAAGAGCTAAAGCAAGAAGAAGTAAGCCTATGACCCAATCACTGCTGAGGAACTACATGATGAATTATTTGAAGAATCAGGGGACATGGAAGCTTACACAGTTAAAGAAGTTGAGTTTTGAAGAAGTGAAAGAAGAGTTTGATAAGTTGGTCAAGCAGGTTGAATCTTTTGTTCCTATAAATATTGAAGCTACAAAGGCACAGTTGAAAAGATATGGAGAAGAGCTTCAGACAGAAATTTCAAAGAAACAGAGGATTGATGTTTCAGATACAGAAGAAAAAGGTGGTAAAGTGAAAGAAGAAGAGCCAGTAAAAAGAGTAGGAAAAAGAAAGAAGCAAAAGGCTAGGAAAGGTATAAGTATTGAATAATGAGTCCACAAGGAGATTCAAGAGACTGATAAAGAGGAATCAGTAGAAGCTATGAATCCTACTCCTTTGGATACAAAATCTAATATTGTAGCAAATTGGAAGATATTTCAACAAGGTGAAAGAAGCATTTATCAGATAATAAGAGCAAATGGAGCTGATACAGTTTATATGAGCTTTGGAGCTATGCTTAAAGACTTCACAAGAGAGGATCTTATTGAGCTGTACAGGTTGGTTATGCAGAAATATGGAACAAATAGGCCTAAAGATGCTTATGACAGAGTACTATGGAGTGATCTCAGGACTATGTTTGATCCACCTCTCAATGAAGATGCTATTTGGAGCTTACCACTACAGCGAAAAGATAGTAGTTGGAGAATATTGATACAAGTGTGCAGTAACATGGCTAACCATTGAGGCATGCAGTATTTATATGTTAGCAGATAGGAAGTATCCTCTGTCAAAAGATGCCTGCCAAGTGATGCTGAAAATGAAGCTTCTGGATGGAAAAATGAATGAAGTTTGTTATAAACTTTTGAAGATGATTGAGAAGCAAGCTGGTGTTAAAAAGTGATGAAGTTATTAGTAGCTGTGGACATATGTTGGAAATTGTAGACTATAATGGAAAGAAAAAGGTTTGAGTGTTGGCTAACCACCACACAACAAATGGTCATCAGTTCACCATGCTTAATAGGCATAAGGACTGGCTAGTCCAAAGCAAACAGCTTTGGTAAAGACTTCTCAAATCCGTTGATGGTTGACAGTTTACCAAAAACTGTATGGTAATTAACTCACCATGTTTTTAAAACAAAGAGTTAGCTACTCTAGAGCAAACGGCTACTGGTAAAGAGTAATCAAATCCGTTGATAGCTGATGATTTGCTAAAAATCATATGGTAATTCAATTCACCATGTTTCATGTACTAAGAGTTGAAATGGTTAACAATGTACCATGGTTTATAAACCAAACATTGGCTACTCCAGGGTTAATGGCTAACTGGTAAAGAGACATCAAATCCATTAAAATTTTCAATGATTCACCTCTCTCTTGGATTTAACACACCCTGAAAGTGATGAGAAATAGACTGAAACTTTATGATTGATATACCTCTAGTCCCACTGTTTTCAGTTTATATGTTGCTGAAGAGAAAGTGTATGTAGCTGTGAAGTGTTGATCATGATATTTACAAGATTAGATGCTGTAAAATATCAAGAAGTGATGCTTTAAAGAGTTGCTGATAGAAATCAAGAAAGTACTCATACAAGACAATCCTTATGTTGCAGTTCAAGAATAATTCCAAAGATAATGCTCACAACATCCGCAGGAAGATCATAATGAAGGTATTCAAAGAAACTTGAAGTTCACAAGTGAAGATTAAGTTAGGGGAGGATTGTTAGGAATTATTGGAAAACAGAACTAGTCAGGGTAGTTAAGATATAAGTCTGGTAGACATAGTTAAGTCTGCCAGTACTAAGTTAAGTCTAGCAGTACTATAGTTAGTACTGATCTTGTCTAGTTAAGTCTATTTATGTAACGGAATAGTTATCTTAATAGTTATCTTAGAGATATCTTAGGAAAGGATATGCATTATCCTTTTACACGTTTGTAAAGCCCATTAGGGTTTCTTTGGTGTATAAAAGGAACCCTACGGCATAGTGTTTGAGACGTAGAACCCTAATAGAAATCAATTACAAAAAAAACAAATTTTTTACATTGTGTTCATCTCTTAGTACTTGTGTTGAGATTCCGCATCACACATAGTATTCATATTTATTTGTCTCTCATATAGTGTGATTTTGATTCCAATTAGCTATTTCTTATAAAGGACTAAAAGATCATGACTTTGGACCACACCGTACCCTGTTTTCCCACAAAAATTTTAAATTTTTAAGTCTTAATATCTAGTTTATTTTGCATCAAAAAGAATGTTGAAAAATATAAATAGTTAGTTGAATATAAATAGTTAGTTGACACGAATGTAGGTTTTCCGTTGGTGAAAACGAGAAGTAAATTTTGACCTGACCGGTTTTATACCTTAGTTTTCTCCTTAACATAAATAAATTGATTTTGCTAATCTTTTATACAAGGAGCTATAAAATGCAAGTCTAGCTTGAAAAAAGCCAAGACTTTGCAAGTTCCCATAATTGATTTTAAATATGCGAAGTTCGATTTATTAGAGTTGAGATTGTTTGCCAATCCTATGTGACTTGTTAAAGTGCCAATCTTAATTCGTTAGGCTAAGTATTCACGAGTTTCTTTATTAGAAATTGTAAATTGTGAAGAACAAGAGATGATAGAGTATAGTAAATATTAGATGCAATACCTATAATAGTTTGGATTTCTTTAAGTCTCATAAGTGTTAATTGTGGCTTTTTCTCCCATTAGCTTGTTTCACCATTATATAATTGTTGAATAAATAAAGTTGCTTTAGGTTTTTGCAATTCTTAGTTTAGATCCTTTCGTAGAAAGTCCATCTGGTGAAATTAAGGTACACATCGAGGTTTTGTCAGTGTTGTGGGGAAATAGACTCCTGGACCATGGTCGGCTCGCATACCGATGTGGCAGTTGTTAAAAGACCACAGGACTTGAAATTTGGCTAATAATAATAAGTTATGTAATAAGCCGAAGCCGAAATAAGACCACTACCTCTTGCCGGCTCACAACCGATGTGGTAGTCGTTTAAAGGGTGGAGGTAATAATAATAATAAAACTGTGGGCTGAAAAAAGTTTACTGCATCTTGCCGGCTCACAACCGATGTTGTAGTCTTCTAAATAAGGCACATAGTTATCCGAGACTGATAAAAGTTTACTGCATCTTGCCGGCTCACAACCGATGTTGCAGCCTTCTAAAAGGTCGAGGAAATTACCGAGGTCGAAATATGTTTGCTGCATCTTGCCGGCTCACAACCGATGTTGCAGCCTTCTAAAGGACCGAGGTTTAATAATAATGCAATAATAACAAGAATAAAGCCAAATTGGGTTATCTAAATAAAGCCTCTGTCTCTGGACTCGTAGTTGAGTTGTTGTGGATGAAATAAAAAGGATAACCCCTAAATTATGCGAATTTAAAACCTTAATGTGGACCTTATTTTTGCCATATCGTCTCTTTAGGAAAGGATTTCAAACTAATTGTGGTCTAAACTGGGTTTACTTTATTAATAAGGACATAATTTATTTGTCACCAATAATAATAAAATTTTTTGATACAAAATTAGGAATAAGGGAGGAAAAGTAAATACACAATTAGCTTTTATGAGTAGTGTTAGCATCATAACTTGTATTTTGCAATGATTTTGTTTTTAAGCTTGGCTTGGTGAGGTGAAAATCGAGAATGATGAATTTATCTTTTTAGACACTTTAAGTGCTTTTGTTCCGTGTCCCTAAAAGTTTATTCAATGAATTACATGAAAGTACAATACTTAGTCACACATGAATAAGTTGTAGTTGTATGTTATAAATTAATAAAAATCAAAAAAAAAAGAAAAAGTTTTGAAAAAAGTAAAACGTGTTGTTTTTATGACTTTGTGATCCTCTTACTCTCCCAAAAGATTTTACTACTTCTTAAAGGATTAGTTTGGGGAGGTTTTGAGGTATTTAGTTTTAGAGCATATAACATTACGTGAGGACACGTCAATTACTTAGTTTGGGGAATTTTGATATGTGAGAAATCACATATCATTTGTGTATCAAAATGACCCTTAAAATGATCAAAATGTCCAAAAATATGCTTATATTTGTGTATTTTGTTGTTTGTGGATGTGTAGGTACGAATATGCAAAAATCACAAGAAAACGGTCAAAAACTAGACAAACACGGACATGGGAAAGGAAGAGTATACAAGAGATGGAAGTTTTCTATTAAAGGTCTTCAAAAGTCAACTCTTGGTCAACATTGGTCAATCACAAGAAGACAAAACCCTTGAAAATACCACAAATACCCTTGATGTTAAATCAAATTCAAAAATAACCCTAAAACCCTAACACCGTTATCTCTTTTATAAAAGAGATAACGGTCGTTATCTCCTAACCAGCCCAAAACCAAAACAAACAACGGCCCAATTCCCTTTTAAAATAAACCCTGAGCCCAAGTCAAAGCCCGTTCCCCCTTGGTCAAACTTATCCAACAATCAAATACAGTTAAAAAGGGCGCGAGTCCCTTTTTACTGTTCATCATCTTCTTCAATCAATTACTCGTCAAAATCAAAGGGTTAATTCAAATTGATGATGTGGCATCAAGATTCGAGTACTAAGCTATGAGCTGGAAAAGTTAGACATCACCAAACCCTTCTATTGGTCCAAACAAACAAAGGAGGACACGCGGAATCCTAAAGAAGCACATATGGAAGTAGGATTTTACACTAAATCCCTTGTAAAAGAAGCACACAGCCTCTGACACAAGGATTGCCACGCTGGCAATCCGTGTGATCAAATATCAATCCAACGGCTAATACTTGAGATCAAATGATTGGCATGAATGAAAGGAAGAGATCAAGGGGAGTGTCTAACAACTTGAGAGCCTAGATCCTTCCTATGAAGATTATAAATAGAAGACCTCTTCACACACTGCAAGGGAGGAGGGAATGAGATTAGTTTTTAGCTTAAAAAATTTAGCTTTTGTAATTTTTCTTTAAAACTGTTTTAGTTTAATGTTTCTTAATGTAATTTCAATTTTCAGTATTGTAATCATCTCTTTCATCAATATAATTCAAGTTTTCTTATTATCCATTTTACTCCTTCACAAGCTCACTTTCATACAAAACATTGATTAATAAGCTGTCACTATTTCATAAGCTCCTAATAAGCTAATCTCAAGCTCATCTAAGTCTCTAAGCTTAGATTGAACCCAAATTGATCACTAATTTACTTACACATTTAAAATCAGTTTAATACCTATGCTATGGATGGATTTGGTTGCTTTAGATGATAAGTTTACCCTGAAAGAGCTTATGGGACTTTACTAGCTTATCCTTGTGATAAGCTAGAGCTTGTTGATAGCTCCCTTGAGCTTATTCTTAGCCTTGTTTAGAGCAAAGGCTCTTGTAAGTTTTTTATTTTTTCTTTTAAAAGCCTTACTTTACATTTCAGCTTATAGTTGCATATTGCCTGCTTATTTTTGTTGTTATTAGCTTGTCTCTGCTTATAATTAATTATCAATGCTTAATATGTTCTTTAGTTAGTTTAGATCATAGTTTTTATTTTTTTTATAAATTTGTCAAAAAAACAAATAAATATAGCATAGTTGTTAGTTTATTGATTCTTGCTTATTTGCTTATTGGATTTTGTTCATTTTGTCTGTTTTAGCTCTATAGTATCTCGTATCTTAGTTTTGAGCTCTTATTTGCATTTTCATAAGCTTAAATGAATTTGATTGTGTTTAAAGGGGTGTATGGCACAACAGTTTAGTTAGTACTGCTTGTGACATCTTTGTTTCTTAAAACTGAATTTGAAGATCATTTTCAGGTTTACAAGTTTGGATTCTAGGTAGTTTGTTAAGATTGATAAAGTTTTCTAGTTGCTATTTTGAACCTGTGATCATTAAGGCTGTCATAGTAGCATTTTTAGCTTAAGACCTTTCTAGTTATTGTCATTGCTCAAAATACTTTAGTTTTAATGTCATACGGTTGCTTTAAATCAGTCATTTTATTACATTGTAGTTTTTAATGATTTGGTTAACAAGTTCATTTGCATACAGATAAAGAAAACAATAAAAGCATTTTCATGAACAATTTATCAAGGGTAATTTTAGTTTTTAAAGTCTAAAATTTGGTTTGCAAGTAATTTTTAGGTTATTCTTAACCTGTTTGAAATTATTTTTTAAAAATAAGCTAATTAGGTCATTTGTTTTAAGCTATCAAAGTATTTATTTGTCTTTTAAAACATAAGTTCACTCAGCATGATCTGAGTATATCAGCTTTTTTCAACCAACTTTTTCATTAAGCACTTGTCTTTCAAAGTTTCTTTTCAAAGTGCTTATTTGTAGCTTATAGGTAAAGGTAGATGTAAGTATAAGCCAATTTGTCTTAAGTGTCCATTAGCTTATAGAAATTTAAGCTTAAAAAGTGCCATTAGGTCTGTTTGGTACTAAGTTTTGCTTAAAAAGCTTATTTGGATTTTCAGCTTATAGCTTGTGCTTTTTGCTCATTTTTAGCTTAGACAAGCTTGATAGGTTAGTTTTTAGAAGCTTATAGCTTATTAAGTTTTAGTTTTAGCTTATCATTAGTTTCTAGCTTATTTAGTTTTAATAAAAAGGTAAGAAAATGGGTAAGTATAGTTTTTCTGAATTTTAAGTAATTTTCTAGCTTATTAGTAGTTTTCTAAAAAGTTGTTTTCACAAAAAGTTTTCACATTAAGCTGTTTTTCAACTTTGTTTTCAAAATTTTCAAAAAAAAATATATAAACAAGAGGCCTTGGATTCGAACCCAAGACCTCCTGCTTAACAAACACACGTCCCACACTCTCACACACTTAACCATCTGTGCTACATTAGCTCATCCAACATTCCTTGTTTACACTTTTCTTTTAAACACCTTTTTCATTTCTTAATTTTATTACAATCCGTAGCTTTTTCCTAGCTTTTAAGAGCTTTTCGTTTCAGCTTATTTTGGTCTAGCATTTTTATAAAATCAAGTAAGTCGTTTTACACTTTTAGTAATTTTCTAGGAATTTTTAGGATTAGTTTAGTATTTTTAAACATTTATTTTTATTAAAAACTTTAAAAATTCATAAAAAATAGAAAAATAATCAAAAAAATAAAATTCTTTTTTCTAAAATTTTCTTTTATTATTCTCTAGGCTTTGGTTCAAAAATTTCTTTCATAGGGTTAATATTTTGAAAGTGCAATTTTTAAAGAACGGGATTTCGTTCTCGTGCTCCTTTTTTTTCGTTTTTAGTTTAAATAGCTCTCGTTTTTGGATTTCCTTAGCATTTCCTTTTTAATAGTCAATTAGGATTAAAAATAGTTTAGAAAATCATTTAGGGTTAATTTTATTATATTTTAGGTTTTAATTGTGCATTTCTTTAATTTCCGTTATTTTTATTTATGCTTAATTGTTTTAGTTGCTTTTAGTTGTAGAGAATAGTAATATCAATCAAAAATCATCTTCTGAACCCATTCAATTTTTCCCCCCCCACACAAAAAAAATTTGTTCAAATAGACAAATCGGGTCTCAATTTCATAAATCTTTGGGAAAACGACCCGGTAATCACTTACCGGTTAAACGTGTAGTATTTTTGTGTGGATTCTTACTCTAAATCTTTGTCCTCAAGGATTTTTAGTAAATTTCCTTATACCTTGATATTATTACGTATTAAATTAAAAACGATCATGAAGACTGAACACGAATTGACGACTCAATAAGTCAGATAGTAACTAACTGATTCACTCTTATCATGTAGTCTGCTTTGAGAACTAGCAAGTACGGTGAATCTGATGCTTATGCATTAGAGAATCCAACACTTTGAGGCAAGAAACCAATCAAGAATGTTCTTTGAACCTATCTGATCACAGGTATAGTAGTTATACTATAAAATGGGGAACCGTGGTGACGAAAATGACAAAGGCATATTCATCCATATCTGTTGTTTATAACTAACTTAAACATGCAGGACTAGTCGATGGCGTTTCCACTATATTCCAGCTGAGTCGCAGTCAAGGCCACATACTCATTCTCAAAGTTCAAGGATAAATTCAATGCATTGATCAAAACTTAAAGACAGTTCTGAATTTCAAAGATACACTTCTGCAAGCTCTGATATACAAGAACTTCCTCAAAGAAACTCAAGTAAATGATTGACAAGAGAACACTTCACAAGGTCTATGTTGAGAGAAGATTGCCAGACTTCAAGTGATTCATAGGATGAGTATTGTTTGGTTAAGAAGTGTTCGGTAAAAGAAGTATCCAATTTTAATTCTCGCAGAGGATAAAGACCAAGATATCAAGATAAAGTTTAAAGATATCAAGTCAAAGATCACAAGCATGCAAAAGGAACTTCAAAAGAATTCCCAAGAATACAAGGCCCTAAGATTCAAGATGTCACAAGAAGTGAAGCCACAAGTGCAATGACCACCCTTTAAGGGGAGATTGTTTGCCTCGTTTTTAATAAAGTGATGGTCATTAAATATTCTCGAGCCTTGTATAGGAAAACGTAGTTTACAAGAATTAATCTAAGCTAATCTAGTTTAATTCCCGTAAACTATGTTTTCCTATACAAGGATCGGAAATATTTAATGACCATCACTTTACTAAAAACGAGGCTAACAATCTCCCCTTAAGGGGTTGGTCATTGCACTTATGGCTTCACTTCTTGTGACGTATTGAATCTTGGAGCCTTGTGGACTTGGGAATTATTTTGAAGATCATTTTGCATGCTTGTGACATTGGATCTTGATCTTTGACTTGATATCTTTATCTTTAAACTTGATATCATGATCTTTAGCCTTGAGATAATATTAGATACTTCTTGACTGGAAAACTTCTTACCAACATACTCATCCTTTGACATCACGTGAAGGCTGACAATCTTCCTCAACATAGACCTTGTGACATGATCTATTTGAAATCATATACTTGACATTTTTTGAGGAAGCTCTTGTTTATTAGAATTTGCGGAAGTGTATCTTTGGAATTCAGAACTGTCTTTTAGTTTTTGATTAATTTCATTGAATGTATCCTTGAAATTTGAGAATAAGTATGTGGCCTTGACTGCGACTCAGCTAGAATATGGTGGAAACGCCATCGACTTGTCCTGCATGTTTAAGTTAGTGATAAACAGCATATAAGGATGAATATGTGTTTATCATTTCTTTGAATATGGTTGTAATAACCATGGTTCCTCGTTAATCAGTATAAATACCGCTTGTGATCAGGTAGAATTCAAAATAATCTCTTTGACAGGGTATCACAGCTACACTAGCCGTTCTCGTTACTAGAGCGTCTCAAAGCAGACAACACGGTAAGAGTGAATATGTGAGTTCCTATCTCACTGATTGAGTCATCAATGCGTGTTCAGTCTTCCCATGCCCAGATGCCTTTTTGAGGCTGCCATAATGAACATGAGATCGAAAACTTGTATGAAAATCAGTCGACATGTTAATGAGTAAAGATTTTTGAACACATCAAAAGTTTTATGTTTTTGAAAAAGCATTCGTCAATTCTCATCAATACACACAGATTATATTATGTCTGTGTTGGACTCGAAGTACATCTTTGTTCTTGATGAGAAAACAATTGAAATGAGAATTGGTCCTAATGAGATTTTGAATGAACTCGTGGCGCAAACTCCTATAAGTTCACTTTTGTTATTTGGTGATCAGAGGCTAGAGCGGACTGCCACTTTTTCAATATCTACTATCTCGGAGTGAGAAAGTCGATAGAAACATGTTGTACTCTGTGAGAAATGAAACAAACTTCTTTTGAGAGAAGCCTGAGTAGCTGGGATGGGTTGTGCATTACATCACTGGGTCCATGATAACTTGTCTTCAATATCAGAATCATCTTTGTGATTACCGATAGATTATGCATTGACCCGGTTTCTGCCTAAGGTTGTATAAAGGGCTTCTTTCTTTACACCTTTTATCCTTACAATTCTTTTTCGTTCTTCAACCCCTTCAATGTTATTCCAACGCGTCCTCATTATCACCATGTTGGGTTTGTTCCGGTGATAACTCGTGCCTTGGATAATATTCTTCCTAATCTCACTTTACTCCTTTTTTCAATAATACCTAAGGACTTCTACTCTATCTATTAGAGTATCCCTGGGTAGATCCCTTCAGTTCTGGCTGGATCATGGAACAAAATACCTATTCTTAACCGCCTTATAACACCGTAAGAAATAACAGTTGTTCGGTCTTTGGTATTTCCATACTAGCCATAAAACAATTAAAAAAGCAATCAATGTGTTTGAGAAATCATTTATTACACATTAAGAGTTTTTTATATCACCAAAAAGCTCCCCTACACATATGCATCATATTATGAAAGAGTTTTGCAGATGCGAGGTCGAGAATGCACTTATAGTCAAGAGATTTTATCTATATTAAGCAATATTGATCACATTTTAATCAATATTCTCCTCCTCAAAAATTGCACATGTGATGATAATTTTTGATTTAATAAGTGAATTAAAACAATGAGAGAACAGGAATGCATGCCGAACGAACTAGTATCAAGTGGTTAATTTATTAGAAATTATACTCCCCCTCAATAACATATTAGAGTGAAAACTTAGAGCGAGAGTTTATTGAGTACACAATTTTGAAAGATTTTGAATATTTTTTTTGAAAATATCTTGAAAATTATGCTCAACGGGAAAATATATAAGAGATATATCTAATTGAACATTATTTTCCTTAATTCTTCTCTTAAGCATTCAAAACTTTGAATGTTTATGTGACTTTGCTCAACATCGAGAAGATATCAAGTTCCCGTTGTTTAGGATAAATGTGACAAAATTAACATTTGAATTATTTTCCTTTCTTTAGAGACGAGTGCTAGCTGACATTACTTAGGCAGTCATATAGAAAATTTAAGGAGACATTGTTTTGAAAACATTTGAACACTCTCGCTTAAACTTCATTTAACATCCGTGTTAATAAAATGCAATTCCAATACTAGGTGCGTAAAATGTTATCGATTTATGAAGACATGTCGAAGAAGATTAATTTTGGTATTTGAATTGACATCAAATATAACATCTATATTATAAGCATCAATTTATCCCTCAATATTATCCCATTTTTGTATACATTTTGCAAAGAATTGTAACTTAATTGTTTAATTGTGAGAATTTGAAGTAATTAGGTAGTATTTGGTGAAACATAGCAAAAGTGCGCGCAATCTGGAGCTGTAAATGAAGGATATTTTTTTGAAGATTACTATTTTGAAGACCAATACGCCGTATCCATCAAGAAGATACGGCGTATCCGTGCCTGCACTCACCAAAGACCACAAAAGATTAAAGAGCAATACGCCATATCCAGAAGACTCAATACGACGTATTCAAGATATGGAATCAATATAATATTCTGGAAGATATCAAACGTGGTCCCTACTCTAAGAAATCCCCAATACGCCATATCCAACCCATTGGATACGCCGTATTGAACCGACTTCCACACATTATAAATAGAAAACTCAAAAATGAGTTTTAAGTGTGGTAAATCATATACCTAAACCACAAAAGTCGATTTTCAGAAGAGAAAAAGAGCAGAAGAGGTCAAGCAACGTATTCAATTCCATAGGAGACATCGTGTAATTCCATATACTTTAGTAATCATTCAGTTTTTGGTATCATTTGTTAACTCGGTTAGTTTACCTTGGCTAAATTATTACTCTTGTATTTATTATGACGTTTCTTCGGCTAATACCTTCGGTATAGCCATTTATAATAAATCCTAATGTTTGTGGTATTTTGTTTATATGATTTCTTGATTTATCGTTATATGCTTTTTATTATATTAAATTTAAACTTGATTACGCGCTTTTATATGAGACCAATCATTTCACTGATCTATTCTAAGTTGGACAAGATGGATCTATATGTCTAGGATAACTCTCCATAAGAGTAATTTATACACCTATAATAATGTTATACAATATTGTCCTTCTAAGTCTGTGTCTAGGATACGCTTCGAGCTTAACTAGTTAATTGGATATTGCCAATGGTTTATTGATCGTGTTGACTAGCATGTGACCTAGATAATCCATAAATAATGTTTCTGATTCCATAAATAGTTGGAGACAAGTGACTACTAGTGTAAAGGTTGCCATTAAGCGTAAGTGGTTAAAGTCTCTATGAGCTAGGTTAAAAAAGATCAACCATGCTTTAATCCCTAAGATAGATTATCATAAACCCCTGCAAAAAAAGGATGCTTTATGCGGATGCTTTAATTGTGACAGAATTAACGTGTCTAGGTCTTAGGATGATGTAACGCCTAAGTCTTAAGAATGACATGCCACCTCGAGAGAAGAAATCATTGCACTAAATAAACAAACCAACGTTCTAATCGGATTAATAATGGTTAATACAGTTTTCTTATATAAGGTTCGACCGCTCTTTTATCTTTTGTTAATTAGCTTGCGTGGGTAATAGTTTCTTGAATTGATTGTAGTCACCAACCAAACCGTGCCAGTCTCTCAGGCTGAAAACCCCCATTTTCCATTAGAATTAGGATTTAGACTGACATAGGTTTAACATAGGATTAGAATAGAATTAACATAGATTAGATAACCAAGATATTAATTAAATTGATAGATTTAACCTCGCTCTCAGTGATCAACACCCTACTTACCACGAAACTACTACCGATCGGGTACACTGCCCGTTAAAGTGTTGTTTTTGGTTGAGTCGGCAAAATATAAATTTAAAACTTGAATCATATAAAAAAACAACCCTACACTACAACACATCAAGTTTTTGGCGCCGTTGCCGGGGACTGAAAATTAATCTTGATTTTTATTTTGATATTTTGGTTTTTAACATTAGATTAGATCTAACCCTTAGGATTAGTGTAATTTAGATTAGTGTATAATTTTGTATATTTTGTATATTTATCTTTAATTGTTTGCTTGTATATTTGTGTGTTTAATTGTTTGTGTATTTAATTGTTTTTCTTGAATACAATGTTCTGGTCGATAGTTGAATACGGCATATCCAATCCCACTAAATACGGTGTATCCAGTTCTCTGTCCAATACAGCGTATTCATCCCAACAGATTAATACGGTGTATGCACTTCCATTGGATACGGCGTATCGATCTTCTGATAAAATTCTTTTCCATTCTTGAATTTTAAGCCCAAAATTTTTACCTTTCTTTGATGGTTCTACTGATAATTTTTTGGATATTTTTCAGTAAGAATGACTAAGGTTATCAAAGGAGAGTTTGAGAAAATTAAGGACGTAAAGGTCGAAGATGTTTCGCTCACTTGCGACACATCACTTGAAATTTTCAACATGGAAGTCAGCCGATTAAGCGGGATGGATAATGATTTATTCACATATAAAGTTGAAGTTGCTAACATCCCATGTAACTCTGTAATGGATGATGATTTGGAGGATGAAACTAATGATGATATGGGGTATGATCCGTCTGATGTTGCATTTATTGAATGGTTAAGATCAAAAAATTTCAACTACAAGACGATGGATCAATATACTATGAAAGCATTATGGATTTATTGGATCAGAGGAGATGATGAAGTTGAGCTTACTGATGAGGAATCTTCCGATGATGAAGATGAAATTGCTGAAGTGTTTAGAATCGACACTAATATATTTGACTATGAGACACCTATCTGTTCAGCATTCAACGAATTTAATTATCTTCTCAAGTATATACCGACCTACATAACAAATGATATAACGGGTTTAAGACCTATGATGGACTAAAAAATGACTGATTTACGAAAAGGAATAAGGAAGAACCATGGTATATGAGAAACCATGGATTGACATTTGGAGATTAGACAGAGCCAAAACCCATCAAACATACTTGCGAGTCTACAACTATAAACCTAGGTGTTTTAGAATGGCCAACGTGTAGTCTGAAAAGAAGATGGATACTGTAATGGAGGAAATTTTTACCTGGAACTACATTATTGAAAAACCAACTCCATTTATCAGTATTATGGAGTGGTACGAAGCTTAGGATGAATAGTGAACTTAAAGAAGAAGCTTTAAGAAACAAAGCTATCATGGATGAAGTTATCAACAATGATGAGTCATGTTGCGAGCTCAAGAGAAAATGGAACATATATACAAACTATGATAATGCTTATGAAATTAATCATGAAGATAATGGGAATAAAGAATTATGTGAAATTCATGATCCACCGGTATGTAACATAAGGAAATATATGATGATTAAATATTCGTTCAATGATGATGAAGAGTATGTTGCTGTAAAAGAAGACGAATACGATGATCTTATTATGACGAAAAGAGATGCGTGCCAAGCTTACCAAGAAATCTTTTAGATTATGGATGAAGGATAGATGGTGACTAGAGCAACGTGAAGAAAAGAGAAGCTGAAGAAAAGTCTAACTTAAAGACTTTGCTGAAAAAAAGTGCTTCCCGGAAGACAACCCAAAATGTTATTTAATTTTGTTATCAAGTTTGTCTCCCCAGACTTCAATACGGCGTATCCGCCCCATACCATATGGCATATTGATTGTCTGGACGTTATCAGTCTTTATTTTTCATGCACTTTAAAAACATTATTGTCAGTTCTGTGAATACGCCGTATTCATCTACTTGATACGTCGTATCCACAGTCTGACCCGTATTTAGTTTGTTTTAGTTTAGTTTAAATTAACCGAAGATACCAAGATAGGAATGCGCCTGTTTTTCCTATATTTTACACAGGACCTCATGAAGGAAATATTGACGAATATTGGTGGAGAATTTACGAATCTAGAAATCTTAAAGTGTTGGAGTCTTGAAACCTCAAGACGACTCTTCAACACACGATCTTGCTTATAAACGCAAATTGAAGAATCTACCGAGCAAAAAATCATGGTAGTTTCTCTTTCAATCTTGTAAATTCCCGTATTTAAATTGTTTTACATATACAACGAGGATGTTTGTATAATTCAAGTTGGGGGATGGAATTAGAATGTTTTATTTGTCCTATTTTATCACACTAAAATGCTTAAATTATGCTCAAATTTAAAAATTTTCCAAGCATACTTTGTGAAATTCATGTTACATAACCCGCACATCCAATAACCCCTTGATAGATATTGTTAGGATTTTAACCTTTTCTGTTTTCAAATGTTTACCTAAATTCCACAAATATGAGTTTGCCGGAGAGATGTAGAACTTTAGAACTGGCTTGGTAATCTCTATTCGAGACCACAATAATAAGTATTATAGGAATTAATTGAGTAACTTATTTAAATGGTAAATCTTAGATTATACCCAAATACACCTATACATGTTGTTTATTAAACTAACTACACCGGTTAGTTAACCCCCATTGTTTTAAACCCTTTTCCACTATCATCTTGAGAGTGATGATCCACTAAAACAACCCGTAGAGCCAATCCTTTAGGAATTTCCACCAATTATTTTTTTCTTTACACCATTTTTTTTTTTTTTTTTTTTTTTTTGTTTTTTTTTACCCACCTTAAACCTACCCTTTAATTAAGTTTTAATTTACAGTTGCTAGTTGCTTAAAGTGTAAAGTCTATATTATCTCAATCTGTGTCAAATATCTTCTTTGTACGGTTTGAAAATTCACATGCAAAAAGGAATGTATATTAGTAGTCAAAGCTCATGTGATTTTACTACATTCATAATCTATCGAAGAAATTATCTAGAATTATTATGATCGTGAAGATGGTGAAACTACACCGAGATTTGAAGAATAGTTAGCAAAAAAAATCAAAAAAATGAAAAGTATACAAAAAGAGAGAAGGAAAGTTTGAAGATAATCGTTTCGTAAAGAGCATTACTGAAGAAATTACACAAAGGATCAATTATTCGTTGATACGTCTAAAAAATCAACGATGTAGAGTATTGTACAAAGTGGTAGATATCGCCACTTACATTGTAGAGTATGTAAAGTTTTGGGATGATTGGGAAGTTGACCGTTACGGGAACGCCAACTTAGGTTGTTGTTTTTTACCGATGATCATGACGTTGTAAATAGTTGTGTCTTTATCATGGTAACAGTCGGGGATAAGTGTCTAGAAACTTGTATCTTAAGTCTTAATCTATTTGTTTCTTGATTTTTATTTTACAACAATTTACTTCCCTCTCACCTAATGATTATCCGTTGGTTTTACGCGAATGAGAACTTGTTCGAGCGTGCATGTCTATTTCGTCGTTACAGCCATGTATGCATGTCTTAGATGCCTCGTTAGTTTACGACTTTTGGTGAAAGTTAGAAGGTTCCTACCCTATATCATTCTTCATCCTAACCATTGGTTAAATTTGAATGGGTATGTGATCGAACACACATGTCTATTCTGTCGTTACGGCCATGTATGTGTGCTTCAGCTGCCTTGTTGGAGTGGTACTTCTGATGAAAGATTGTAGAATGATCAACCGTAAGCCTTCCTTACATAAACCTCATATTTACTTTTATAAACTTGTTACTCCTTGGCTTTAGTGATGGAGATGTGTATTCTTCCCAAGCATATGATAGAATACTCATCACGATCGAGCAATTGAGCAAATTAGTTACATGTTACCACATAGATTAGTTGAGTGATTTGAGTGTTTTCATCTTCCTATTTTGTGAGGTGTTTGGTTGTGTACTTGTAATGGATTAAATAAATGATTTTACAAAAAATATCCTTAGGAATACATTTTTATAATCATTTAAGGCTATGTGAGAAGGTAGGTTCTAGGTGGTGTAAGCAATTTGTAGTCCGTCTCAACTTTCCCTCCATCGACCAATCTTTCTAAGATTTGCATGATCCTTCTTTCTAACAGCTACTTATTGATCAGATTCACCATGATGTATGTCCGATTCTGGTCCTTTTCTGTCTATTTTCTCCTTGGCATGTCTTTGTTGTATCCTAATTTGAAGTTTAGCAGGCTGTAGTGGAGAGTGTCACGAACAGACTGGAGTGCTCCGTCAGAAAACTTGTAGAGCTCGTCAGCTCGTATCAGTTTCTTATGATCTCTTGAATTTAGATACACAACTCCATTTAGATCATAAGACATGGTGTATGACTCTTTGGATAAGATTCCAGGAAAATCCTTTTGTGGCTTGGTGATGTTGAGCTTTTTTTGGTAACTTTCTACACCAAACTGGACATCTTCAACCCTTTCTGAATGATGATTCTTCTAGTAAACATAAGCAGTGCAGCTGCCAAGTCAACAATGTCGTCGCCATCGAGGTTGAATAGCTTTTTCTGAACATGAATAAGAAGCATGTCTTCAATGTCATTCAAGTGTAGATTTGGAAAGTCACCTTCTTTGAACGTATACAATTTCTGAACAGCTCTTCTCACCACAATCTATTGCAAATAACCATACCCAAATTGCTTGTTGACATTTACACTGACCACACTCAAAATCTTCATTATGGAATAGACATCATGTTTAGAGAACCTGTTGATCTATGACCTATAGAATAGCTTTCGTTGAGACAACCATGGCTTGAGCAGGTTAGTCAAACCGTTAGTGTTGACTTATGTGCCTGTTGCAATGTTTGGTTTATATAATTTTCTGTGGTTTTGTGTGTTTATGTGAGTTATTGGTAATCAATCTATTGAGTGTGATCATCTCAATGAGATTAGATTGATGGTCGAATTGGTTGAGTTCATTTCGTTCATTTTTAATGACAAGGAAATGATTATTGAGATTTGAGCATTTTCGTGTTAAGTGTGTAAGTATAAGTACGTATATGTATTTTCGTGTTAGTAATTTAAGATAAATTTTGACTTTAAAAGTTTAGTTGAGAAAATGTAAAATTTCTATTTTTGGAAAGTTAGGTTGAAAATGAAAAGTTATTTTTAGAAAGGTAGGAAACTGCCTTTATGCAAAAAGGTTTAGCCAAATAAGTAAATTTTTTACAAAAACTTAAGGTTACATTTGTAAATATCTAATTAATAAAAAAATAAAAATAAAAAAATATTTTTTTATTGGATGAATAGTGTTTCCGAATTTTAAAGGAAAAACGATTAGAGAAGAAAAAAAATATTTAGTAGGTCCTAATTCTAAACTAATACCTAATTAGAATTAGCTTAGTACTTCGCTCTAGGATGTCTATAAATACAAACTTAAGATCCCTAATTCCCCCATACACTTTGTTCGACCGGTTTCAAGGAGGAAAAAAGAAATTTTTTTAGGGTTCTTGTTCAAGGTAAATTTTCTAATTTATGTCAATTTTTAATATATAAAAAAATTTCTTTCCATCTCTAGTTGTAATTTATTAATTCTTTCTTTTCATTAAAATAAATAATCTCATTTAATAATTATATGTGGATTAGGGTTCATGTAAAATCTGTAAATTTAGGTTTTTAATCTTTTAAAATCGTTTTTATATCATTAATGAAGTTAATCATGTGCAATTAGGGTTTTAGGATTAGTAAATTCGGAGTTAAATTGTTGGCAGTTTTGAAAGGTCAACTTGCGAGGGTAATAAACTTGATCATACGGAAGCTTTTAATGATTTTCAAAAGACTAAATTATCTACAGAGAGTTTCTTTCAAAACATATGGTTTCTAGGAATTAAAAAAGTGTGTGGAGTCTATTTAAATAATTCAAAAAGATTTGTTGTCAAGGCTGAGTTTTTATGTCAGATTTAGGTCAAATTGTGTGAAGTGAAAACCCTATTTAAAATTTGAATTAGACTTATCCCTTCTACAGTAGTTAATTCTTATGTGTCTATTAAAGATCCACCAAAGGAATTTAATCAATTCGAAGTCTAAGTATGATGTTTAAGCCTAAATGTTTTAGTGCGCAATCAGACCTGAATTGGGACTGTTTTGGAGTTTGATTTTCTTAGAAGTACTTGTGTATGTAATTGACACTTGGGAGTGTCAAGGTAGTTAATATACTCATTAATGAACATAGGTAATTTTTGGTTTGAATTATGAAGGTCATTTAGTTAAGGTTTTGAGTGCGATAAGTTACGTTAAAATTCTGCTGTTCGGCACGAATTGTGACTAGCTAGTAAAACTTGATAAGTAAAGTGGTTTAAGTTAGGAATGGAGTCAAGGTGGCCCATGGGGTTAATAAAACATCTTATACATCCATCATATGAATGTTACATGTATATTAAGCTTTCGGCTTAATAGCGTGTAACACATTTTTATTCATTGTTGCGTGATTTGTGATTGTCATTGGGAAGCCTTGTTGGAAGCTTTGAGTGCTAGCAAAGGTGAGTTTCATAGCCCCTTTTTCTTATGTTTTATTGGGGGTGAAAATTATGCTATGTGTTAAACTGTTTTAGTTGTTGTGATTATTTGCTATGTGGTTATTGTTTTGTGATTTGTTCAGTTGGGAGTGGTCTTTACTACTCAACTCAAACCAACTGAAGGGTTGAAATAATACCTACTGATTTGTGTGATATGCTCCATGGCTTTATGATCAATTGGAGTAGCTGGTGATGTGATTAGTTTGGTTGGGAGTGGTCTTTACTACTCAATCAAATCCAACTGAAGGGTTGAAATAATACTCAATGATGTGTGGTCCAGGCCTAAGTATAAGTTCCAGCTGGTAGACTTTTAGGTGCGTAAGTGACATATGGATCGGGGGTAACGTTCCTACCTAGTTGTTGAAATGGATCGGGGGTAACGTTCCTACCCAGTTGTTGTAATGGATCGGGGGTAACGTTCCTACCTAGTATGTGGATTGCATGTTAGCATAAGTTCATATTTTGCATAATTGTCCTAAATTGTTTTGTTAATCACAGTAATTGGTTTGAAAGGTTTGAATTGTGTGTCTTAAACCTATGACTCTCACCAACCATTGTGTTGACATTTTAAGCATCATTTTCAGGTGAATGTCGATGAGGATTCTTAAGATAGTGAGAAGTGGCTAGAAAGAGACCTTAAGATGATCTTGAAGTTTATATTTGGATGTTTAGCATTGTATGAATATATGTTGCATGTCTCTTATTGGCGAGAACTTCCTTTTCATCAATAAAGACGCC
Organism: Tanacetum coccineum; assembly: GCA_026074375.1. NCBI lineage: Eukaryota > Viridiplantae > Streptophyta > Magnoliopsida > Asterales > Asteraceae > Tanacetum > Tanacetum coccineum. The sequence goes on from BQNB010000086.1 coordinate 119,479, forward strand.
TTTTATGTTTTGGTTAGTTATGGGTATTGTTATGACACTTTGTGTCTATACTTTACTTTATTGTATGCATTTTAGTATTCTCTATATAGACACCATGTGTTGTGATGATATCCATTCTTGTTTACGCCCCGCGTTTCCGCCTTGGTGGGGTGTGACAGATTGGTATCAGAGCCTATGGTTATAGAGAACTAGGTGGTTGAGCCTAGACTATAGCTTAAGGGTCCCTCATATAGTTGCATTTTAGGGCATAAGTGTTTGTGTACGTATATATCGTATGTTCCCGCAACCTAAAATCTTTGAAATTCTTTCTATTTTGAATTACTATTATATATATGAAAATATATACTTTTTTCATTATGGGGATCTATCGTATATACCCTTTGTTATTGTTTTATTCATGTCTTCCCCTATCCCCGAGGGATATCATTGGGAGCTTTTTACCTTACTAGACCGCGGAGTTTGGGTGACTTTTGAGAGAGAAAAGGTCAAACCCGCGAGGCCCAACATAAGTTTATTTTCATTTTCTACCTCGATGCGTTGCTATACATCGAGGATTCTTTTATATTTATGGGTCACGATTGACTTCGATTTTTGTTGGGTCGATTGGGATTTTATGGGTTGTTTGATAGTACTCATGTTTGAGCTAATATTTTGGATTATCTATTAAGTGATTATGTGCGTAGATGTGTGTTATCATTACGAGATGTGTGGATACTTGGAAGTAAGTATACGTGTGCAAAGGTGCAATTATAATTTGGTCGCGGGAACATAATTATAAAGGCAACACACACGGGGACTTTTTGACTTTGATTGCATTGTTCATTGTTGCTTGTATGAAGTATTATGTAAGGATGTAAGTCTGATGTTGGTGTAGATGGTAGTGTAGATGTGATGGAGATCCTGTTGAGGATGGGTTGTGTAGTATTCCTCTCTCTTAATCGATTGGGCAAATTATATTAGTGGGTTGCGTAGATGGTAAGGTTCCCTTTCATCTATCATTTGCGGAGAATCGATACTGTTTGGTATCCGTCGGCGCGATTCTTAAGTTGGTTCGTTAGCTCGTTGTTCGTTGAGATATCCAACGCTCGTGTTGGTATTTTTTAGTTGTCATCATAGAACTAGTGCTCTATGTTCTCCGTTCGGCGTTTTGATTGGTTCCTTTGTCTTAAGGTGACGATACTTTTTGGTTTGGTTCTATGACCGTTGGTATGGATGAGTTCTTATGGTTGTTTGTTTTGCAAGAGTTCCTGTCGTGTTCGTTTTCAAGTAAATTAACATTTTGGTATTGGAATCCTTAATGTATTTTGGGAGTCTATTTTGCTATCATGATGTCTCTTGTTGCGAGTCATAAATTCCTTTTCAAAGTAATTTTGTTGTAGTCGATATCATATCGTTCTAGTGTTAAAAAAAAATTCTTTCGAAAATAAATTGATAAATAAAATGCAACACATTTGTTTTAACCATCTTTTGATTTCTTTTATAAAATCATAATTAAAATAATTTTATGAAAATTTTATTTAAATTTATTTTTACACTTAAAATTATTGGCATTATTAACTAAGGTGATTCTATTGTTTTAAAATGATTGGTATAAGGTTATGAGGGAAAGTTTCCTTGGGTAAAAAGTCGGTTTTGGAACAAAGGTTCTTAATCTTTTAATTAATGGGGTCGTGGTACGTGGTAATATTCTTGGGTGTTCTAGCATCGTTGACTGCGTTTGTTAGTCTGAGGTTCGTCTCATTCATGGCGATGTTTATATTCGTTGTTTTTCTTTTAGGATTGTGTGAATTTTGGGTCCTATACAAATTGGTGCATGTGACAGTTTGATTTCTTCATGGCGCTGCGTTCTCGAGTTGATGGTACGGGTACATATCTTTGAGTGGTGCGATGATAGTTGCAAAGCAAATAGAATTTATTCGCGATTCCAAGTAGAATAGAGAGTTCTCGTTTCTAATTTGATTTAGTACCTCTATAGTTTATGGAGAGCGTTGATTAGCCGTTCTGAGAGAATTAGTTGTTGAGGGTAAGGCGGGATGTATGCACAAGAAGGTGGTTTAAACTCACCTTAGTGAGTAAAAAGGTGTTTAAGGTTCGTGAGAACGAAACTAAAGAGGATGCGAGGGTCTAGTAGGAGTACAAAGATTGAGTCGAAATTTAGTGATACATTAGTAGTATGTGAGCTTCTCGAAGTATTTCTCAGGATTTAGTGGGTTTTACCCCTTGTTGAAGAATTGGATTTCGTATGGAATTAGTACAAGGAGCAAACGCGATTGCGAAGTCCTCGTGTGTTTGATGTCTTGTAGAAAGGAAAGAGGTGTGGAATGATTGTAGGAGTTGCAAGGTGAGGGTTGGTTCGAATGGTAACTTGTTGTGGAAAGCGCCTGTATTGCTTGGTAGGAAGAAAGGTGGGTAGTTTGGAATGTGCATAGAGGAGTTGAGAAGAGTGAGATAGAAAATTCGTATGTAATGTCACCAATGGAGGGTGCACGGGGATGACGTAGCTAAGACTGTTTTTAGGCATGGTAATGGTCACGTTGAACTTTACTAGCTATGCCTTTTGGTTAATCAATGCACAGGGTTTTCATAGAGTTTAATGAGCCGGGTGTGCTGACCGTATATAGACAGTAGTTAAATCGTATCTATTCAGAGATATTTAACACCGAACCCGAAGTCTAAGGAAGCGTATGAGTAGCAGTGACGATGATCGTGGAGTCACTAAAGGAAGAGAAGGTGTACGTAAAGTTTTCCAACAACGTGGAAACGGAGCAAAGAGAAATCTATCTAGATGTGGAAGGAATCAATTGGGTAATGAGCCGATCTTAGCATTACCGGAAGGAGCAGACGATTTCGTAGTATATTATGACGCGCGAAGTAAGGATTTGGTAGCATGCTTGGGAAAGGGGAGAAGGTGATTGCTTGCACGTCGCGACAACTGAAGGTTCTTATGAAGGATTGCATGCCTAACATGGTAGGTTTTGCCTTACAATGCTAGAGGCATTAAGTGAACGAGACATGGAGAGTAATCTATACGGATCATGAATGTCTCCAACACACTTTCAATCGGAAGGATTGAACATGAGGCAAAGATGATGGATGAAGTTATTTAGTGAGGACGGTTTCGAGGCCAAGTACCACCTGGGAAAGGCAAATGTAGTCGTTGAATCGTGGAGTAGGAAAAGAGTGAAGCCAAGAATAAGTTCTGGATTGACGTATGACGATCCAAGCTAAGATCGGGAAAGGAGGTTGGTGGTATAAGATAAGACGATCAAAGCAAAGAACGCGTCAACATGAGATGTTGCGTGGCTTTGACCAACGAGTGTGAAAAGAGATGGAGAGTGGTTCATATTGGTTAGACAAGGTTTGGACCTCCATTTGGAGAGATGTAAGGACCTTGGCTATTGAAGAGGCGTATATGACAAAGTATTCTATCCATTCTGGAGCGGATACGGTGTTGTGTGGTTTTAGGTTAACTAATCGATGGTTGAGTATCAAGGGTCTTCAAGATTGTTGCTACAACCTGAGTTACTCGAGTAGAAGTGGAAAAAAAACTAAGGATGTTATTGCTAAGTTACCAAGTTTGAGTAGTGGATACGATGCGATTGGGTGTAGTCAATGGACTGACTAAGTCACCCCATTTCTAGCTATGCTTAGGACAAGTATGGTAGATTTTGGAGGTAATTGGAATACTCATTTTCGTAAGATGAGTTTGTCCCTAAGGTGGGGATTATCATTCGGGGATGAGATGTGCTTCACTTGGAGCATTGTGTGAATGGAAGCGTAGGTTCCGCATTTTATGGGCATTAACTAGAGACAACGAGATTGGGATGAACCGAATTTGTACAAAGGATTCTGTAGTATGAGGTTTAACGTAGACCTTGAGGGCTGGTAATCTGAGTGTTACCTAGAGTATTCAGTTTGAAGGGTGTATGATGTTTCGAAAAGTATGGTAAGTTGATACCAAGGTAAGTAGGTCCATTTGAGATTTTTAAAAGGATTATCGGTTAAGATTACCTAAAAGAGTTGAGGAGTGTGCATGGACACCGGGGGGGGGGGGGTTTTTTTTTATTTTTCTTTATATTATTTTTTTTTTTTCTTTTTTTTTTTTTTTTTGTTTGTGTGTCAAAATTTGAAATATTTAGTAAATGCGAGTTGCATGTACCTTTAGAGGTAATTAAAGTAGGCAAAACTTTGGTTTTGCTAAAGAATTAGTAGAAATTAATGTTCATTGAGTTAAGATTCGATTGGACTTGAAGGGAGGTCTTTAGGACTTCAGGTAAACTTAGTATCCATACTTATTCGTTGAGCAAGGAATCATTGGGAGTTTTAGTTGAAGTTGGGTACGTAAGGTTTCTTGTAGACCTTAGTATGCCTTTAGATGTGTTTACGATTTTAGTTAAAGTTATTTTATGAATAAACTCGAAGTCGAGCCAATTCTTCAAACCGTTCGGCTGTGTAACAACTTATACTGGTGTCAGACCGTTCGGTGTTGATGAGTTGCTGAGGCCGGATATAAAATGACGTTGTTACACAACTTAAGGTTTTTGACGAGTCTCTTTGATGGCGGGCGAGGTTCATGTAATTGGATGTTTCTTTTGGTTTAGAGTAGTTATGCTGCTATGCGTACCCTTTTGTGGGCAGGCAAAGTTGTTAGCAGTAAGATATCTTGTGAAAGTTAGTAGGAATGTTATGGTTGTAGATCGTTGGAATTCAAAGTGTAACTTTGAGTTAACATGAGAATGGGAGGACTACTTGACAGATAAGTATCCTCGATTAATTATTTGGTAATGATAAAGTTGAACCTTTTAGTTAAATCTTGGGATGAGATTTCCTAAAGGAGGGGATACTGTGACAACCATCGCTTGAGCAGGTTAGTCAAACCGTTAGTGTTGACTTATGTGCCTGTTGCAATGTTTGGTTTATATGATTTTATGTGGTTTTGTGCGTTTATGTGAGTTATTGGTAATCAATCTATTGAGTGTGATCATCTCAATGAGATTAGATTGATGGTCGATTGTTGAGTTCATTTCGTTTATTTTTAATGACAAGGAAATGATTATTGAGATTTGAGCATTTTCGTGTTAAGTGTGTAAGTATAAGCTTAGTATAATATTTTCGTGTTAGTAATTTAAGATAAATTTTGGGGGGAGAAAACTACAATTTTGGTCCACTATCTTTACTGGGTATAATACTTTTGGTCCATTTTTTAAAAAATTTGCGGGTTTAAGCCAAAACCCGAGTATCCATATCAATTTGCGCCAAATCTAACAATTTTGGTTCACATTTGAGCCAAAACCCGAGTATCCATTTCACATTTGAGCCAAATCAGATTTAACGAAATTGTCTGATTTGGCTCAAATGGGAATGGGATACTCCGAGGTTTTCGGCTTAAACCCGCAATTTTTTTAACAATGGACCAAAAGTGTATATACGCGGTAAAAGAATTAGTGGAACAAAAATTGTAGTTTCCTCTAAATTTTGACTTTAGAATTTGTGAGAAAATGTAAAATTTTATTTTTGAAAGTTAGGTTGGAAAATGAAAAGTTATTTTTACAAGAGTAGAAAAACTGCTCTTTCATGCAAAAAGGGTTTAGCCAAAATAAATAATTTTTTTACAAACGTAAGGTGGGTCATTTGTCAAATTATCTAATTTATAAAAATTAAAAATTAAAAAAAGATTTTTTTTATTGGATGAATAGTGTTTCCGAATTTTAAAAGGAAAAAAGAATAGAAAAGAAAAAAAAATATTTAGAGTCTTAATACTAAACTAATACCTAATTAGATTTAGCTTATAACTCTCCTAGGATGTCTATAAATACAAACTTAAGATCCCTAATTCCCTCATACACTTTGTTCGGCCGGTTTCAAGGAGGGAAAAAAAAGAAATTTTTTTTAGGGTTCTTGTTCAAGGTAAATTTTCTAATTTATGTTCTATTTTAATTATAATCTTTCAATTCTAGTTGTAATTTATTAATTCTTGTTTCATTAAAATAAATAACTCATGTAATAATTAATATGATGGATTAGGGTTCATGTAAAATCTGTAAATTTAGGTTTTTAATCTTTTAAAATCGTTTTTATATCATTAAGGAAGTTAATCATGTGCAATTAGGGTTTTAGGATCAGTAAAGTCGGAGTTAATTAAATTGTTGACAGTTTTGAAGGGTCAACTTGCGAGGGTCATAACTTGATCATACGGAAAGTTTTTAATGATTTTCAAAAGACTAAAATTATCTCAGAGGGAGCTCTACTTTCCTAACCCATTAGGTTTCAGGAATTAAAGTAGAGTGGAAGTTATTTAAATAATTCAAACAAGATTCGTTGTCAGGCTGAGTTTTATGTCAGATTTAGTTCAAATTGTTGAGTGTGTAAAAAACCTATTTTAAAATTTGAAATTAGACTTAGGCCTTCTACAGGTTGTTAATTTTATGTGTCGCTTTAAAAGAATCGCACAAAAGTAATTTAATCATTCGAAGTCTAAGTATGATTTTTAAGCTAACGTTTTAGTGCGTAATCGACCCGAATTGGACTGTATTGGAGTTTGATTTTTTAGGGGATTTAATTGTGTATGTATTGTCACTTGGCGAGTCTGTAGGTAGTTAATATACTCATAATGAACATAGGTAATTTTTTGTTGAATTATGAAGCTCTCATTTAGTTAAGGTTTGGTGCGGCAAAGTCACGTTAAAATGTCTGCGTTTGGCACCAATTGTGACTAGCTAGTGAAACTTAGATAAGTAACGTGGTTTAAAATTGGGAATGGAGTCAAGGTGTCCCATTGGGGTTAATAAAACATTCTTAGACATCCATCAGTTGATGTTAATGTATATTAAGCTTTCGGCTTATAGCGTGTAACACGAATTTTCTCTGTTGCGTGAATTTGTGATTGTCATTTGTGAAGCCTTGTTGGAAGCTTATAGAGTGCTAGGCAAGGTGAGTTTCTAGCCCCTTTTTTCTTATTGTTTTATTGGGTGAAAATGATGCTATGGTTAAACTGTTTTTGTTGCTGTGCTTATTTGCTATGTGTTATTGTTTTGTGATTTCATTTCGGTTGGGCGTGGTCTATATACCACTCAAACCAACTGAAGGTGTTGAAATAATACCTATGATTTGTGTGATACGCTCCATGGCTTAGTGATCAATTGGAGTAGTTTGTGATGTGATTAGTTCGGTTGGGAGTGGTCTTTACTACTCAATCAAATCTAACTGAAGGGTTGAAATAATACTCAATGATGTGTGGTCCAGGCCTAAGTATAAGTTCCAGCTGGTAGACTTTTAGGTGCGTAAGTGACATATGGATCGGGGGTAACGTTCCTACCTAGTTGTTGAAAAAGGACTCGGGCGGTAACGTCTACCCGGTTGTTGTAATGGATCGGGGTAACGTTCTCTACCGTAGTATGTGGATTGTATGGTTAGCATAAGTTCATATTTTGCATATTGTTCCTAATTGTTTTACACCCTTTTTATTTTCTTTTGTTAATCACAGTAATTGGTCTTGAAGGTTTAAAATTGATGTCTTAAATCTATGACTCTCAACAACCATTGTGTTGACGTTTTAAGCATCATTTTCAGGTGTGAAGTCATGATGATTCTTAAGATAGTGAGAAGTGGCTAAAAAGAGACCTTAAGATGATCTTGAAGTTTATATTTGGATGTTTAGCATTGTATGAATATATGTTGCATGTCTCTTATTAGCGAGAACTCATTTTCATCAATAAAGACGCCTTTTATGTTTTGGTTAGTTATGGGTATTGTTATGACACTTTGTGTCTATACTTTACTTTATTGTATGCATTTTAGTATTCTCTATATAGACACCATGTGTTGTGTGGAATAGACATCATGTTTAGAGAACCTGTTGATCTATGACCTATAGAATAGCTTTCGTTTAGGTCCTTAGTGTGAAATTCCCAATGCAGCATCCTTGTCATATGCCACTTTGACTAGACTCCACAGCCTTGGTATCATGTCTTTAATAAACTTCAAGTCACACCTTGCAGCCTTTGTTTTGGTGATTAATACAATGTATTTCCTTTCCGAATTTGCTATCTTCAAATATTCAAGATCGAGGTTAAAGAAGAAATCGACAAGAATTGTAAGGTGACCCGGAGAGCCTTGCAGGGGTAATGGCTTACTCAAGTCATATGGACATCTGTCACTTTTAAGATTTATAAACAAGCCAGATGCCGATCGCTGAGCAGAAATACCAAGAAAATAATTGAGTGAACCAAGATCCGTCATAGCAAACTCACTGTGGAGGGAAGCAATGATCCGTTGTACAGAAATGCTGAGATGATGCTTTAAAGAATATTATTCATCCATTAAAGCTGTAGTAAATAAAGCAATGTACAGATCCTCGAGAAGAAAATATAGAGGTGTCAGTTTTACTATGCTAAAAAAACACTTCGTGTAGATCAACTAGCTAAGTGACTGAAACCAAGCAAGCATGGGGCTTGCTTATGCCCCTATACAAAGACCGACTTGCAGATGACTAAAATTAATCTGGTTTGTTTGGATCAAAAACCAGGTGGTTTGATGCATATTAATCAGTCTAGATAAGTGACCATGAAGAAAAGCATTCTTTACATCAAGATGATGAATAGGACAGTCACGAGAAACTGCAAGACTCAAAACAGTACGAATGGTAGCCGGTTTAACACGGACTAAATGTCTCATCACAATCAATACCTGTTTTGACTGCGTCCATTTGCAACAAGAAGGGCTATGTACTGTTTAATGAGCCATCTGCATTGAATTTATGTTTGAAAAGCCACATAGAACGAACCACATTAACGTTAGCTGGACGGGGTACAAGAAACTCACATTCGTTAGTAATTAAAGCATTATATTCATCTAACATAGCTTCTTTCCAGTTAGGGTCACGGAGAGCATGCACATGAGAGCGAGGAAGCGGTGAAGTAGTGGTAACATGACAATTCATACGTTCAAGAGGTTTAAAAATGCCAGCTTTAGCGCGAGTGACCATGGGATGGGTAGGCATGGTTTGTGATGAATTATTTATGGAATTGGAGTATGGCTATCTACCGTTTGGGCATGTGATTGTGTTTGGGCCAAAGTTGGAAATTGGTGTTGAAGGCTATGAGATGGCAGGGGGTTATGTAGGTTGTTGGTGGGGCTAGTTGGATGGGTTTTTAGGATGGGTAATGGGCTGTGTGGGTTTCTCCATGTGTTGGGCAAATGGTTCAGTGGTGGGTACATTGGTTGGATTGGAGTCTTGTTATTAGCGGTAAAATAAAATCGTATGTTGGTTTAGTAGAAGAGTGGAAATTCCCAAATGTAAAAAAAAGTCTTCATCAAACCACATGTCTCGAAATAATTATTTTATTTGTGACTAAGTCGAGACACCGATAACCAGATGATTTGGCGGGGTTGCGTAACCAGAAGGGCAAGGTGTGGAACGTGGTTCTAGTTTATTGCAAATCACGTGAAGGATCAAAAGACATCCAAAGACACGGGCAAATGTTCATATTTTGGGGTTTGTTTGGTTATATAGTTTGGTGAATGGTAATCATTATTAATGGCGGTGGGAAGGTAATATTTTAAAGCGTGAGCGGGCCATATTTAAGAGCATTTCCACCCATAAATGGAGGTATGTGAGCTTGAAAAAGTAATGTGCGGATAAGGTTATTAATAGTGCGAAGCATACGTTCGGATTTTCCATTCTGTTGCGAAGTATGAGGGCAAGAAAACAGAAATTGTATGCCATTTTGGCGAAAAAGGTCATGGAAACGGGTGTTGTCATATTCACCCCCGATTGGTCACATGCAGCCTTTGTCAACATTAAATTGTTTATTGACATAAGCACGAAATGCAACAAAATTATCAAACAAATCAGATTTTTTGTGCAAAGGGTAGACCCAAACAAAGTGCAAAAAATGATCTAAGAATATAGCATAATATTTAATTCCACTTTCACTCGGAATCGGTGTGTCATATAATCGACGTGTGATAAATTTCAAAACAGACTTCTTAACAAAGGACTGCTCGCTCTCCTCTCTCGCTCTAGCGCGCAGCACTCTAAACGTTTACCTAATTGACACGCACGACACAAAACAGAAACTTTGTTTATTTTCATGAAATTATATTACTTGACTCCAAACGACGAATCACATCGTCCCCGGGATGACGAGGCCGTCTGTGCCATGTAGTGGAACTAAGTGAAAGCAAAACAACTGGAGTTTGTAACGAAGGTTGTTGAGTGACCGGGTAAATGTCGCCCGTACTATCACAACAAAGAAGAATCTTTTGGGTCTGGTAATCTTTTACAGAAAAACCATAAGCATCAAATTCAACAGAGACATCATTATCACTCACGAGGTAAACGCTCTATGAACGAAATTCAATTCACGCTAATGTGTAGTGAGTGTAACAAGATCTCTCTCGCTCGTCTCGCTGCCTCGCGCTCTCGCTCGCCGCTCTCTAATAAAGATCGTATGCTCGCGCTCTCGCAGCCTTTATGTGGTTGTGTGAGTGTCAGGAATAGAGTTACCATTTTCAACAAATCAGAATGGATAATATGCTCGATTACTAAAGGAAGTGAGTCGAGTATCCTGTTATTGTCTGCCATGTGAGACATGCTCCAATGCCATGTTCATAGTACATGTTTCAATGAGTCATTTTTGTAACCTGATAAATCATCTATCGAGTAATATAAAGTAGCAAAAAATGAACTATGTCAAGTACAATAATAACAAAAAAAAATACATACTATTCTAAAGGATCATAAGTAGAGATAAAGTATGTAGGTACCTTCAAATGATACAATCTCTTCTTCAACGCTCTTGAAGTCGTTAAATGGGCATATGAATTGGAAAGCCTACAAAGAAGAGATGACATTTTTGTATCCTTCTAACTAAAAACACAATATAGTTAATAAAGCTGTGATGATGCAATGTGGGTTGGGTGCAAAAATCGAATTATTAGAGGTGGAAATTATGAGTTGGGTTTGGTTGGTTTGGGTCATGGGTCCAATGGGTTGTGGGTCTAATGGGTATGGAGTCAAAACAATTCATGTTTTTAAAAAGAGTTTATCGGGTCATTGGGTCAAACGGTTTGGGTTTGGGTCGACTACTAAATTATGGTGTTTTAATACTTCTGAAAGCTTTTATACGTTTTCGTCGGTTTTTTACGTTGTCGTCCGTTTTTTTTACGTTTTCGTTTGTCTTTTTACGTTTTCGGCCCTTTTTTTACGTTTTCATCCGTTTTTTTACGTTTTCGTCAAATTTCTTACGTTTTCGTCCAATTTCTTACGTTTTCGTCCGATTTCTTACATCTTCGTCCGTTTTTTACCTTTTTTTACGTTTTCGTCAGTTTTTTTACGTTTTTTACGTTTTTTTACGTTTTTCGCCGATTTTATACGTTTGTTTTTTTTTTTACGTTTCATACTGGTTTTTACGTTCTTCAGATCGTTTTTTTTTTTTTTTACGTTTTCATACGGTTTTTACGTTTTCGACCGTTTTTAACGTTTTCGTCCGTATATTTTACGTTTTCGTCTGTTTTTTACGTTTTCGTCTATTTTTTACGTTTTCGTCCGTTTTTTTACGTTTTCGTCCTTTTTTACGCTTTCGTCCGTTTTTTATGTTTGTGTTCCGTTTTTTAGTTTTCATCGTTTCTTACGTTTTGCGCTCATTTTTACGTTTGCATACGTTTTTTTACGTTTTCGTCCGTTTTGTTAACGTTTTCGTCCGTTTTCTTACGTTTACGTCCGGTTTTTTACGTTTTTGTCCGATTTCTTACGTTTTCGTCCGTTTTCTTACGTTTTCGTCCGTTTTTTACGTTTTTGTCCGATTTCTTACGTTTTCGTCCGATTTCTTAACGTCTTCGTCAGTTTTTTTACGTTTGCATATGTTTTTTACGTTTTTGACCGTTTTCTTACGTTTTCTTCCGTTTTGTTACGTTTTCGTCCATTTTCTTAATTGTTGGGCGTCGTTTCTTACGTTTTCGTTCGTTTTCTTACGTTTTCGTCCGATTTTTTACGTTTTCGTCCGATTTCTTACGTTTTCGTTCGATTTCTTACGTTTTCGTCAGTTTTTTTTACGTTTGCATACGTTTTCGACCATTTTCTTACATTTTCGTCCGTTTTGTTACGTTTTCGTCCGATTCTTTACGTTATTTCTTACGTTTTCGTCCGTTTTCTTACGCTTTCGTCCGTTTTTTACGTTTTCGTCCGTTTTTTACGTTTTCATCAGTTTTTTTATGTTTTTGTCCGTTTTTTACGTTTTTGTTAGTTTTTTTTACGTTTGCATACGATTTTGTCCGTACAATTTTTACGTTTTTGTCCGATTTCTTACGTTTTCGTCCGATTTCTTACGTTTTCGTCAGTTTTTTTACATTTACTTACGTTTTTTACGTTTTCGACCGTTTTCTTACGTTTTCCTCCGTTTTGTTACGTTTTCGTCTGATTTCTTATTTTCATTTGTTTTCTTAAGTTTCGCGTCGTTTTTTCACCATTTACATCTGTTTTCGTTCGTTTTCGTACGTTCTCGTATGTTTTCTTACGTTTCCATCCATTTTCGTCTGTTTTTTTTTGTTTTTGTCTTTTTCTAAAAACGAATAAAGATGTATAAAACGTAAGAAATTGGAAGAAAACGTAAAAAAACATTATAAATCGGTTACGAAACTTAAGAAATCGAAACGAAAATTAAGAAATCGAACGAAAACGTTAAGAAATCGGACGAAACGTTGAGAGACAATCAGGACGGGAAACGTAAAAAAAACAGACAAAAAGTATGAAATTCTGACAAAAACATAAAAAAACAGGCGAAAAACGTAAGAAATCGGACGTAAACGTAACAAATCGGCCGAAACGTATGTAATAGGACGGAAAAACGAAAAAAAGTACGAAAAAGCTAACTAAATCGGACGAAACATAAAACAATCGGACGAAAAACGTAAGAAATTCTGACAAAAAAAAACGTAAGAAATCTGACAAAACATAAAAAAATGGGCGATAACGTTAAGAAATCGGACGAAAAACTGTAACAGATCGGAAAACGTAAAAAATCGGACGAAAACGTTAGAAATCGGACGAAAACGTTCTGATGATGCAATGAGGGTTGTTGCAAAACTCGATATATATATAGGTGAGAAATGTGTTGTTTGTTACACTAGCTATTTTTATGAGCTCACTAATTTTGGTAAGCTATTGTGAAATCAGAAATGATATATACATGTATTTGAAAAGATTGTGTATATTATATGTTTAGGAAATGAAGATTCACTTGTCAGGAGAGATTGTGAAATGTACATATCAGACAAGAATCTCTTGTCGTGCAATCAAGTTTTATAACCGTCTTAATTAGTTTGTTAAATTGGTTGTATTTTTCTCCTTAAAACTAGCCATGCCACATTTGGTTTGCTTTGTTATTAGGTATTACATTTTTTGGGTATGTATTCTGGTCATGAATTATTTGTGGCATATACTAATTCCAATTGTTGTTTTGTTTATTGAGTTTACTATTAGTTCCTAACTTCCTTTCAACATAAAAAAACAAGAAAAAAAATCGTAATATAATTAGGTTTGCGATTTCTAAATGTTTTGGTCACTGTTAAAGTGTTAAGTTGTGATTTAATTTCGTAACATAAACAATTAGTTGTTCAATTAGTACATCAGTTTTTTTAATAGATCACTTAGGAAGTAATAGCTAGTGCTAAGATATAAAATTAATTTTAAGAGAGAATTTCCTGTGTATCCCAATCAAACATGTTAAAAAAGTGGACAAATAGTAACAAAATCATAGTAATTATTTCAAATGGTTTGTTAAAGATGTATCGTTTTTAACATGAGGCTTCCTTTAGTATTGTACCTAACAAAATAAAAAAGAGTCTGCACCAAAAAAAAAAACCAAAAAAAAAGAATAAAAAAGAGAAAGTTTGAAGCCCTACAAAGCACGTAGTAGTAAAATTTACCCAAAAAGTAACAAGTATTAAAAATAATTGCCGACATATTAATTTAATGCTTTTTGATATTTTTACAGATTTGCAAATTGATTTTGGTGGTTCTAAATCGAACCTAACTTAACACTTTGTGGCTTAGCTCAAGACCTTCAACTTGGTTTTAGTTGGACCCACAAAACTTTTTAACAACTAATTGGTTACAAAGTGATCTCCTCTTTCGACAACCACTGTTGTTAATTGTTCTTATTCGAAGCTCCACTACATATAATCAAAACAGTATATATAATAGCAAGTCTTAAATATAGATTTTGTTTAAATGTATATATTAAATCATCATACTATAGGACAGCAAACAACATTGTGTTTAAGCATAAAAGCGGAGACGGACGTATGGTACGACTCTAATTTATCAGGTAACTATTTTTACGAGTATAAAGAAAATAAGGAAGAACTAAAAGGCATAATTAGATCAAAACTAGTAAACAAATTAATAAGATGTAGAGTATATTTATTTTAACATATTAGTGAACTAACTAAGCAATACATGAATTTGTGTGACATAAATTCTTTGAATCAGGTTCATTTCGGACCCAAAAAAAATGTTTTTCAAAGAAAATTTATATTAGGCGACAAATATCCATCAGGTTCCGTGAACTCCCAAGAATCCTTAGGTCCACCCTTGATAAAAATGGACATGAACCATAAGAACTTGCATTAAACCTTTCGAGCATGATATCATATGTATACCGACGGCGTACATATTTAACAATCATTTATAATGAGGTATTCTGTTTGTAAAATGGTACATATTTAACAATCATTTATAGATAGGTATTTGTTTGTACATATCGCATTTAAAAATTAAAAATTAACGGCAAGAGACAAGATCGATGGGACTTTGCCTGCTTTAGAGCGACTTTTTGGGCTTCTCGAATTTGGATTTTTAGTCGGTGTATAAACATGAAAGGAGTCTGCGGACCTAACATAAACATGTCACCTCAACTAAAGCAAGACATGTATGGAGTCCACGAACCCGATAGAAAACATGTCACCTCAATCGAATCAAGGATTATTTAATTGGATTTTTGATCCGCGCAACCGGTTATGTGTTTTATATGTCCAGTTCGAGTAAATTTTTGAATATATGCCAAGTTTTTGTTAGGCCACCTAGATCCGCGCATTCCTTGCATATTTAATGACTACCAAATTGTTAATTCGATATAAAAATTGGTCTAAAATGTACAAAGCAACCTTGATTTCGTTTGGTTGCTCTAATGCAACTTTTTATTATGATTTTTAACCAAAGAGATTGTGTTCCAATTGTATTATATGTGTGAGAATGTTTCCTAACAAGTTGTTGTTGGTTTAAGCTCTTCACGAAACATGGTGAGATTGGTTTGTGCCCCCACTCCCTCCTTCCTAAAAAAGACATTATTGATAGCAAATCTAGGGGTCATTTACCCCCATGATTTCATGCATTTTACATCATTTTATCTCTATTATGGCTTAATATTCTTCTGATTTGGTTTCTAGGTCATGGATCATGCATTTTCTGGAAACATACGTACAAGTTTTAGGCTCATTTGAACGAAAATGGAAAGAAAAAAATAAAGTTTGAAGTTCTGACCGGCATAGCTAACGTCGTCACCAGATATGCCCCAGAAAGTGACGTTTTTAGATTTTTCGTGACATGCTAGTAGATGGAGACGACCATCACAAGCCATGCCGTGAGGCCGTCAAAACCCCAATGTGACGCCGTCACCCTTTAAGCCGTGACGCCGTCAGAGCAAGTCAGTGGAAAAAAAATCCTAAATCAAAGCCGACGAGGTGACGTCGTCACACTCTGATTTCTATATACATGTTTGCTATGTTTTCATAATTCGTGTGAAACTATTAGGAGACAAACCCTAACCAATTTTTATGAGATTTTCAGTGCTTTTTTAATTATAACTCAAGTGTGACGTCAAGATAAGTTATTACATTAATCATTCAAATATGTCTATCACTATTTGTTTGATTATTTTGATTTCTTGTACTTCGTATGCCATGTTAGGCTAACTCTCTTTGTGTTTACTAAGGATTGCATGAAATTTACTATTGTTTGGTTGTGTTTGTTGATTTCTTGTTGGTGTTAGTGATTATCTATTGCTTGCAATTGATTATATCTTTAATAGTGTTTACAATACAAAAGCATTAACGATTAATGCTATGATCGAAAGGCTAATGTTCCCCACTTTTTGGGGTATCTTTGAGTGATAGGTAATTTGTGCTAGCTTATATATATCCTATCCAAGAGACGCTTGAAACTAGGGACACAAGTTAATACCACAATTTTTTTAATGGGTGCAAAATTATCAAAAAACTAAGTTTCAGAAAATTGCAAAACTTTTTAAAGATAAACCAAATGCAAGTGCTAGAATAGTTTCTAAGGTATCTAATACCCTCCCTACACTTAAGATGAACATTTTTCCCAATGTCCTAATAAGTACCAAAAACATGTTAAAGAAAAGTATATAAATTGAAAATAAACTACCCCTCATTTGTTTGGTATGATAGAAGACTGAAGATGTAGGGTTAAATCTTCATCCAAGAATCGTCAAAACCCATCCTCATTCAATCAAAATTTGTAATCAAAGACAAAAACCACCATACCCGAACATAAAATCCAACAGGAGATAACATATAATTTGCATTAATTCATAAAATGCAAAAATAAATCCTAAAATAACGAAAATAAAGATAGAATACTTGAAGAATGAAATAAAAATACTAACCTACAGGAAATTTGGACTTAAAAAGTTCACAGAATGTTTTAAAAAATAAGAATAAAGCAATATTTTTCTATAGGCATCCTAGCGCAGCCAGGTACAAGCTCTGACATCATTAGAGAGGTCTGGCTGATTTTTTTTGTTTTGTTATATGGAAAATTGCCTGAAAAAGCCTAGTTTTATATGTCCAAATTTTTGTAGCATTCATAAATTACAACCACAACCATTGACACAAATGAAAAAACAATTAAATAAAATATGCATAAAAATTAACTACAAATCATCACATATTTAAAATACGGCTCACAAAATCAAATATGAACTTCCCCACACTTATTTTATGCAAAGTACCTTTACTTGCAAATGAAATTAAGTCAAAAACAAAATAAAGCAGGATCACATATGATTCAAAACATACAACAATACATAATCAATATCAAACACACAAAAATAAAAGACAAAATGCATAAAATAAAAAGGATGAGCATGGGGTTGCCTCCCATGAAGCACTTTTCTTTATTCACGAGTCTTATAGCTAGACTCAAAGTCAACCCTACTGGCATCATGAATTTGATCCAAGTCGAGGATATAACTCACATCACCTATTGCAGATAAGTTCCTAATGGTTTGGTAGGATCTTTCAAATTTCTCACCATTGGGATCAGTTAACCCTATCTTAATATGCCATGTTCCATCACCATTCTTTGGTGGATTTTATCAATACCAATCATCGTAATTCTCCTATGAATCCCATTTATTTCCTTTATGGTTAATTGACCTAGATCCTAAGAAACACAACCGCATCCTTAGATGAGTTTAACTTCAAATTCCTAGCTAAGTCACATTCTAGTAGCGTCGAAAAATTCTTTTTCTAGGTAAAAAACTACTACGACCTATAAAGCATGATAATCGTGGTCATATCGAGATTGTAGAAAACTAGAAGGGGGTTGAATAGTTTACCACTTTTTAAATTTTATGTTTAGTTTGATTATAAAACTTAGATTCGACTTTATGTGAATTCACAATGTGCACAATATGAACAATTTAACTAATCAAATAAGTAATGAAAATCTATACTAATTCTCTCAACATTCTGATGTGAGATAGCGATAGTCATATCGTGATTACCACTGCGTCTCCATCTCCATACTCCGGTACATACTACCCACCTTCTCGGTGTTGTGAAGGAGTGGGGTGGGTCGGTAGGGCGAGGGTGTGAGTGCTATCCGTGGTGTGCGACAGGCGGCGGCGTTAAGAGGATTACAGATAACTGCGGGGTTTATAATATAGACCATGTAGAGTTTTTGCCACGGTATCACACTACACATCCCCATTGAGTTGTGCGTTGTGTTGTAAGTTACATAGGATATAGAGATATAGTATGTGAAATGTGTTTAATCGAGAGTTGTTCATCGTGATTATGTTCTTGTATATCGTACCTTTATCCTGACAGCTCTATCCGTGGGAAAGACGCAACCACAGCTGTGAACAACACCAGAGACATCGTGTGTGATGTATATTGGAGCAGCTCTCGTGACTGCCACTTTTAGTGACTATGCTGAAGAGTTCTTCTCCTGCACACAACTATAAGGACATGTTGGTTGTGTACTGCTACCCCTCGCGTGTGTATGTGATGGTTCATCTGTCGTTTCTCCATGCCTTGTGATATCTAAAGCAGATTTTTCACGTTATCGTGCACGCGTACCACCTCGACCTGCATCACCTATATGTCTCTACTATATTACTGCTACGTTGCTTGCACATGGAAATCTAAATTGCAACTTCACCCACCTCACTCCTCTCTTACTAGTGGCCAGTCACTCTAATTGGTCACCCCTCTGCACTTGCTCGCACAATACACCACGAAACCCACTCACCTCAACACATGCTTATGATGCAATGTCTTGAAATTCTCGCAAGCATGTAATACATTCCAATATATGTGTAAGATGGTCCAAAATGTATCTAGACTCGAAGGTGATTGGAGGATCTTTTTGGTCCCTTCTTGTTGCTAGTTGCACCGGGTATACACACACATACACACTTTGATGTGTGAATTTGAGCTTATACCGCCACATGTCACCTTCATCATTCATTTTCTATCTCACACACATAAACATTTGAGTTTTCCTTTGCTCTCTTGTTCTCCAAAACACACGAACCACACTCATCACTACTCTCTCTCAATTCTCATCTCTCCACTTGCCCGCCTACATCACCACTGAGATTATAGTCACATGCTGTCCCGAAAGCTCTGCTGTTGATTGCCTTTGTTCTTGTATAATTCCGGCGTATTAGTAACATATCAACACATCTTGGGTTGTATTATGCTCTCGTTCCATCTTGCCCCTAACTACACCCTTCATAATTCTTGTTAAGTCCTCCCCCTCCCCCACGCTAGTATTTTAACAAACCATATTTCTGTCATCATTTTCGGCATTCGCATCTCGGCCACGCCGCCATAATCACATGTCTTCTGTACAACTCTGATTTGTAAAAATAAGCATTTTTAAAAACTCACACCCGTATCAAACCCGCGGTATCACATGGTCAATACTTATCTGTTCGAAAATAATTAACTAGCAAACATGAGAAAATCATTGTTTTGTGTCACGTGGGCTATTTTCCGTCTTCTCATTAACTTCCGGTACCGCATCATGACTTATTGCTACGTACGGGCTTATTTAAATAAGATTTTGGGAAAGCTTATTTGATTCCATATTTCTGACTTTTATCATTAATTTATGTTTCCGGGTCTCGTACCCATAGAACATAGGTAACCCACTGGAACCCAGTCTGTCTCGAGCTTACTTTCGACTTAACTTCATATTGTGCTTCACGAACTTATTCCCGCCTCGCCTATTACTTAGGATCGGAACAAAGACTCTGACTCCTACTCTTACACTTCTGATTCGCGCTTTCCCATTCCCATAGACCTCCATCTAAGGCATTCATGGGCTCCTCTTAAGCACGCGTTCCAATCACAATAGAACCCGCACCTCCGTAACACACGAGCTTAAATCAATAAGCATTGGGTTCGGCTTATATTTATGTCTTGGCTTATTAAGAACTTGTGATAGCTTATTGATGACCCAATACCTTATTTAATACTTTCGCTTATCGGGCTAGTTATAAGAGTTTTGTGTCCAGATGATCGAAATTTTGTGATGTGTAAATTGAAGAAATGATTTTTATTATAGGTCTACGGTACTTTAGAAACGTCGAATTACAACGTGCGGGTCAGCTCTCGCCCCTAATTTTGTAAATATTATATACTTAGATAATTGTGAAAATATTTATTTATAAACATTTTCGAAAAAGCATAATTATTTATAATGATAAATATTATACTATATTTAACTTCTATAAATAAAATTAAATTACTTATTTACATTTTTAACTTACGTATTTAATTTAAAAACCGAAGTTAAGACGGTGATCAGGTGAGGGAAGCATAGCATGGGTGACCTGCGGGAAATGATAAATTAAAAGTATAAAAATATATTATCAAAGGTTTTAAATCTTATTTCGAGTTTATTGGGTTAAAGCCGAACTATTCAATATAATATTATATATATATATACTTATATATATATATATATATATATATATATATATATAGATATTTATATATATGATACTTAAATATAAATATATAGTTTTTTATATATTTAATATTACTATATACCAGCAACCACATTACGATCACTAACGTTTTATTAACAAAGTATTTTCAAGTAAACTTTTATGCATCATCCGCATTTTCTTTTCTATTCCTGATTCTAAGACGAAACCTATCTTTCTCTTAGGTCGCATTAGTTTTGTACCGTCGTTCGTTTCCGTGTGATCATATTTCTAGACGTTTACTATTTCATTTCACCGACTCAAGGTGAGTTCATAGCCCCGCACTTTTACTCGTTTTGAATAAATGTTTTATAATTTTGTGGTGAGAAACATTGCTTGATTTTAAAATCGGACACAAGTACTTTCATGAGAATTTTTCCCTGTTTATGTGTTGCCTAAGTAGCGCTAGACCTCCTATTGCCCAAAACTATCATGAACTGTTAATCTCTTGACCGGAGGACCGGTTGAGGGAGCGCGAGTGAATAAATAAATCTATTGGGACTAATTATCCCTATCCGGGTAAGTCGCACTTACTACCCACGGGTCGCCCGATTAAACGGATATATGTCATGTCGAATTTCGGATAGGAAATCTTAGGTCGGATTTCCTCTAGGGCAATGCAACCTATAGCTATATGAAGGCTATGTCTCAGAACGTAAATATCTTTTATGTGAAGGTGTATTTGTTATAACTGTCGCATGCCTGTAAAATCTTGTGGTCCACACTAATTACGTTTGAATTAAACCTATGAATTCACCAACTTTATGTTGACGTTTAAGCATGTTTTTCAGGTGTTTAGCTTTGGACTTCTCTGATGTGCTATGTGGGCAATATGATATCATCTTTCAAAACTTTATTATCATCTATACTCGTTGTCTTTTGAAAACTTAATTATGCTTCTGCAACGTTTTAAATTTCATTTCAAATCTTGTAAGACTTATCCATTTTTAATGAATACAACCGAGTTACTGATTTGTTCAAAGCTGTCCATAGTGGTCGTTCATTGTACTTTTGTGTAAGGAATATTATGAAGTTCACGCCACCCGGACAAGTATTCTGTAATGGCACCAGTTTGGGGGGGTTTTGACAGATTGGTAATCTGAGGCCAAGGTTATAAGAGAACAAGTTAGTATATAACTAGATCTGGTCTTTAACCAGTTTGTGATCTACGTGTTTTTACGTGTGACGTTTTACGTGTTTTTGTGTTTTTTTTATTTTGGGGGGGGGAGGGTTGTTTTCGTGAGTTTCAGGTTGCCTTGAGCCAGGCTATTGTGGGATATGGGTTTATCTCTGCCCTACGTTTTATCGTTCCCTGCGTTATGTTTCTTTGCGTTTATTTTTTCCCTTGAGCTCTATTTTGACTTCATGACAGCTAATAAGTTTCGTCTGGCCGGCAGGTCGGGGGTGAGTGGTCGTGTGGGTTGGGATTGCGGCTGTAGGTGGGAGTGAGTTGTCCGGGCTGTGATGTGTTTGGTATGGGTTGAGTTTTAGGGTGTAGTGGAAGTTGGTAGTTTTTTTATTTTTAGTTAGGGGTACTTTGGGTTGTTCTAGGGCAGTAAAGCTGATAATTTTTTTAGTCTAGTAGAGAGAGATAAGATAACCACTGAAAGAGTTCTCTCGCGCGAGTACAGATTGTGCTCTTTCGCCGTAAAGAGATATGAGTTTTATAGTGGTGCGCGCGCGCGGAAGAGTGTCAGTGGTTTGCGCGCTAGTTTGTTGTTGTGAGCGTGGCATCTTGATGTGTGTTGTTGTTTTGTTGTTGTTTGTTTGTAAGTAAGGGTTGGGTATAAATCGAGGACGCTTATGGAGATTGTGTGCCTTGGATGGGAGGAGAGAGGAGAGAAGAGTCGCGCAATTTTATGTTGTGCTCTGAGATGATGTGATAAGATATTCGAATTGGCGCGCTTTTCTGTGGTTTGGTTTTGTAGGGCGCTTAGTGTGTTTGTGGTTAGGTTGTGTGGTCGTTCGTGGGTCTAGGGGTTGGGGGTGGGGAGGATTTGTGGGTTAGAGTGCGTGTTAGGCTGGCGCGATAGGGGGGGGAAGGGGTTGTTGTAGGTGTGGGTGTGTTGTGCTTCGGGATGGGGGAAATGGTTTGCGGCCGCATTTTTTTTGCATAAGTAGAGACTATTGAGAGACTTTAACACTGAAAAGTTCATCAAAGAGATGAATGATTATAACCTCTCAAAAGAAATAGAAAAGTTCACTGAATGTATGTCAGAAGGATGATTTATTGTTCCCATTACATGTTCTAATTACATGATTTGCCATCCAGAACAATAATGATAAACATGTGATAAACAATCTGAGCGCCCACTCTACAGTCCTTGCCAACCTGACCCTACCGTGCCCTCATTTCACATTCACACGACCCCAGACCACATAGTCGTCTTGCCATATGACCCTAACCCACCATCCAAACACTCCGAGCCCCAAGTCCCCATGCCTACCTCCCGATCAAAAATAAACCCATCACCACTACAACATCCTGACCAATCCCACAAACCCTAACCGACTCCCACCAATCATTAATACTGTTTCCGGCTGTACCACAATTCCGCTCAATGCATCGATAAACCCTTCCCCCTTCCTTTGTAATATTGTCACGCGCCTACAAACTTTTCTTCTGTAACTTCTAGAAAACATGTCGTTTATCTCGCACAACATACTCTTAACCCAGTCACCCTACATAATAACCTTCATTTTTGGAAAACACGACTTTTGATAATTCGACTTATTTTATTTCCTTTTCTATGTTTCTATCTTTGAAGTAAATTCGATAAACAAGACAAGGAATGAGTTCCACAAGGATCAATCGTATTGTAACCCGAAAAATTGCAAAAGCTATTGCCGCCTATGAGGCAAACCAGCGTGGCTGACGACTAAATGGATCAGGTCGTTACGTTAGGAAAACGAAATGGTAAGGGAATGCAACAACGAAAAATAAGAAACCGACAAACACAGTCGTGAGGAGCCTTACATTGCTAGAACCAAATAACAAAAAATGGATATGTCGGAAAGTTACCCTTCTGCACAAGGTAAGTTTGCGCCACAGCGTGACCTTGCACATGTGGAGTGCAAAATACTGCTGGAGAGAGTTGGCCACATGGCTAGAGATTGTAGGAAACCCGTTTTAATAACAATTTAGAGGCCGCAGTGGCAAATTAGAAACCAGAAATGCCTATTATAAGTGTGGAATTCAGGACATACAGAGTGTTGTTCCAAATCTAATCATGTGTACCGTTGGTTGAAAAGTAAAAAAAGTTGTGAGATTCCAGGTCGTCTAGAGTTAATGTTGATACTTAAAGAGAGATTTTTCTATCGTATCCTGAGTAGAACTATGTAGACTTGAGCGTAACCTATGTAGTTTTGCACTAGTACTTCCTTGTGAATTTCGTGTATTGTGTGGATGTTTTTAAACCATCTGTTCATTTTGTGTCACGATGATTTCGTTAATTACACTCCCATTCTCTAATAATTTATGTAAGGTACTCTCTAAATCTAATAACGTCTTACAACATTCACTATTATTTTATAACCGCTTTATTGTTATAAAACTATTGGATGTTATCCTATAATATTTTTGAGTCGTTATATTAAATAAATGGATGTTATCCATTATGGTACTATTTTAGTGTCGTCTTATAAACATAGTAGTTGTCGTGTTATAAGCTATTTTACCGCCAGCTTACAAACCGTTTAGCTGGTAGCTTCTTGTTTATTTCAACACCTTATAAACCATTTCACTATCATTTATAAACCATTCCAGCGTCACCTCATAAACTATTTTATAGACATTTTATAAACTATTTTACCATCAGTCTACGAACCATTTTGCTGACAGCGTATTAACCATTTTACTACCATTCTATAAAGGCATTTTGTTACCATCTTATAAACTGTTACGTCGTCACCCTATAAACCATTTTGCTATCATTAATACAAGTCGTTTCCACTAGCGGCCTTCCAACAAATTTTTTGCTATTATCTTATAAACCCATTCGTTTAGTATTTTATATTAAACTATTGTCCTGTCATACTATAAACCATTTTGGTGGGAATCTACTTATATCTACTTCATTTCTATAAATGGTACTTACCGGTGTTTTATAAACTGTTCTAGTGCCATCTAATAACTACTTTCACAGTCACTTTACAAACTAACTTGTCTTTATCTTTTAACCTATTTTGTCGTCGTTCATAAACTCTTTTGCCATAATTTTATAAACCGTTACGCTAACACCTTATAAACTATTTTGATATCATCCTACAAACCACTTTGTCAACATCTTATAATTATCCTACTATTACCTCATAACTTATCTAGCTATCATCTAATAAACTAATTCGTTTTCATCTTATAACCTATTTTACGGTCATTTATAAACTCTTTTGCTAACCCATTACAAACTACTTTGCAGTCATCTTACAAACCATTTCGTTGTCACCTCATGAACTATTTCGTTGTCGTTTATAAACTATTTCGCTGTCAATTTACGAACTATGTCGTTGTCATCTTATGAACTACTTCGTGTCTTTCACAAACTATTACTTTGCCACTTTATAAACTATTGGGTTGTTAGCTCGTAAACTAATTGTTACCATATTATAAACCCCTTACTGTTACATTATATACCGTCGCGTAATCTTCTCGTAAACTATTTTGCTATCATCTCATAAAATATTTTCTGATATTTTACAAAATATCTTGTGTCGTTATATAAACTACCTTGTTTTCATTATTACGAACTGTTTTGCTACCTTATAAACTATATCGTTTATACCCTATAAGATTTCTTAAAATACTCTAGTTTGTCGTAAATGACGCATAGTGATCGTTAGTTACTAAATTTATGCATTTCTGATCACCCTATGTATAATTCAGAAGGACCTTACTTATGCTGGGAGTTGTCACCATAAAAAAAAAAACAATTTTTTGTCAATATTAACCATTTTTCCCATATTTAATTTTCTTTTTCTCTACTTAGTCAACGGGATCTTTTTGGTTATTCATGTTTATGTTTTTTTGCGTTTTTTCTTTTATTCTTTTTTTGGGTTGTATTAAGCTTGATCATCTTTCCTAAAACCTTCAAATTTTGTAAGTCTTCAAATCTTTTAAAAACTTGTACTTTTGTAATCATCTTGATGCATAAACATTTATTGTACAACTTGATTTGTAAAAATAAAGATTTTTAAAACTACGTAAACCTTAAAAGGTAATACTTATTGTTCGAAAATAATAACAAGAAACATAAGAAAATCATAGTTTTGTGATCGTGGTTATTTTCGTTTAATAAAAATGGTACTATATAGCTTATTGTATTCGGCTTATTTAAATAAGCTTTTGGGAAAGCTTATTTGATCTTATTTGACTTATATAAATTATGTTTGGATTCGACCCAATAAAGGAAACCACAAGGAAACGTTGTTCGAGCTTATTTGACTTAACTTATATTTTGTTCGGCTTATTCTTGCTTATTTTGAAGGGACAAAACATCTAGCTTATTTGGCTTAATAAATAAGCCCAAATAAGGCTTCATGGGCTTATAAGCCGCGTCCCACACAAGAAGCCACGAACCACGAGCTTAATCAATAAGCTTTGGGTTCGGCTTATATTATGTCTTGGCTTATTAAGAACTTATGATAGCTTATTGATGACCCAAGACCTTATTTAATACCTTTTCGCTTATCGGGCTAGTTATAAAGAGTTTTGAGTCAATATTGATCGAATTTGTGAAGTGTAAATTGAAAGTGATTTTTATTAAAGTCTACGACTTTGGAAAACGTGTAAACACGAGCGGGTCATGCCGAAATTTTGTAAAAATTATATACTTAGAAAATTGTGAAAATATATTTTATAAAACTTTTCCGAAAAGCATATTATTTATAAATGATAAATAATATACATACTTAACTTATATAAATAAATTAAAATACTTATTTACATTTTCTACTTACGTATTTAATTTAAAAACCGACAGTTAAGCGTGCTCGTGTGAGGGAAGCACTAGCATGGGTGACCTGTCGGGAAATGGATAAATTAAAGATATAAAAACATAATTATCAAAAGGTTTTAAATCAATATTTGGGTTTATTGGGTAAAGAGCCGAACAATACAATAAATATTATAATAAAATAATATAGATAAGATATATAATACAAAATATATATATTTAATATATTATGATACTTAAATATAAGTTATATATGATTTTTAAAATATATTTAATATTACTATATACCAACAACCACATTACGATCACTAACGTTTTATTAACAAAGTATTTTCAAGTAAACTTTTATGCATCATCCGCATTTTTTTTCATCATTCCGATTCTAAGAAGAAACCTATATTCTCTTAGGTCGCATCCGTGTACCGTCGTTCGTTTCCGTGTGATCATATTTCTAGACGTTTACTCTTTCATTTCACCGACTCAAGGTGAGTTCATAGCCCCGCACTTTTACTCGTTTTGAATAAATGTTTTATTAACTGTGGGGTGAGAAACATTGCTTAGTTTTTTAAAAATCGGACACAAGTACTTTTCATATGAAAATTTTTTCCCTGTTTACGTGTTGCCTAAGTAGCGCTAGACCTCCTATTGCCCAAAACTATCATGAACTGTTAATCTCTTGACCGGAGGACCGGTTGAGGGAGCGCGAGTGAATAAATAGATCTATTGGGACTAATTATCCCTATCCGGGTAAGTCGCACTTACTTCTACCATGGGTAGCCCGAATTAAACGATAAAGTAGTCATGTATCGAATTTCGGATAGGAAATCTTAGGTCGGATTTCCTCTAGGGCAATGCAACCTATAGCTATATGAAAGCTATGTCTCAAAATTAGCATCGGTGTCATGAGCTTAGTGCAACGTAAATATATTTTATGTGAAGTTGTATTTGTTATAACTGTCGCATGCCTGTAAAATCTTGTGGTCCACACTAATTACGTTTGAATTAAACTTATTAATTCACCAACTTTATGTTGACGTTTTAAGCATGTTTTTAGGTGCTTAGCTTTGGACTTCTCTGATGTGCTATGTGGAGTCTACGTGCAATATGATATCATCTTTCAATACTTTATTATCATTCATACTCGTTGTCTTTTGAAAACTTAATTATGCTTCCGCAACGTTTTAAATATCATTTCAATCTTGTTAAATACTATCCATTTTTAATGAATACAACGAGTTACGATTTTCAAAACGTCCATTAGTGGTCGTTCTTTGTACTTTGTGTGATGAATATTATGACGTCACGCCCCCGAACACGTATTCCGTCCAGGCCCCATTTGGGGGTGTGACAGATTGGTAATCAGAGCCAAGATTATAGAGAACCAGGTAGTATATAACTAGGTCTGGTCTATAACCAGTATGTGATCCTACGTGTTTTTACGTGTGCCTTATACGTGTTTTTGCTATGGCGTATACGTGAGTATTATTTTGTCTTGAGCAGGTTATGATATGGGTTTATCTCTGCCCCGCGTTTATCGTTCCATGCGTTATGTTTCTTTGCGTTTAGTTTTCCCCTTGAGCTCTATTTTTCTATGAGCTTACGTTTGTCTCGCATCTATTCTTCTCTGCGTTTACGTTTGCCTTACGTATATTTCCCCATTTACATATATGGAAGTTGTCTATAAATAATATATATTTAATGACGGGTCTAAAACTTAAAAGTAAATCTGCGTTTTTTATTTAAAAAAATGTAAGTTTCTGCAGAAACTTGCAGGGGTATTTTGGTCATTTTCTGTTGGGTTTCGAGTCTCGGCCAAAACTAAAAAGTTGTCCGAAACGTCGTTTCGCTTATAAAAGCTTAAGAGTCCGAGTCGTGAAAACATAATTTAGCGGGTCGAAAAGCTTAAAATAAGTTCTGCGTTTTTCTTTTTTTTTTTACATCAGACCTGAAAAGGGTATTTTGTCATTTTCTATCAAGTTTCGGGTCTCGGGTAAAACTAAAAAGTTGCTCAGAATATCGTTTTACTTTTCCCCGAGGCTAGTTAAGTTTAAAAGTGCTTTACGACGGGTCGTTTTTGATGAGTCGAACTTAAGAAAAACTTATATTTTATAAAGTTAAAGATGGCGAAATTTTTAGAAAGGGTCAATCATTGTTAGAGAAAATGGTTGGGCGTAAAATACCAAAACAAAATCTAAACGGCAACAAATAAGTAGACATGACTCGATTTCGGTCAAAAAGTCATAATCGTTTATAAAACGGGTCAAAATGGGTAATTTTCATTAAAATTTCTTATTAGTCGGAAGGGGTTAAAAAAATGGAATAAAATCTTAAGACGTAACACTTAGTGCGTATAAGTAAGTAAGTTTGGCGCGCACATGGATTCTACAATATAAGATTTACATGTATGTCGGAATATATATTTATACTTATGCAAAATATGCACCTTCTTATAATCACATATATTCTAAAAGCAGACCCTATTAATATAGGACGCGTAGAGTGATGACATTGTTCTTCCTTTGTTAATTTTCTCGATCGATACTCCTATCTACGGTGAGTTTTTCACATTCCCCTTTTTTACATGTTTTAAATGTTTTGGGGTGGAAAGCATGATGTGTCGTTTGTTAAATTACTTTTAAGTAATTAATCTTTTGAGCATATTTGAACTTAACATGTTTGAATGTATGGACTTGGTTATAACTGTTGAACTTAGGAAACGTTTTGAACTTTTAACTTTGAACTTGAATATGTATATATATGATTGAATCATGGAAACCCCCACTACAATTTAACACATTATCCCCCTCATCGTGTGGATTGAGACGTAATTACTATATAGATAGCGCTATTAGGATATTAGCCCCTCCTCACTCCCCGCACGAGGGTGCATAGTACTAAGTGTTTGTGCCACACTATACAAGTAGAACTTGATTGGATGTTGGAACGGTTAGGCTGAATACGTTTTAAAGAGTGTCTCGCAAATGCTATAAAGCATACATTATACATAGTATTGTTTCTGACTCTCAACTTGTTTGGAAATTGATTTTGGTTTGGACAACAGTTTTTGATAACTTGCCATTGAGTTGGCAAACTATTATCGGACATCTACTCTTTTCTAAAACTATATTTTGTGTACATAATCTTGTGAGCTCACCAACTATTTCGATAGTTGATCGTTTTTATCATGCTTTTTAGGTGACATTCCTAAAGTTGGAAATTTAGTGTACTTGCACTTGGACTTGTTAAAGATGTCTACTTTCTTCCCAGTTACTGTATTTTTGGATATCCATGTTCAGAAGAAAAACAACTTATGTTGACTTTTGTACTCTTTAAACTTGTATTTGGTATTGTTGTGATTCAGATAACTTTCTTTTATCTTAATCATGTATGGTGGTTTATCTATCATCTTGTGTGATGTTTATAAATATGTTACACCTCGTAGTTTCGCCTTGGTGGGGTATGACATGGGCCATATCCTGAACTGGTCTCTCGTCTACCTCATCATCAAAAGTGTTGCTTTGTCCACCTGCAAGAAACAACAGTTGCTCCTCATCCAAATCTACTCCATTTTTTTATGCTTGCATCAGCAACATCTTTTCCTTGAAGTAGTCAGAGTTCTGCGGTCGCTTTGGCTGAATACAGTTTCTTGCTATATGACCAATCCCATTGCAGTTGTAACACTTGATTGGCTTTCCTTGCCCAGCATTTGCATTACCAGCTCTGTACTGAGCTCCCCCATTACCTACAACAGCAGCACCTCGAGCTTTGTTTCCATGAACCCTGTTCTGTCTCCCCTGAACATTCTGAACCACAACCCTACCATTCTGCACTGTAGCTTGATTCTGTGTGTTGGAGGAGGTTCTCAATTGATTATTGGTTTGAGGAAATTGTGTTTTGTATTGTTGGGCGAGAAGGGCAACTTGTTTCGTTAAATTGTTTAGCAATTCATCAGCTGGGGAAAAACCTGTATCAAGTTGTGTATTATCAGTAAACTGAGGTTGGTATGTGACTGGTGGAATGTATGAAGGTTGTGGAGGAACTGATGATGATGAAGGATATTGATAAGGTGAGACATTAGACACTAGGGCAAGTGGATCATGTGAGTGTTGGTTGAGTCTTTCCATCAGCATCTTGTTCTCATTGGCATGCAACTCGTGTTGCTTTAGGTAAGCATACAATTGATCATGATTGGACTCTTTTAAACCCCTGTTTAACTTGACCGCCATCACAGATCTACCCCATTCGGGTAACATGTTGTTTACAAACTTAGAGTTCAGCTGAATTTTAGGCATGGTCATCTTGATGTATTTCATGTCGTTGATTAGATTTGTAAACATGACGTAGTAGTCATGAATGTTTTCACCCTTGTGTTGCTCGGAATGTTTAAATTCATCGTACAACTGAGATTCATGGTCATCTTTGGTCAATTCAGAACCTTCCAATAACATCTTTACATTATCCCAAATATCCTTAGCATCCGTGTTATGGTTAATGAGTTTGTAGATATCTCTTGGCAAACCCTGAAGAAGGATACTCGTTGCACGAATGTCAGCTCTAAGTCTATCCTTTTCAGCTTGTGAAAGGTCTGCAACCACTCTGTCTCGCTCTGGGCCTAGATAAGGACCATCAGTACCTTAATCAAAATCGCATCTCTGCACCGTCCCATCTTGAATGGGCCTTTTAACAATAGACTTAAGTATGTACTCTCCATGATCTTTTCCCTTACAGTACAACCGAATTCGTTGTTGCCGACTCAAAATCAGTCATCTCAAGCATGGGAGGGTGGGTATCAGAACCGGCCGCTTGAATATATTTTGACTCATTGGACATTTTAACTGATTGTGAAATGATATGATTGGATCGATCAATGATTAGTGATTGTATGTTAAAAGTGGTGAAGTGAAATTAAGTGTTTTTGTTGTTTTGGTTTGTTAAGTTTTTAGTTTGAAAGTAGTTCAAATGTCAAAGAAGTCCAAGAGTCCAAAACAGTGTCTCAAACCGCTACTGACAAACTGCTACTGTCAAACCGCTATTGTTAAACCGCTACGAATGGTAAACCGCTATGAAGACAAACTGCCAAACCGCTACCTAGAAATGAAATGGGCAGAGGTTTGTTTCCCAAATCGCTATGAGAATTAGTCTTTAAAAACTTGTAAATCGTTATGGTACCAAACCACTATGAATGCCAAACCGCTACTAGAATATTGCTGGTAAACCGCTACGAAGATATAATGTCAAACCGCTGCCAAGAAACCAAGTGGACAGAGTTTTGTTTCCCAAATCGCTGTTAGAAAAAAATCTTCGAAACATATAAACTGCTACCTAGTAAACCGCTACACTACACGCCAAACCGTTATCCCTTTTAAGACTGACAAACCGCTGCCAAATAAGAAAACCTGCTGTGCTAATAGGACAAACTGTTGTAATAGTGTACGACACTAACAAATCGCCAGAACAGTGTACCAAACCGCTACGATAGACAATACACAGAACACCAAACCATTACGAGGAAATACGAACTTTTTCACCTAAAAATCACTTTTTTAAACGTTTTGACTTGGATTCTTTTGCACAACTGAGTACTAAAAGGCTATAGCAACTACAAAAAAATGAAATTTAACACAGGAAACATGAAAATCAATGAAACTCAAGAACAAGAGCTAAAACCTTTAAAAACTCAACTTTTGATCTAAACCAAGCAATAAAACGCACACGCAAACGATCTAATCATCCCATGAGCTCTGATACCAATTGTAGGTGTTATCACGATTCACCCTTATAACACAAGATCCGGAGGCTTGGTAAAATGGAAAAGAAAAGTATCCATATTATTAGAGAGAAAAAGATAAGAGATGGGAAGTTATGTGTGTTGTTGAGAGAAAACACACACACTACACACTTTTACAAATGTGGGTTTTACATTGGGCCAGGCACGGATTGACTTTGGGCTTTAGCCCATACACATACAATAATAGCTACATTTACGAGCCCGTTTACCCTTCTAGCCTATTACAACATATAATTAATTAAGTGACCGAGACCTAATATAATGAACGAACTTCCTTGTTCGACTCAATATTTTTGAGGCTAACAATCTCCCCCGAAGTGAGTTCATTGTGACACTCCTTCATGAGATCAATGAGATTGCTTTTATCGTTAAGATCTTGTGGTCTTGGTCTCTGAATTCGTTGTAGTTGTTCCTTCATGCTTTGTGATCTTTGATCTTTATGACTTGTCATTGTCTTTTGACTTTGTCTTTTCGTTTCGAGATCTTTAAATCTTTTCCTTGTTTGTCTTGATCGTCTTTGCCACCTTGCGATCTTGTGTCTTGACCAACATGCTCATACTTTGCATCATCTTGAAAGCTTGCTAACAATCTCCCTTGATAGACTTGATATCTTTGAAGGAAGATCTTGTATATCAGAGTTTGTGCGGAAGTCTTTGTCTTTAATTCTTGAGCTTTCATGATTCTTGAATCTTGATGCTTATAGTATGTCTTTGTAGTTTGAGCATGAGCATGTGGTAATGATTCGACTCCAGCGGAAAATGCATCACCATCTCCCCATCTTAGTATCCTGAAATAAAAACAGTTAGCAATAAAGCGGAGTGGACGAATATGGCTTTGTAATTTGACAGGATTTTTGGTTTTAGCTAACCTCCGGTTCCGTAGGACCGTTTTACAGTATAAATATTGTACCTGTGATCAGGTAGATTCAAAGAATCTCCTTGACAGGGTTTCCAGCTCAAAGCGTAGGATCTTCTAACACATATGTATTAGATTTACCATGCTTGCTTGTTCTCATTACCGGAACGTCTCAAAGCAGACAACACAACCCCCAAACACCCCCCCCACCCGAATAAGAGTGATAATCCAGATAGTTACTATCTTTCTGATTAAGCCGTCAATTCATTTCTTGGAACAAGTTTGATTCACATTGAATCGCACCATCGTTTCTTTCCAGTTGACACAAGTTTGATTCATATAGAATCTCGCAAGTCACCTACCAAGAGCTTGTTTGATGCTGGCTCAAGCAGGATTTCCATCTTCATTGTGAGTACATAAGTATCACTCGGATGTTCTGGCATAATCACAAGGATAATGCGTAGGACTCTTGTTAACAGCTTGTGAACTTAATGATGTTCAACAAGTGTTTGTCATGGAATGTGTCCTAATGAGATTTATTTGATGATCTCTTGGCTCTAGACTCGATTAGTGCGTTTTGGTTTTTAGTAATCGGAGGCTGGAGCAGACTGCCACCTATTCAATATCAACTAACTCGGAGTGAGAAAGTCAATAGAAGTCGTGTGTATCTCCGTGACAAATGAGACAAGTTTCTTTTGAGAGAAACCCGAATGGCTGGGAAGGGTTGTGATTCTGACAGCATATGTATTGACCCGGTTTCTGCCTTAAGTTGTGTGGAGGGCTTCTTTCTTTTCATCCTTTATCCATACATTTCTTTTTAATTCTTCAACCCCTTCAATGCTTACCAAGACGTCATTACTAACACCTTGTTGTGATTGTTCTAGTGTTAGCTCAATCTTAGTCGGCATTCTTCCCTTATACACATTCATCTCCAATCATACCTAAGGACTGCTATTTCTAACTATGGAGTGTCCTTGGGTAGATCCCTCCGGTTCTGGTTGGATCATAGGACAAATACCTAACCTTACCACCTTATGACTTCAGAATCGTCGTAAAATAAGTTATTTGTAGGTATGAGATCGAACCATGGAAACTTTTCGAATAGCACTTTGATTCCTTTAGACACATTTTAATTACATTTCCCCCATATGATTAAATTCTAAGTCACTTCGATTTTGAATACAGTGTGATTTAAAATTTTGTCTTGAAAATCATGGTGAAAATGTTGAAGCTTAGCATGAATTATTTGGAACTGTGTCTTCTTCTCCCTCGCTCAATTTTATATAGTTTGACACATAAAACTGAATACCAAGTAGTAAAATTCGATATAAAATTTGAGTTAACACTTTGTCATCTTATAACTATCAGTCCTATTGAATTGGTCATTATTATCTGTTGTTATTACGAGACTTTTGGGAATGTTTGAATACTTAAGAAAATGGTCGTGATGTGATGTATCCAAACTCATTAAAATTTGTTTTTCGAAAAACTCCCCCTTGAAAGATGGAGTGTTGAACACATAATTTTGAAAGATTATGAATCGTCAGTGAGAAATTCTTGAAAAATTGTGTTCAACATTTTGAAAAACATCATGTTAGAAGACTTCTCTTCCAACTCTAAGGGTAAGCGCACTTATGCGTACACTATCCTTTTTCTTGAGCTCAAAACTTTGAATGTCTTGTAAGAACAGCTCAAGACCGAGAAAAGTTGAATTTCTTGTTGTTAGGATAAGTTATCTTTATAGATAAACTTTCCTTTATTTGAAGTCCGGGTTACGTACTGATATTTGCACATAAGCCATTAAGAAAATTAGAAATGACATGTTTTAAGGTTTATTAAAGGTATGCATATTTGAATTACCAATATTGCGTGAGGAAGACTCAACAACTTCTTATACCGGTGTACAGAAAGGATTGGTAAATTCTTCTTGATCATTGTTGTTTTCTTTAGCATTGACATGTGTTGGAGTTGATGGTTCTGTTGTAGGGTGAATATTCGTTAAAGGTAGTGTGTCTTGTTGAGCAGAATTGTCGGTGGGAGAAGAAGACTTGTTGACACGTAAAGCACCCGCATTGAAAAATTCATCGTACAAAGGACCAAATAGAAGATCCAACTCTAGTTGTGATGTAACAATTGTATCTTCTGAAGGAGAAACATTTTGTAGTTGTGGGTCGGGGTTAGAGTTGTCATAATCTGACGCCTTTTGTCGTTGAGAAACGAGGCCTGAAGTGTCATTAGCAACAAACGTCTTAGACATCTCTTTTATCTCATTAAATTTGAGATGTATGGATTCAACTATTAATCTTGTTCTCTTGTTGTAAACTCTGTATCCCTTTGACTGAGTGGAGTATCCCACCAGAATGCACGGATCCCCTTTTTCTTTCATTTTATCCAAATTTTCACCATCTCTGGTTAAGTAACAAGTGCAACCAAAAATGTGAAGGTGTTTAATTGAAGGTTTTCTGTCATTGATGATGTGATATGCCATTTTCTCATGTGTTGGGATAATGATAGATCTATTTTGAGTATAGCATGCGGTTGCAATTGCTTCAGCCCAAAAGAAAAAGGAAGTTTAGAAGCTGAAAGCATCGTTCGAGCAGCCTCAACAAGAGTACGGTTTCGTCTTTTGACAACGCCGTTCTATTCAGGTGTCCGAGGAGTAGAAGTTTGATGCTCAATTCCTTCCTGTTTAAAGAATGCATTGAGTGTCTTGTTTAAGAACTCAGTGCCTCTGTCAGTTCGAACAGAAATTACTAGGGCTTGAAGATTTCTTTGGATCATCGTGAGAAAATCTTTTAAAACTTCTGGTGTTTCATCCTTGGATCGTAGAAAGAGAGTCCAAGTATATCTGGAAAATTCGTCTACAATTACCAGAATATATTTCTTCCCATTTATGCTAGCAACCCACATTAGACCATATAAGTCCATATGAAGCAAATTTAGCTGGCCTTTTGAACTTGGAATAGCCTTTGTCTTGAATGAACTTCTTTTTGCTTTAGTTACTTCACAAGAGGAACATAGTTGATCCTTGACATACTTCAATTTTGGTAAACCAATCACGACATCCTTCTTTGAAAGCAAGTTTATGTAGTCGAAGTTAAGATGAGAATGTCTTTGATGCCATAACCATGCTTAAGTTGGAGAGGCTTTAGCCATGAGACAAAGTGGAGTTGATAAAGTTGTTTCTTAAAGGGAATTTGTATAGAGATCAGATCCACGGTTACCGTTAAGTAAATCGTTTCCCTGAAGATCTCAAACAAAACACGTAGATTTCCAGAAAGCAACCTCTAAATCTGCATCGCAAAATTGACCAACCTAGAAGAAATTGTGATTGAGGCCTTCGACATAATAAACCCTATTGATCATGATATTTCCTTAAACCAAATCTCCATAACCCAGAATTGGAGCAAATTAATCATTGCCAAAATGAACAGTACCCAGATATTTTTCAACAAAATTGCACAGCAGAGATAGATTGCCCGTCATGTGCTTTGTGCATCCAGAGTCAACAATGAATAGGATGAGTTGTACAATCTGCAAGAGAATTAGAGGACGATGGAATACATGACAAATTGGATCCTAAAGTGTTTGTGAGTTTTAAGACATTAGTTATCCTAGATACATTATCTATGGAAAAACTAACTTTCTTAGTCACACTTTCGTTCCTAACTTTAGGTACCCATTTCCTTTTTGTCTTAGGAACCCATGTATATGCTGATGGGCATTGTTGTGCTATCCACCATTTCCACGCCTTATTAGTCTTCTTATACAACATCCTATAGTAACTCTTTGAATTTGTGATAGTGGATTCTGATGCAACTGTTTTCTTATGGGGTGTTGCAACAGATTTGTTCGCTTGACTTTTGGGTTTTCTAGTACTAATAGGCACTACATTAGGCTTCTTAGTTCTAGCATTCACGTCTTTCAAAAACTTAGAAACACAAGCATCATGATTCGAATTAAACACACATTTTCCACAAGTAGCACAAACAGCATTAACATTCGAAGTTCTGGAATTTAAACTGTCATTACACGCAGTTACAGACTTTGTTTGATTAGAAATACTAGAAATCCTAGGGTGTTCTTCTACTTCAGTCTTCTTAAACTTCACATGACTAGTGTTTGGCACGACCTTATCTTTCATTTGATTGCTCCTAGGCTGTGGTCTGCTAACATTAGTTTTGTGAGCTACTCCTGTAGATGTAGATACGCGAGGATTAGTATTCCTAGAAGTCTGATTCAACTGTGGTGCTCTAGTTTGTGTGGTACTACTTGCAATTCGATACATGCCTGGTTTAATCACATTTGTGTTTCTTACAGCTTGCGTTGCTGTTTGAGGCAAATTCTGTGGAGTGACTGGTTTTGATAAACCCTCTGACTCATTAGTTTTTGAAACCGACTTTTTCTTTGCAAAATTTGTTCTCTCAAGAGAGTCTGAAAAAGGAGCCGGTTTTCCTAAAACTGATGGTTTTGGAATCCTTTGAGCATTTGGTTGTCGAACAACAGATGGTTTATCAAACTTAGTGTCCACAGATTTTCCTTTGCATTTTTCAATGAGTTTCTTTAACTCACTTATTGCAATGTTCTTGTCTTGCAGTTGAGCTTTCAAATCTTGTATTTCAAAATATTGTTCACGTTCCTTTCGAAATACATTTGACGCTTTTTCTTTGCAAACTGTGTCATTTTTCAGTTGTTCTTGACATTGTTGTAAAGCGATTTCAAGAGAAATTGAGTGTTTTTCTAATTTAGCAAAACTTCGTAAAAGCTCAGTGTAAATCTCTTTACTTACAAATTCAGTTTGTTCAGAAAGCTTTTGTGCAAGACAGTCACATTCCCTGACTTTATGAAGATATAAGCATTGTAATTCAGTGATCTCATCTAAATCAGATGAAGATTGCAAATATGAACACATAATATCATTCGACACACATTCTTGCAAAAGCATATCATACATGTTTGAAAATTCTGCCTTATTAGATTCAAGTTCATCAATTTCATCCTTAAGAGATTCAACGTACTTTAAATTAGCATGCATTTCTTGCTTAAGTTCATGAAAATATGCGAAACTATCATTCTGAGTCTTAAGGGCAAGGGGCATCAAACATGTCTTAACTAGGATTTCCATATCTTGAGCAGTTGGGTTACGAAGATGAAGACGGTCATTTGAATGTTTTACCCACGCTTGATCGACAATTTCTTTCAGATGAATAATGTTATTGTATGCTTGTCTACTTTTGCTTATTAATTTTGACACTGGTAAGAAATCGATGTTTTTGAAAATATTTGGTTTTGTTTTCACAAATGATTTTCTCCACATTTTCTTTCTTATTTCATTTGCCTGTGCGAACTGAATTTCATAATGCTGAGTTGGGGGTTTAAAAATTTCATAAAGACTATTTAACTTTGTGTAGTCAAAAGGTTTCACTAAGTCTTTATTCAATTTTGATCGACTCTCTTCTTCAAGAGTCAGAGTCTCTTCCCTATCGGGGACGAGTCTGTTTGCAGGATCAGATTGGTCATGTGGGATCGCATACAAACATAGGTCTCATATTGAGCCTTTTTGAGGTACATTGGATTGGCAAAGGTAGGTCTTTCATTCAATGTAGGGCATTTGGGTGCTAACATTTGAATGGTTTGGATTGATTGACTTCTTTTGTAAACAATTTCATTCAAAAACTTTAATTGGTTTTTCATTGAAATCATTTTTCCAATATCTTTTTCTTCCTTAAGCTTCAAATCTGTTATGACCTTTGTTTTCTCCTTGACAAGACATTCGTAATGTGACTTTGTTAAAAGACTCTGTTTGACTAACTCATCGTGTTTCTCTTTGACAACAGAAATTTCATAGGCTTTAACTTTTAAACCTTCTTTTATGTCAATTTCTTTTTGAGCTAATAGTACTAGAGTTTCATTTAACTTATGTTCAAGTTTGTCATTGATATGTGAGAAATCACATATCTTTATTATTCCAAAAATGGCCCTTAAATGATTAAATAATGCAAATTATGCTTGTATTTGTGTATTTTGTCGTTTGTAAATGTGTAGGTACGGATATTGCAAAGATCACAAGAAAATGGTCAAAATCGGACAAACACGGTCACGAGAATGGATAGAGTGCAAAAGAGCCAGAAGGTTTCAACAATGCTCAGTCAAAGTCAACTCTTGGTCAACATTGGTCAACCACAAGAAGACAAAATCCTTCAAAAATACCCAAAATGCCCTTATTGTTAAAACAATTTTTCCATAAGTCCCTAAACCCTAACACCGTTATCTCCTTTTTATTAAAGAGATAACGGTCGTTATCTCTTTTAACTATAAACCCTTAAAACATTTATAACCAAGCCCAAAATACCAACCTGTGGCCCAATTCTTTATACCCGGGCCCAAGTCAACAAACACACCCCTAGGTCAAACTCAGTTATAAAAAGAAAAAGGCGCGGGAATCCGTTTGTTACTATTCATCATCTCTTCCAATTTACCCTGCTTCAAAAACAAAGGGTAAATCCTAATTGATGATGTGGAACAAATATTCGAGTACTAAGGCATCATGATCAGCAAAGGAAACGTTCACCAAAAGCCTCTAATTGTCAAGCTTACAAGGAATGACACGCGGGATTCTAAAGAAACACACAAGGAATGAAAATTTACACTAAATCCTTTGATAAAGAAGTACAAAGCCTCTGACACATGAAATGCCACGCTGGCAATCCGTGTGCTCACACTTTGATCCTACGGATGAGAATAAGGATCCAATGATTGCAAGAATTGAAGGGCTTAGATTTAGAGATCCAGGAGGAGCGTGTGCAAAGATCTAGATCCTTCTCTTAAGCCTATAAATACAAGACTTTCCTCACTCATATGAATATCTAGCTTAATCTTCTTTTTCCAGCTTTTAGCACTAGCTTAATATAGTTTTTTTAGCTTATTTTCAATTAAATGTAATTTTAATTCTGTCTTTGTAATCTCCTTTTCAAGTTGTAATAAGTTTTCTATTAATAAAAGTTAAAGTTTACTCTTAATTCAATTGTCCTTCATATTTTCCTTTTGTAAATTGTTAAAGAAGCTCTCTTTTGTACTTAAGACTAAAGCAAGCTTTAAATCTACTCATAAGCTAGCTTTTTACTCAGTAAAGCCATCAAAGCTTTACTGAGCTTTACTTAAACAAATTCACCCCCTAACTTTACCTAAGCTTTGGAAAAGGATGATAAGCCAATTGTGGATGGGCTTATGGACTTACTGGTTGTTTTTAACATCAGGGCTTGTTGATTAGCTCTTAGAGGCCTTATTATCCCTATTTTGTGCAAAGGGATTAAGGTACATTTCATTTCTCTCTTTTAAAGCTTACTTTATATGCTTATTGTTTGACTACTTATTCTACTGCTTAATATTAGCTTATTACTGATGTTATTAGCTTAATGTTGCCTAACACTATTGTTTAATGCTTATTGTGCTTAGTTTGTAGTTTAAATTTCATTTTAATAACTTTTGATATAAAACAGTTGAAAAAACCAAAAATAATAGCATAGTGTCTTAGCTTATTATTCTGGCTTATTTGATTGCTTATATTTGTTCATTTAGTTTGTTATAAGCTGTTTACTATCTGGACTTTGAAGAGTTTTAGCTTAAATAGCCTTTATCAAGTTAAATGTACTAAAACTGTTTTTAAAGGGGTGTTTGGGACAGTGGGTCAAACGGATCAAAATGGTTTAAAAACTCTTTTGGGTCACTAAGCTAACTTTAATAAGCCTAATTAAGAGGTATTAGATGTTTTGAAACTGTTATTCAAGTCTAAAAATCATTTTCAAGATATTTCTTCACGTGTTTTTGATTTCTGAGATGTTTATAAGGCTGTTTTGTAGCTTATTAGCTTAAGTTTTGTTTAGCAGCTTATTTTTGTGTTTTGACTATGCATGTTTTTGTTTATGTGAGTAGGCTAAGTGTCCTTGCATTGTGCTATTTGATTCTTGAGTGATGTCAAAGGTGGTTAGGTTGAGATTTGAAAAATTCAGCTTTTTCTTTTGATCTTGTGGCTTATTCAGTGTTTCCAAACTGATTTTTGATTGTTGTTATAAGTTCTATGATGTCTAAACTCAATCTGTTTTGTGGTTAAAAGTTCATAAGGATCTGTTTGAGAACTTATTTTTAAGCTCAAAAGTTGTGTTTTGCAAAGATTTGAAAATTTTTCTAAGTATTAAAAAATGAACAAACTGCTTTTTCATTAAGCTTTTTAAGGGTTTCTCTTTGTTTCAAACTCTCTTTTGATTGCTGATAATTATAGCTTATTGTTTAAGCTTTTTAGGGGTATAAGCTATTTAGCCATAAGGATCCATCTTTGAGCTTATTTTTAAGCTCAAAAGTGTCCCCTTTGCTGTTTGTCTGCCAATTTTTGGTTTAAATGGTATTTGGTTATTTAGCTTATTACTTATTGTTATATGATTATTTAGGTTTAGTTTAGCTTATTAGATTAGTATAAGACCATTTTAGCTTATTTGGTTTTGCCATTTGCTTATTTGAGTTTATTTGCTTTCTAGTGTAAATTTTAAGTGTTTTTAAGCCTTTTTAGCTTTTCTGTCATTCTAGCTTATTGTGCTTGCTTATTATTGTTCTTAAGTGCTTTTTATAGATAGCTTATCATCTGTTTTAGCTTAACTCTCTTTTTGGTTTGCTTATTTGAGCTAAAATAGCTTAACAGTTTGCATTTTATAGGATTAGCAGTGTTTAAGCTTATTCTGCCTTGTTTAGCTTCTTTTAGTGCTTATTTGTGCTTTATAAAAATAGTGTATTTTCAAAAAGTGCTTATTTTTCTGTCCTTAAAAAGTTGTAAAAAATGGCCAAAAAAAAAACACTTGGGATAGTGGGAAGCCCTGGGTGAGCAAGACTCGAACCCGGGACCTCTACCACCCTCACCAAGCGTTTTAACCTCCACACACTCAACCATTGTGCTACAATAGCTCATCCGGTATATCTTTGCACAATCTAATAATTATATACGTTTTAGGCTTTTAGTATAATAAGTTGTTTAAGCTTATTACACAGCTTATTCGATAAGCTGTGTTTCCAAGCTTATTTTTCCTAGATTCTACATTGTTCAATCTACTTTTCATAATTTTTCAGAATTTTTATAAATAGTTTAGTATTTTTTATCATTTAATTTCATCAAAATCGTTTTTAATTCATAAAAAATTATAAAAAAGTAAAAAAAATATAATTCTTTTTTAGAAAATTTTCTTTTATCATATAGTTTCTAGGAAAATTAGTTTTTCTTTCGTAGGGTTTAAATTGCAAAATTTCATTTTTAAAGAACGAGATTCATTCCCGCTCACGTTTTTAGTGTTTTCAAGCTCAAATCTCCTTCGATTTTAGTCTAGTTTTCTTTGTTTTAGCTTTTTAGTCAAATAAGTCTTGTAAAATCCAAAAAGATCATTTTAGGCTTAAATTTAATAATTTAGGGTTTTTAGGTCCCGTTTAGGATTTCCAATTTGCGTTTTTAGTTAAAATTTACTTTCCCGTATTGATTTCTTGTAGTTAGGTTTAATTGTTCTTTTATTTGCTCTATTTTAGGATTTTAGAAAATAAATCGTCTTCGAACCAATTCAAATCATTGCCCAAATAACAAACGTGGTCTCAATTTCATAAATCTTTGGGAAAACGACCCGGTAATCACTTACCGGTTAAAACGTGTAGTATTTTTGTAAGATTTTTCCTACTACCTTTGTCCTCAAGGGTAGTTTTGGAATTTTCTATACTTTGAATATTATTACGTATATTATTGACTAAGATCAATCATAGTCAACTGTACGATCATTAAAGGCCTTGTACCTCTCAAACTCAGTCTGTTTATTTTGAAGTGCAACTAAGCAACTATCCCGAATACTATTAGATTCCCCTAGAGTTCTACTAGTTTCCGCAAGAATAGATTTGCACTCAGTTAATTCTTGAGTCAATGTTGCATTTGCTTTCTTTAATTGCTTTTGAATCTTTTTATTTTCATCGACATCAAGCTTTAAATTAGCAAGTG
This sequence comes from Tanacetum coccineum, assembly GCA_026074375.1. Taxonomy (NCBI): domain Eukaryota; kingdom Viridiplantae; phylum Streptophyta; class Magnoliopsida; order Asterales; family Asteraceae; genus Tanacetum; species Tanacetum coccineum. Next base: position 162,397 of record BQNB010000086.1, read on the forward strand.
CAACACGCTCATCATCACATTCTACATCATTTTGGTCATCCTGAATATCATTATCACACATATCCGGTGAGTCAGGAATGACATTACTATCACCCGTTTCCACTACACATGTGTTACTAATGGATTCAGATTGGTCAAAATGTTGTATGTCATTGGCAAACACATTATCGTCAGTATCGTATTGTACCTGTTCCAATGGCTCAGCGTCTGTGCCTGAGTCTGCATTAGGAACCTCCTGAATCTTTGCCATGTAACTGTAATGTGCTTCCAACTCTTGTTCATCAATCTCTTCATCCGTGTCTGCTAGCCAGTCAGATTGCTCTGCTTGAAGTTGAACACCTTTCTCAGCTTGTTTACACAGCAACATCTTTTCCTTGTGATACGTGGAGTCTTTAACCCGTTTTGGCTTTCTGCATTCCTTAGCATAATGACCAAATTCCTTGCAGTTAAAACACTGTATCCCAGACTGTTGCACTACTGGACCACCTACAGTTTCCCTAGCCCCAACAACATTCACTGCCCTCTGATTCCCAAACTGTCCAGTCTGATTGTCATTCTTGTACCTTGGAGTAGTATCCACATTCTTGTTTCTGGTGTTTGAGGAAGTTCTGAGGTTGTTGTTGGTAGGTTTGTAGAGTTTCTTGAAGTACTTTGCAATGAGAGCCAAATTTTTCTGCATGTCTTTATCCTTCTGAGCTTGTTCAGGATCACTGTCTTCTTCAGAAGCTGACTCAGATGGAGGTGTGATTGGTTTGGCTATCTCTTTGCCTTTGTATCTTGTAGTTGCATGAGATCTGGTTGGAAGTGAAGCTTTTGATGTTGGTGCATATGATTTGTGAGGTTTTGATGTTTGGTAATAAGGGTCTTGAAGTGTTTGAGCAGTAGCAACAAGTGCTAATGGGTTAGCATTCTTGGCCATTCTTTCAGCACGGAGTTCATTAACTTCCTTTTGGTATTGTTTCAGAATGTCAAAGAGCTTATGGTATGAAACTTCATCCAACTTGTGTTGTTGCTTCACAATTGTGACAAATCTTGACCATTCTGGTTGAAGTTGTTGAAGAAATTGAACATTGACTTGCATCGTTGCAACTGTCAAATTGTTTCTGATCATTTCATTCATAGAATCTTGTGTAGTAAGACTCAATTGTTTCTCCATCGTGAGAGGTGAATTGACCAAACTCCCAAAATAAGTTTGTCTTGACATCTTGAATATTGAGTGATTCACCTTGTTGTAGCCTTTCGATGGCTTCCCACATTTCTTGAGCTGTCTGACATGCATCAACAGTTGAGTATATTTCATCTCCAATTCCAGTCAATATCAAATGAATCGCTTCTTTTTCTGATTCAAAATGAGCTCTGTTTTCAGGAGTCATATTCATAACTGTCTCGACTGTTGTTTGTTCAGGAACTGCTGGAGAATCCTCTGTTGCAGGAACAACTGGTGTTGTGACAATCGTTGGAGTGTAAGGAACTTTGAGAATGCACTTCCGTAAGGCATCACCATTTGGTCTTGTATCAATGTATCGTAAGAACCGTGATCGTCATTGTGCATATCATCCTATTGCAAGCATTGGTCGACGATCCCTTGAACCAGCTTCCATTATGTTGTTATGCATTTGACTGTCGTTTGTGGAAGTTACAATTGGAGTTGTCATGATGAATGATTGAAGAATTATGAAGTAAAAAAATGATTGTAGGATCTTAAGTAGATTTGTTGTGATTGAAGTTGTGGTAAAAAGAAAGCAATAAACGTTAACGGGATTTTACAAGTCTATGATTAAAACCGAGAAAAGAGTAGTGTCTTTCGCGGGATTTTACAAAATCAATAGAAAATCGTGAAAGTTAATTATCATATTTCGCTTGAAAGCATTGCATATTTTGCTTGACTAGACTTTACATGTTTCGCTTGATTAAAAATTGCATGTTTCGCTTTGCTTTGAAATTACGTATATCGCTTAAAATTTTACACATTTTGCTTGAAAATTGAAACTGCATATTTCGCTTGAATTTGAAACATATTTCGCTTGTACTCAGTGTTGCATGTTTTGCTTGGTCTTTTGCATATTTCGCTTGATTTCAACACTGCATGTTTCACTTGATATTAGACATATTCCACTTGAACTCAATACTGCATGTTTCGCTTGAACTTAAACATATTTCGCTTGAGTTATGAAAAATTTGGCAGAGTGTCTTTCTTGAATATTGTAATATTTCGCTTAACTTCAGACCTGCATATTTCGCTTCAAGTTAAACTTACATATTCCGCTCAACCTGTTAACATATTCTGCTTCTATAATATCCTGCATATTTTGCTTACGCTTGTCTTACATATTCCGCTTGAGGTCACTTTCGGGTGAGGACCACTTTTACTACCAAACAAAGTGTCCCTTTCTTTTGAAGCTTAAATTATGGATCTTGGTCTCTTGTTTGTTGACCGGTTTGGACCACAAAAAATAAGCTAATCTCACACTTAGCTTCGAAAATAAGCTGAAAAAAATAAGCTTGAAAATAAGCTCGAAATTTAGGAAACTAAGCTCGGAAATTGTGAACAAGGAAAAACGAAGTAACAAGTTGTGTAGCAAGATAACATGTAGACCAAGTATTTCAAGGAGCAATCAAGTGAAACAAATAAGCCCCTAAATGATTGAACAGTGAGCTTATAATCCAAAATAAGCCACAAAAATTTGAGCTTATAACCACAAATGAAACACAAGAAGGTGTAGAACAAGTGAAGCAAGAAGTGAATGAGCAAAACAAACCAATAAGCCAAAATTTTTTTAGCCGTGAGCTTATTTGCAAGATAAGCCACAAAATTTTGAGCTTATAAGCAAAAATGAAACACAAGAAGGTGTAGATCGAGTAAAGCAAGAAATAGATGAGAAAAAGCAAACCAATAACCCAAAAAAAAAATTGACGTGTGCTTATATGAAGAAATAAGCCACGAAAATCTTAATTTTAAGCTTATTAAACCACAAAACAACCACAATCTACCCGAGGCTCTGATACCAAATGTAAAATCCAAGAAACCACTTCACTTCATAATTGAGAACAAGAAAAGTAGGAAAGGAAATGAGAAGAAATGTAGAGAGAGAGAGTAGAGAGAGAAAGTGAGAGAGAATGAGATGATTACTTGCAAAATGAAATATTACAAATGACCAACCCCCTCACTTTGCTTGAGGAGGTGTATTTATACCTAAACTAAAAGGCTTGCATGCCTTTAGTATTTCTACGGGCCGGGCTCGGGATTACTTGGGCTTTCGCCCGATACACGTGACCGGTTAGCTTACATTTAAGAGCCCGTTTACCCGTCTAGCCTATTACAACGTATATTAATTAATGACCGAGACCTAATATAATTAATGAATGAATTTCCATTGTTCGACTTAATATTTTGAGGCTAACAATCTCCCCCGAAGTGAGTTCATTGTGACACTCCGTCGTGAGATCAATGAGATTGCTTTTGTCATTGAGCTTTTGTGATCTTTGTCTCTGTCAACGTTGTAGGCTTGTTCCTTCATGCTTTGTGATCTTTGATCTTTAGCCTTTGTCATTGTCTTTTGACTTCATCTTTGCGTCCGAGATCTTTAAATCTTTATCCTTTCGTCTTGATCGTCTTTGCCGCCTTGCGATCTTGTCTCTTGACCAACATGCTCATACTTTGCATCTTCTTAAAAGCTTGCTAACAATCTCCCTTGATAGACTTGCTATCTTTAAAGGGAGATCTTGTATATCAGAGTTTATGCGGAAGTCTTTGTCTTTAATTCTTGAGCTTTCATGATTCTTGAATCTTGATGCTTATAGTATGTCTTTGTAGTTTGAGCATGAGCATGTGGTAATGAATCCGACTCCAGCTGGAATGAGGCATCACCATCTCTATCTTTATGTATCCTAAAATAAAACAGTTAGCAATAAAGCGTGTGGACGAATATGGCTTTGTCATTTGTCCGGATTTGTTTAGATTAACCTCCGGTTCTGTAGGACCGTTTTATAGTATAAATACTGTACTTGTGATCAGATAGATTCAAAGAATCTCCTTGACAGGGTTTCTAGCTCAAAGCGTAGGGTCTTCTAACACAGATGTATTAGATTTACCATGTTTGCTTGTTCTCATTACCAGAACGTCTCAGAGCAGACAACACGATAAAAGTGAATCAGATAGTTACTATCTTTATGATTAAGCCGTCAATTCATTTCCTGGAACAAGTTTGATTCACATTGAATCGCACCATCATTTCTTTCCAGTTGACACAAGTTTAATTCATATAGAATCTTGCAAGTCACCTACCAAGAGCTTGTTTGATGCTGGCTCAAGCAGGATTTCCATCTTCATTGTGAGTACATAAGTATCACTCGGATGTTCTAGCATAATCACAAGGATAATGCGTAGGACTCTTGTTAACAAAGTGCTTTGCATGAATTGTGTCCTAATGAGATTTTTTGATTATCTCTTGCTCAAGACACGATTAGTGCCGTTTTTTGGTTTTTAGTGATCGGAGGCTAGATGCAGACTGCCACCTTTTCAATATCAACTAACTCGAAGTGAGAAAGTCAATAGAAGTCGTGTGTATCTCCGTGAACAAACGAGTCAAGTTCTTTGAGAGAAACCCGACTTAGCAAGGAAGGGTTGTGCATTGCAATCACTGGTCCATATGTCACGCTCAAATACATTTACTTTTTTTTTTCTTTTTACATACATTTCTTTTTCATTACTAACAACCTTGTTTTGTGATGTTTCCAGTTTAGCTCAATCTAGTCGGGCATTCTTCCCTTATACACATTTATCCTCCAATCATCCTAAGTCTTAGCTATTTTCTAACTATGGAAGTGTCTTGGGTAGATCCCTCCCGGGTACTGGTTGGATCATAGGACAAATACCTAACCTTACACCTTAAGACTTCCGAATCGTCATGAAATAAGAAGGTTGTAGTGTATGAGATCGAACCATAAAAAACTTTTTCGAAGAGTAACAATCACTTTGAGTCGATAAGATCACTATATTAATTTCAAGATCACATTTTAAAATACATTTCTCCCCTTAATTTAAATACTAAGCACTAGTTTTTTGAAATACTTTTATGATTAAATATTGTCTTGAAATACCAATGGTAAAAAACTTTTTACTTAGCATGAATTACATGAAATAACATAAACTTGATCCCCCTCAATTTTACATAGGATCGACACCAAAAACATTGATACCAAGTTGTAAATGAATATAAAATTTGAGGGTTTTTAACACTTAGTCCATCTTATAACTATCATATGAATTGAATTGTCATTATTATCTTAGTTGTTATTAAGAGACCTTTTTAGGAAATGTTTGAATACATAATAATGTCATGATCGATTATGTATGCCGAAAACTCATTAATTTTGTTTTTCGAAAAAAACCCCCTTGAAAGATGGAGTGTTGAATACACAAATTGAAAGATAATGAAATCATCATGAAAAATTCTTGAAAAAATTGTGTCAACATTTGAAAAACATTATGTTAGAAGACATCTCTTCCAACTCTAAGGGTTACGCGCCACTTATGCTACACTATTCTTTTCTCGAGCTCAAAACTTTGAATGTCTATGAAAGAACAACTCAAGTCCTAGAAAAGGTTGAATTTCCCTCATTGTTTTGGATAAGTTATCTTTGATAGATAGACTTTCCTTATTTGAAGTCGGTTTACGTACTGAAATTTGCCATAAGCCATTAAGAAAAATTAGAAATGACATGTTTTGAAAGCATTTGAAACTCCTGTTCGAACTTCATTTACACGCCCGTGTCGATATTAATCAACATTTCTAGGTACGTAAATGTTATCGATTCCAAGAGACATGTCGAGAAGAATATTTTTTGAAACATTTTCTGATTTTTTGATTTTGTATTTTCTTTTTGAAATTTTAATATTTTGTATTTTTCTTTTTCAAAAATTATGTAGCATTGATTGATGTTTGATGAGCATCTAGCAGATTCTTTTGTCCGAAAACCTCCAGTTACTCTGGAGTCAAACATCTCATACCAATTCGTCTGACGAGATACTGAAACCTTTCTTCGGGAAGGGCTTTAGTAAACATGTCAGCTATGGAAATTCAGTTCTGACAAAGTACAATTCAATTATACCGTTTTCAACCTGTTCTTTGATGAAATGATACCGAATGGCATGTTGCTTGTACGGGAGTTGCTGCAGGGGTTGCATGATATTTCGATGCTGCACTGAGCGTCGCAATACAATGTATTTATGTTTTCGTTCATGAAGCCAAATCTTGAAGCTAATGTCCGCATCCACATCACATGATCACAACTTACAAATAACGCCACGTATTCAGCCTCTGTGGCGACATAGCATTACAGTCCTAGCTTCTTTTGACATCCCTGACTAGCTTATCACCAAGGAACGTATTCCTCAGAAGTGCTATTTTGGCAGTATAAACGCACACCGCTGATCGCATCTAAAAAGCAGTTAGTCAAACCAGAACCCTACGGATACCAGAGATCCATGTGAATGGTCCTCTTTAATATCGAAAGATCCTTTTAACCTCTTGAAGTGTTTTTTCAGTTCGGTCTTGCATGATAACTTGCACAATAACATACATCTTGCACGTATGACTGGTCTACTAGAGTGTCAGATACAAGAGTGACCAATTTTGCTACGGTAGTCATATGGTCAACGGGATCACCACCAATCTGCATCTAATTTAGGTCTACTTGGTGTACCAAATGCTTTTCCACCTTTCGTCCATACCATGTTTTTTTTCAGAATCTCTAAAGTATATTTTGGACCTGATTGATATAAATACCGCAGTGGGGATTGGTGGATCTGAATCCTAAAAAGAATTTCCATTTCCCCCATTAAAGGACAACTCAAATCTACCGTGCATTAAATTTTTCAAAACTTTTTGAAATTTAGGTTTGTGGAACCAAAAATGAGATGACATCAATCGGTAAATCATCACAAGTAGAATGTCCTCCCTGTATTTTATCGTAATAGGTCGGGTCAAGGATACCTTAGTAAAACCATTGGAAATCAGAATTTAGAGAGTCACATACCAGCTCTCGAGCTTGTTCAAACTATATAAGAGCTTTCCTAGACGTAACTTGTCCTGGATATCAAGATCAATGAAACCGTCTGTTGTGCCACAAAAACCTCCTCTTCATAGACCATTAAGAAAATGTTGTTTTCCACGTCCATCTGATCAAATTGGAAAAGACTTGTGTGCAACATATGCGAACAAAAATCCTGACAGCCGCCAGCGAGTCAACTGAGGCAAATATATCTTCAAAATCAATACCCTCTACCTGAGCATAACCCTTGCTAAAGTCGTACTTTATTCGCATTACAGTTTGGTCACCCCCCCCCCCCCCCCCCCACCCCTTCATCCCTTTTGTTTTTCCATAACCACTTTAGCTTGATTACGTTCTTGCCAAAAGGTTTGTCAACGAGTTCCCAGACTTGTAGTCTGTCAAACTGATGAAGTTCTTCCTGCATTGCTTCTATCCATGCAGAATCAGCCATTGCCTCCTTAATGTTTTTTGGTTCAACAATACTCACGGTGAGTGCGAACATACACATTTCAGGATCTGTTGCAAGTTGTCGTCTTGTTTGCACTGGCTTGGATGGATTTCCACGAACTTGAGTTAACAGGTGATCTTTTGTCCATTGGTATTCGGAATCTTGAGGTTGATTGAAGGTATGCATATTTGAAGTACCAATATTGCGTGAGGAAGACTCAGCAATTTCTTGTACCGGTGTACAGAAAGGATTGGTAAATTCTGCTTGATTATCGTTGTTTTCCTCAGCATGAACATTTGTAGGAGTTGATGGTTCTGATGGAGGTTGAATATGCATTGAAGGTAGTGTGTCTTTTTGAATAGAATTGTCAGTGGGAGAAGAAGACTTGTTGACACGAGAAGTACCATCATTGAAAAATTCATCGTACAAAGGACCGAAAAGAAGATCCAACTCCTGTTGTGATGGAACTGTTGTATCTGCTAAAGGAGAAACATTTTGTAGTTCTGGTGCGGGGTCAGGGTTGTCATAATCTGACGCCTTTTGTCGTTGGGGAACGAGGCCTGAAGTGTCATTAGCAACAGACGTCTCTGACATCTCTTTGATCTCATCAAATCTGAGATGGATGGATTCAACTATCAACCTTGTTCTCTTGTTGTAGACACGATATCCCTTTGACTGAGTGGAGTATCCCACCAAAATGCACGGATCCCCTTTTTCTTTCATCTTATCCAAGTTCTCACCATCTCTGGTTAGGTAACAAGTGCAACCAAAGATGTGAAGGTGTTTAATTGAGGGTTTTCTGTCATTAATGATGTGATATGCCGTTTTCTCATGAGTTGGGATGATGATTGATCTGTTTTGAGTATAGCATGCGGTTGCAATTGCTTCAGCCCAAAAGAATAAAGGAAGTTTAGAAGCCGAAAGCATCGTTCGAGCAGCCTCAACGAGAATGCGATTTCGTCTTTCGACAACGCCGTTCTGTTCATGTGTTCGAGGTGTAGAAGTTTGATGCTCAGTTCCTTATTCTTTAAAGAATGCATTAACTGTCTTGTTTAAGAACTCAATACCTCTATCAGTGCGAACAGAAATTACTGAGGCTTGAAGATTTCTTTGGATCATCGTGAGAAAGTCTTTTAAAACTTCTAGTGTTTCATCCTTGGAGCGTAGAAAGAGTGTCCAAGTATATCTGGAGTAGTCATCAACAATTACCGGAATATATCTCTTCCCATTTATGCTAGCAACCCGCATTGGACCACATAAGTCCATATGAAGCAAATTTAACCGTCCTTTTGAACTTTGAACAGTCTTTGACTTGAATGAACTTCGTTTTGCTTTACTCACTTCACAAGAGGAACATAGTTGATCCTTAACATACTTCAATTTTGGTAAACAAATCACAACATCCTTCTCTGAAAGCAAGTTGATGTAGTCGAAGTTTAGATGAGAAAGTCTTTGATGCCATAACCATGCTTGAGTTGGTGATGCTTTAGCCATGAGACAGATTGGAGTTGATGAAGTTGTTTCTTGAAGAGAAATTGTATAGAGATCAGTTCCACGATTACCGGTTAGTAAGTCGTTTCCCTGAAGATCTCTAACAAAACACGTAGATTTCCGAAATGCAACCTCCAAATCCGCATCACAGAATTGACCAACCGAGAAAAGATTGTGATTGAGACCTTCGACGTAGTAAACCCTTTTGATCGTGATATTTCCTTGAACCAAATCTCCATAACCAAGAATTGGAGCAAATTGATCATTGCCAAAACGAACGGTACCCAAGTATTTTTCAACAAAATTGCACAGCAGAGATAGATTGCCCGTCATGTGCTTTGTGCATCCAGAGTCAACAATGAATAGGATGAGTTGTACAATCTGCAAGAGAATTAGAGGACGATGGAATACATGACAAATTGGATCCTAAAGTGTTTGTGAGTTTTAAGACATTAGTTATCCTAGATACATTATCTATGGAAAAACTAACTTTCTTAGTCACACTTTCGTTCCTAACTTTAGGTACCCATTTCCTTTTTGTCTTAGGAACCCATGTATATGCTGATGGGCATTGTTGTGCTATCCACCATTTCCACGCCTTACGGCCTCTACTAGTCTTCTTATACAACATCCTATAGTAACTCTTTGAATTTGTGATAGTGGATTCTGATGCAACTGTTTTCTTATGGGGTGTTGCAACAGATTTGTTCGCTTGACTTTTAGGTTTTCTAGTACTAATAGGCACTCCATTAGGCTTCTTAGTTCTAGCATTCACGTCTTTCAAAAACTTAGAAACACAAGCATCATGATTCGAATTAAACACACATTTTCCACAAGTAGCACAAACAGCATTAACATTCAAAGTTCTAGAATTTAAACTGTCATTACACGCAGTTACAGACTTTGTTTGATTAGAAATACTAGAAATCCTAGGGTGGTCTTCTACTTCAGTCTTCTTAAACTTTACTTGACTAGTGTTTGGCAGGACCTTATCTTTCATTTGATTGCTCCTAGGCTGTGGTCTGCTAACATTAGTTCTGTGAGCTACTCCTATAGATGTAGACACGCGAGGATTAGTATTCCTAGAAGTCTGAGTCAACTGTGGTGCTCTAGTTTGTGTTGTACTACTTGCAATTCGATACATGCCTGGTTTAATCACATTTGTGTTTCTTACAGCTTGCGTTGCTGTTTGAGGCAAATTCTGTAGAGTGACTGGTTTTGGTCTAATCCCTCCTGAGCTCTTTAGTTTTGAAACTGACTTTTTCTTTACAAAAATTGTTCTCTCACAGAGAGTTTGAAAAGGAGTCGGTTTTCCTAAAACTGATGGTTTTGGAATCCTTTGAGCATTTGGTTGTCGAACAACAGATGGTTTATCAAACTTAGTGTCCACAGATTTTCCTTTGCATTTTTCAATGAGTTTCTTTAACTCACTTATTGCAATGTTCTTGTCTTGCAGTTGAGCTTTCAAATCTTGTATTTCAAAATATTGTTCACGTTCTTTTCGAAATACATTTGTTTGGACTTTTTCTTTTTTTTTTCTCTGTTCACCACTTGCAAACTGTGTCATTTTTTAGTTGTTTTGAATTGTTGTAAAGCGATTTCAGAGAAATTGAGTGTTTTTTTTAATTAGCAAATACTTCGTAAAAGCTCTAGTGTAAATCTCATTTACTTCAAATTCAGTTTGTTCAGATAGATTTTGGGCAAGACAATCAATTCCCTGACTTTATGAAAGATATAAGACATTGTAATTCAGTGATCTCATCTAAAATCAGATGAAGATTGCAAATAGGAACATATATCATTAGAACATAATTCTTGCAAAAGCATATCATACATGTGGAAATTTCTGCCTTTATCAGATTCAAGTTAATCAGTTTCATCTTCAAGATATTCAACGTACTTTAAATCTGCAGCATTTCTTGCTTAGTTCATGGAAAAATGTATAACTATCATTCTGAGTCTTAAGGGCAAGGGGCATCAAACATGTCTTAATTAGGATTTCCATATATTGAGCAGTTGGGTTACGAAGATGAAGACGGTCATTTGAATGTTTTACCCACGCTTGATCGACAATTTCTTTCAGATGATTAATGTTATTCGTCTTGAATTATATGTTTCTCTACTTTTGCTTATTGATTTTGACACTGGGATGAAAATCGATGTTGTTTTGAAAATATTTTGGTTTTGTTTTTCTCAAATGATTCTTCTCACACATGTTCTTTCTTATTTCATTTGCCTGTGCGAACTGAATTTCATACATGGTGAGTCGGGGGGTTTAAAATTTATAAATTCTATTTAACTTTGTGTTGTTTGGCAAAAGGTTTCACTAAGTCTTATTCAATTTGATCGACTTCGTTATCAAGAGTCAGAGTCTCTTTCCTATCGGGACGAGTTGTTTGCAGGATCTGATGGTCATGTGGATCGCATACAACATGGTATCTACTTTTGAGCCTTTTTGAGTTACATTGGATAGCAAAGGTAGGTCTTCCATTAATTGTAGGATTTGGTGCTTACATATGAATGATTTAGATGATTGACTCCTTTTGTAAACAATTTAATTCAAAAAACTTTAATGGGTTTTCCATTGAAATCCATTTTGTCAATATCTTTTCTTCCTTAAGCTTTAAATCCGTTATGACCTTTGTTTTCTCTTGACAAAAACCTTCGTAATGTAATTTGTTAAAGACTTTGTTTGACTAACTCCATGTGTTTCTCTTTGACAACAGAATTCGTAGCTTTAACATTTTAAACCTTCTTTTATGTCAATTTCTTTTTGAGCTAATAGTCCTAGAGTTTTATTTAACTTCGTTCAAGTTGCATAGTCAACTGTACGATCATTATGGGGCCTTGTACCTCTCAAAACTCAGTCTGTTTTTTTTGAGTGCAACTAAGCAACATCACGTATACTATTAGATTCCCACTAGAGTTCTACTAGTTTCCGCAAGAATAGATTTGCACTCAGTTAATTCTTGAGTCAATGTTGCATTTGCTTTCTTTAATTGCTTTTGAATCTTTTTATGAAAGCGAAAGAAAGTACCAGGAACCATATAATCAGAATAACAGTGAAGCGAACACGCACAAGAGAAATTCATACAAAGACATTACGAACCAAAAAGGGAAGAACATGAAGACTCATCCGTACTCACAATCAAAAGAAAAAAACATAGAAAAACGTCGGTACTAACATGCCGCAACATGTTACTAAAACTAAAGGATATATAAAGAACAGAGTTATGATCCGCACTAATATGTTAGGAACAATTAGTGCTCAAAAGAAAATTTTGATACTCATACGAGAAATCAATGCAACGAAAGAACCAATTAAACGCACCAATATCCAAAGAAACAGATCCGAACAACCAATATATATCAAGACGCCGAATAGGAAAGATATGACATCCGTACTAACATGCTACGAGCAAGGGATGCTAAACTTAGAGTTAGGAATCCGAACAAAATATTGAGCAAACGAACAAACCCAACAATCATAATAGTAGCAATAATAGGTATCCGGGGTATCCGCAAGCGATAGATAGAAGGGAAACTTACTAACTACGCAACTATCCATATTCTAACATATTCATAAAATCATTTCAAAAAAATAGTTTTCCTCAAACACCATCAAGATATACTTCAAAAGGGTTTTTATAATTCGACATCAATATAAAATATGTTACTCAAACAAAGGACATCGTAATACCAAAAGGGATTGTAAAATACCGTAAAGACTCTAACACAATTTTATTGTTTGAAAGCGAAAGAAAGTACCAGGAACCATATAATCAGAATAACAGTGAAGCGAACACGCACAAGAGAAATTCATAGAAAGACATTACGAACCAAAAAGGGAAGAACATGAAGACTCATCCGTACTCACAATCAAAAGAAAAAAACATAGAAAAACGTCGGTACTAACATGCCACAACATGTTACTAAAACTAAAGGATATATAAAGAACGGAGTAATGATCCACACTAATATGTTAGGAACAATTAGTGCTCAAAAGAAAATTTTGATACTCATACGAGAAATCAATGCAACGAAAGAACCAATTAAACGCACCAATATCCAAAGAAACAGATCCGAACAACCAATATATATCAAGACGCCGAATAGGAAAGATATGACATCCGTACTAACATGATACGAGCAAGGGATGCTAAACTTAGAGTTAGGAATCCGAACAAAATATTGAGCAAACGAACAAACCCAACAATCATAATAGTAGCAATAACAGGTATCCGGGGTATCCGCAAGCGATAGATAGAAGGGAAACTTACTAACTACGCAACTATCCATATTCTAACATATTCATAAAATCATTTCAAAAAAATAGTTTTCCTCAAACACCATCAAGATATACTTCAAAAGGGTTTTTATAATTCGACATCAATATAAAATATGTTACTCAGACAAAGGACATCGTAATACCAAAAGGGATTGTAAAATACCGTAAAGACTCTAACACAATTTTATTGTTTGAAAGCGAAAGAAAGTACCAGGAACTATATAATCAGAATAACAGTGAAGCGAATACTCACAAGAGAAATTCATACAAAGACATTACAAACCAAAAAGGGAAGAACAACAAGACTCATCCATACTCACAATCAAAAGAAAAAAAACATAGAAAAACGTCAGTACTAACATGCCACAACATGTTACTAAAACTAAAGGATATATAAAGTACAGAATTATGATCCACAGTAATATGTTAGGAACAATTAGTGCTTAAAAGAAATTTTTGATACTCATACGAGAAATCAATGCAACGAAAGAACCAATTAAACGCACCAATATCTAAAGAAACAGATCCGAACAACCAATATATATCAAGATGCCGAATAGGAAAGATAATCATCCATACTGTCATGGTACAAACAAAGGATGCTAAAATGAGGGTTATATATCCGAGCGAATAATCGAGCAGACGAACAAACTCAATAATTGTAATAATAGCATTAACGGGTATCCGGGGTATCCGCAAGCGATAGATAGAAGGGGAAACTTACTAACTTCACAACTATTCAAAACACAACCGCACATAATATAAAATCTTACTCTACAACTAAACAAGCCAACACCTCGAGCATCGTCAATCATGGTCACAAGTCTACGTGTGTGATGCCTTTATAATTATGTTGGCCACCATAATTATAATTGCATCCTTTCACACATATACTTACTTCCAAGAAACATACATCTCAATGAAACGTACAATAAGCACATCTACACATTGCACATCTCAAACCACTCCAATATAACACAAAAAGTATGCTCCATCAAAGAAATACTTACTTATATAAAGATAAAATCGAAACGACATAAAGGAACAAAAGTCTCGCAGCGCCTCCAAAATACAAAATATCTGAAAGAAATAATCAATAGCATCGTGACGAGGTAAAAGACGGAATAAACTTATGCTGGGCCTCGCTTGGGTTTGACTTTGCCTTCGCAAGAGTCACCCGACTCCGCGGGTCCAGGCCTGCTACGAGCATCCGACAAGAGATCTGAGTCGGCCTCCTTCTCTGACTCTTCTAACTAACCTTCCTCATTCGGTTCCTCGAGAGGCTCCTCCTCAATTGGCTCCTCTTTTGAATCATAAGCTATCGAGTAGCCCGTAGGTCGAAATAAAACTTAAAGAAAGCAAGAATACAAAAACGCCTAGATAGCTAAACACATAGATTCTATTACGTTTAGTGAGAGAACATGACTAAAATAATAAGGAAAGAGTATATACTATTAGTTCCCAAAATGAAAAGTATAATATCATATATATAGTATATATATATATTATAGATATCTTAATATATATATATATATAATATATATATATATATTATATAGTAGTAGACAAAATAGCCAAATAAAATTAGACAAAATAAGATACTAAAACCTATATAATTAAGGAAAAGCATAATAGTTATCATACTAAACACTTAAGCCCTAGAATGCGTCTATATAAAGGTCTTCCTAGGGATTATAGTATCTAGGTCAAACCACTAATTTTTTTCCTTATAACTAATGGCTCTGATACCAATTGTACACCCGCCAAGGTGGATAACGAGCGTAACATCCTGGATATCATCACAACACAATGGGGGCTCGAGGATGTCTACAATATAGAGATCACTATATGCATTATAATAAATATAAATGACCGATTTGTCATGACCAATTAGCCGAAAACAAAGTAAGCATGATGTATTAATCAAAAAAGGGGTCTCATCATAAAAGACAATGTATCACTACCCTATTAAAACCTAAATAACATATTTCAGAATTCTATGCAAACAATTATGAAATAAAAAATCAAATGAGAACTTCCAATGCCATCCTAACGGTCTCTCTAGCCACTTTTATTAACTTCAACACCTTTATAACGCTCACTTGAAAAATGATGCTTAAAACGTCAACGCAATGGTTGGTGAGAGTCATAGGTTTTACGACACCAATACAAGATTTAAATCAATTACTGTGATTATAAAAAAAATAAAAATGGCAGGACAAATAAGCTGGCTATTATACATGCTAGCATTTCATGCCAACTCAACTTTCACCTCATTGGGACGGAACGTGTCCCCCAATCCAAACCACCAAATATAGGTCATGGTTCAGGAATGATATACCCTATCCCAGACCCTTTGGCTACCGTTATCCACACAGGTTCTTACCCACACAAATGTAGGCCAAAATAATCTCATTACCCACAAAGTAGGCGAAGACCAATGCAACATCATACAACATGCAACATAACATATAATAGCTACTTAAAAGTCCATGAGTAACTTAAACCACATAATCACAGCAATCAAAACATTTCAAAACATATTTTGCATCATTTCCATCCCAAGAAAACATAGTAAAAATGGGACTATGAAACTCACTTGAATAGCCAGCTACTTGACAAAATCTTGCACACAATCTAAACACAACAAAACACAAGTTACACACTCGGTTAGACTAATATGCCCAAGCCAATGTAACAATCATATGATGGACTTCTAAACCTTACACTAAGTTTATTATTTTTATATAATCGCCCATAATCATTTTCATACGCTATATAACCATTAAACCCCATTATCTTCTACTTTTTTAGTTTTTGGCAGAAAATTTATAGTATTCCATGATCACAAATAAAATACTAAAACATCTAATTGATGGTTATACTTACATCCCATAGCTCCCCAATGAGTTCTGAGCTACTATGATTTTCTAGAAAAAATAATACTAAGTGGAACTATTTTATAAAAATTCATCTTTACAAAGTACTCAGATTTGGATCTGAACGCACACCAAAAAGTTTGACGTCCTTAAAAATACTTAGAAAATGTTTTATCGCTAACCCTTCGAACTGAAGTGTTATAAACTCCAAAATATGACTCTTGTATTTTTGGATACCAAATTTGGAAATTTTTAGTAGTGGTTTTACTCCCCGAAATCAGACCCAAATCTGACTCGAATTTACTATTTTGACAACTTTTCTTGCGAAAATTATTTGACTAACTTCCCTACCTCAAAACCTTTTGGAGCCGGACTTTCTAGAAACTAGACTCTCTGAACTTATCAATAGACATAAGATTCATCAAAAATCTTGTTACCAATCATGAGATAACATTCGAACAAGATGACTCAAAATTCTGCTCAACCCTAAATCTCATTATATCGCATTAATAACTTAACGAATAATCAATATGATCCTAATTAAACCCTAAACACTTCTAATTAAGTTTAACATCATTAATTTATAGATTTTATGAAACCCTAATTTATCCATCACTTTATTGTTACATGAATTAAAAAGAAAATTAAAACAATTAAAGTTTATGAACATACCTAAAACCTTCGATTAATTAACACGAACCACCACTTGAATCTTGAATACAAAAAAAAATCTTTTTTTTCTCCGCTCTTGGTTCGACCAGATATTAAAGAAATAGGGAGTGAGAGATTTTTGTATTTATAGGCTACACCAATATTCCTAATCTCTATCTAACATTAATTTGTTTCCTAATAAAACTCTTTTTTTTCCACCGATCGGTCAAACACCCCTAATTATATATTTTTTATTTTTTATTTTATTTATTATTATTTACACAAAAAACCCTTTAATTTTGTTACTTTTATAAAAACTTTATTTATTTAGACATCCTTCTAAATAAAACTAGTTTTAAATACCTAAAAAAAAATTCACTTCATACTTTATTTCTCTAACTTAATAATACTAAAAATTAATAAGTAAACTTTCTAAACTAAAATTTTCTATTCTCGCGAATTCCTATTATCTAAATACGTATACATATACATATAAATACGTACACACGTATAAAAAAAAAATATTTTACATCATATCATTGTCACAAAAAAGTCTCCACACAAATTGTGAACAAATAAAATACCATATTACATCATAAATTCAATCAAAATGAGACGATCACAATCACGATTGATAACACCAACTCACATAGATTGCACTCTAACCACATAAATTATTATAAAATAACACATAATGAAACTCAAATCAATACTAACGATTGACTAACCTGCTCAAAGCACAGTTGTCACATGAGGTGCTTCTCTTGAATGCATATATATACTTATGGTTTTCATTGTAAATAAGATTCTTGTGTGTTTCAACCATTTAATTTGCTAAACAGATCCATTATGTGATGATACATGTGTATATCACGTTGCCTTGGAATGCAGTTTACAGTCACATCCTAACATGGTGCACATTCTTGCCTAGCAGATATTAACATTTATACTATACTTGAACATTTCTTAACCCTCTATGTCTATCATTGGTTATTCTGGGAAGAAGTTGTGTCATATAAAACATGTCTTGGACTAACAAAAACCTAGTCTGTGATGCCGTCAAGATAGGACAGAAAAAGGTATATGATGGAACTAATTCTGCAATTCTGTTATTGTCAACGCGACTATTATAAAGATGATTTTGAAATTTTGATTATCGAGACATAAAAGATAAGAAAACTCCAAATTTACGTGTTAACAAGTAAATGGGTCTAAATTTTTATCTTTACCTATTATGTTATGATGTTACTGTTCGGACCAAGGCAAACAGATCTCGAGGTATTATCAGCATACCTATTTGTGTAATATATATTTATGTCTCGGAGTCTACATTTTTAGCATTACTAATGTTTTTGTGAATAAATCTATAATGTTGTTTGAGCTTGAGAGTAATATTGCATGCCAAAGAGCGGTTTGGTTTTAGTCTCTGGGAGAAATACCACAGGTTAGGGTTGTATGATTGATAATGGCTGCCTTTTCAATGTTGATTTTGTTATATTTTTGCGGGATTCTCAAGCCCTATTCTCTCCCTATGAAGCTTTTTAAAAGATTGGTAGAGACTATGGGTGGAGCAGAAAGGTACACCATTTGAGTCATTTTTTCACAATAGGTATAATTAATAATCTCTTCATTTTTGTTTTAACGCTTTTACTTGCTCATGCTTGCATAGATTGCTTAATCGTGATGACACTAAAGAAGAAAATATTGCTATGGATGAAGCAGAAGATGGATTTTTGAAACTATTTAAGGTTGTCTTTGTTCCCATTATTAATTGAATATTGTGGCAAACAGATATATTACTTGATTACTAATATATATTGCAATTTTGTTATTGATTTTGTTGTGTGATCATTAGGTGGTGAACTTTGAGTACATTGATGAGGTACTTGAAATCTGAGATATTAGCATAATGTTTCAAGACAATTTTGGTTGCTAATATCTCATATATTTATTACCTGCCACCAGGTACTAAATATATGAGATATTAGCAGGTGGGTCGTTTTTAACATAATTTGGCTACATGACCTAGTCGATAGTCTAAGCTTACTTGATTTTTTGTTTGAACATTTTCAGCAGCTATGATTTCTTGAGCCACTGGAATATCAATAACTATAAACGCAGTATGGTACAGCTCTATGTACACGAATGACACACGAGGTGGTCCACTTGGAATGATCTGGGTTCCTCGCTCAATAAACATGGTACACATTATTGGCCCTCTAAAATATGGATTAGTATAATGCATAAAATCTCATAGTTCACATTATTAAGATCATTGTTGAATACATTTGGTAAATTCTCTCTTCTGAATTTAAGCAGAAAAAATGATTTTATATTCACATGTGTATGCATATTTTAATTGTTATACATCTTATTGACAAATCTTATATAACTTTTATCAGCTGCTTCCAGGTCAGCACAAACAAACGAGAAGCACTTTGCAAAAAATCGGTACCTAAAACTTACTCAACAGGTATTTCTATATGGGTGGAATTTTGGTTTTTGTAATTTCATTTTCAAATAGTTGCAAGTTTGATTTACTAATTAGACTCTTTATTGTAACCTAGTAATATATAATATTTCTAAAAAAACATTATAGAGCATATACAGCTTTGAAAGTTAACTTGTTTGTCTCTGTATGGTTGGACCCGTACATTTAACTTAATACCTTCAGCAGTTGTTATATGCTTTCTGTCGACAATAAATTAGTGGAAGTCGTTCATGGTAATCGTATTGCAAGGACATTGTTTATTGCTTTAGATAATATTGTCTTTGTATCTGCATTTAGTGTTGCGTTACACACCATATGATTGTTTATGGACATCTGAAACAGAGTGAACTATTTGATTAAATTGGTAAAAAAGCAAGCTTGAATTGATTCAGACAATGAGGGGTATTCATATTTCCTAAGGCACGCATGCAAACCACCTATGTTTCTTTTTATTATAACAACTCTTAATGCTGGTGTGTTGCTTTGAGCTTAAAATAAGGAAAAACAATAACAATATTTTACATATACTTTTTAATGTTTAAATAATATGCCAATCCCAATAGCGTTTCTAATTGTGGACTTCTTATCTTTCTGTTTTCTTATATAAATATTATTTTGATGATAGATCCGTGAAATTGTATGCATGCTGATGAATATGCTTATGTATATAGGTGATGTGAACAACATTAGTATTGGATCTGGCACAAACATTCAGGACCACTCACTTGTGCATGTTGCAAAATCTAATCTACCTGGAAAAGTGCATCCCACAGGGTGAGTAATGTGCGACGACCTTGCTTTAAAATTATTAGTATAAAGCACGATGTAATGAGGTCATACATTTCTTATTTACATAAAGTGATTTGGATTGAAATATGCAGGTTATAGTGCTATTTTACATGGATGCACTGTTGAAGATGAAGCATTTGTCGGTATGAAAGCTACACTTCTTGATGGGGTAGTTGTAGAGAAGCATGCCATGGTTGCTGCTGTTTCTTTACTGTAAGAAGTGCTTCGCCATTGAACAACTCTGAACTGTATTTAGACCAATGAGATCTGTTCTGAGCTCTTCATCTGATTTAAGCCCCAATTTTTAAAGTTTGCTGATATAGTATTTAGAGGTATTTTAGCATAAATATGCATTAGGTAGTAATAATCACTTCAATAAGCAATTAAGAACTAAATATTTCATCCTAAATCATATGGAGTAATTAGTTTGCTACATGCTTGCATCCAAAGGTAATGAGCAGTTCACCATATACACATAAAAGAATACTATTGAGTCACGGCTCATTGAACTTAATATTTCATCCTAAATCTAGCTACTTTAGTTTTTTAGCAATACAACAGGTACACAACATAAACTGGATGCTAGCTATTAATAGTTATGAAGCTATATATTTTTCTTATTATCTATTATGATCTAAAATGTGGATATTTTTCATTAGGTTGTCGAATTGCATAAACTAGCTTGTGCTACAATAATATGGAAGTTTTTAGATGCGGGGTGAAAACCAGAGTTGGTAAATTTTTGGCGTTAAAGCTAAAAACTATACATTATCTTGGTCATTATATTCTACAATCGTAAGAATAGTTATTCTTAAATTTTCCAATGAGACTTAAATTTCAGGTCTTAGAGCGCAAATGATTGATCGAACTAAAACAATGGAAGACGTATATGGAGCTTTCTATTAGTTTTCTTCAATCTTTTAGTCGAAGGTAATCAATTTCCTGCTCAGATTGTCAACTAAGGAGGGAATCTAATAGGACTTTATGTTGAGTTTTTGACATAAACATAATAGATCATATTCATAACAAGATTGGCTTAACCATATAAATTGGTGTTTACTTGTGTTTAATTAGTTCGTATCTTTATTATTTGCATGTTTGCTAAAAGTGCTCATTAGGAAACGTAAGATTAGTACATTACAGGATAACATACTTTTTATCCACATGTTATTTTTGTAAGATTGGGAACCCCACAATCCTATGCAATAGATTCCAGAATGCAAATATTTTTCAAAACAAGTAGAAGTCCATAATAGTTAGTAAGAGGTATATGCATGTGGGACCATGTATCCAAGTTATAAAACTCAAGTTGTATATTACTTACACATTGACCTATTTTTAGTTATCAAACTAAATGGCGAGCTCGAGTTCAGGGAATATGGAAAATGACAGTGTGAGTTGTGTGGCTGAATCAGTTCTTACCAGAAGTTTATTAGTGGAAAACTCATCGGTTCATGTGAACTTACAAATTCAAAAGGATTAAATGAGTGAAACGAGGGTACGATAATCCAGTTATTGACCGTATTGATGATGACATTATTTTTTTAATGTGATTTTATCGAGCATTTTACTCCATTGATTATAAAGATTTTGTTAAGTATATAATATTTCTCTCCACAATAAAGTATATGGACTTTTCTTACGGTTATTAAGGGCATGACCTTATTTACATTTTAATATGTTATTTATTTTGATGCAACATAGACCCAATTTGTTATAACTTAATGTTCCTTTGTTTTAGATTACTGCGGTCAACATTATCCCATGTGGATTTTATCAAGTGTACATAAGCTTTAACATTTATCTAAGGGATTTTTTAAGTTTTATGCTAAGTTATGACATCATTGTTACAAAGCGACCGATTGTTATTCTATAACATGAATTTATACTACAATTTTTAAAAAACAAACTATATGTTTACTAAACAAAAAATGTAAACCAATAATTACAAGGCATGTCCGCCCATCGAAAGGGTATGACTTGTGATAATTGTTTTCTTTTTTATTTTTGGTTCAATAAATAATTTGATAAATAATTGATTTACCTTCGCTTAAATTTTAGAAAAACACATTCATAAAATAAGCCCGCCCAATAAACAAATTAAAAGCAAGGTTTTCAATATAAACAAATTAAAAAATCACAAGTCATACCCGCCCATCGGGCGGGTTTTGCAACTATTGTATATATATATATATACTAGTATCATAACCCGCCAGACGGGCGGGTTCGGTTCATAAAACTTTTTTTGAGACAATGTTTGTCGTTAAGTTCTAATGGTTGTCGTGTTTGTGTAAACATAGAATCTTCGTTCCTCTTTCTTGGCTGATTCTTGACAGTGTGACATATATATGTCCGTGTGAGAATACCGTCTTTGTTAAATGCAAACCAACCTTTCACGAACCTATTTTCTACGTTAAAAGTCACAACCGAATCACCAGCTTTACGCTTTAACATCCACTACCTAAACCTAAGGCTACTTTATGAACACATATCACACATCTTCAAAATTTGACCTAATAAACATCGTCAATTAATAGATCTTTTAACACCTAAATCTAAGCACAATTAACAGACCTTCTTCTTTAAGATAAACTTTACAACATCCGTATCGTCCACATACTTCAACGATGCCACTTCCAAAACATAAACCTAACTTACAACCACACATCTCATCTAACTCACTACCAATTCAAATTCATTCAAAATCAGGTCACTACCATTGCAAAAACCTCGAATATAACCTAACTCTAAGCCGAGTATACAATCATTCTTCTCCGGAATTGAAGAATGTAAAACCCAAATCTAATAATTCAAACTAATTCAAAATCACACGATTGCAATCAGTTAGAAAACCTCAAACGAAACCTAAAACTAATCACAGTAAAACCTCAAATTGTAAGCCGATTACATATTATTCTTCTCCGAAACTGAGCATCGGCAATAAAACCTAAATCTAGGAATTCAAACTAATTCAAAATCACATCATTGTATTCACCTACAAAACCTCAAATAAAACATAAAAATAATCACAATAAAACCTAAATCTACTGTTTAAAATCCTTCTACGCAAATCTAAATCACATTATTCCAATCATTTACACAAACCTAGAATAAAACCTAAAAACTTTATTACATATAACTAAAACCTAAAGTCTACATGTATAGGTCATTTGATGTTAATATTTTATATATATATATATATATTATATGTATGTTATATATATATGTATGTATATATATATATATATGGTATATATACTAATATATATGTATTATATATTATCTGTATATTCTGATATATTATCTGTATATAAATATATTGTATAAATATATATATCTGATTTATATATATTTATGTATATATGTATATATATAATATTCTTGTATGTATTTTTATATTAGGTATGTTTATAGTATATATGTATGTATATATATATATTATGTATATATATATATATATATTACATCTATTTATTATATATACAAATTTATTATTATATTTATATAATATCTATGTATTTTATATATGTACATATATACTATATATATATCGTATAGTATAATAATATATATATAACCATATGAATTATATATATATATACATACATATTTTATATACATACATATATATATTACATTACATATATTTATATAATATACATATATACTTACTATATTTTAATATTTATATATATATATATATATATTACTTCATATGAGACTATACGTGTAGATTTAGGTTTTAGGTTATATTGTGATAAGGTTTAGGTTTATTTGAGGTTTTTGTAGATGATTAGAATAATGTGATTTTGATGTTGCGTATACAAGGATTTAATACGAGTAGATTTAGGTTTTATTGTGATTAGTTTTATGTTTTATTAATGGTTTTTATAGGTGAATGCAATGATGTGATTTTGAATTAGTTTGAATTCTTAGATTTAGGTTTTATTACCGATGCTCAGTTTCGGAGAAGAATGAATGTGTAATCGGCTTACAGTTTGAGGTTTTATTGTGATTAGTTTTAGGTTTTGTTTGAGGTTTTTTAACTGATTGCAATCGTGTGATTTTGAATTAGTTTGAATTATTAGATTTGGGTTTTACATGCTTTAATTCCGGAGAAGAATGATTGTATACTCGGCTTAGAGTTAGGTTATATTCGAGGTTTGTGCAGCGGTAGTAATCTGATTGTGAATAAATTTGAATTAGTAGTGAGTTAGATGAGATGTGTGGTTGTAAGTTAGGTTTATGTTTTGGAAGTGGCATCGTTGAAGTATGTGGACGGTACGGATGTTGTAAAGTTTATCTTAGAGAAGAAGGTATGTTAGTTGTGCTTAGATTTAGGTGTTAAAAAGATCTATTAATTGACGATGTTTATTAGGTTAAATTTTGAAGATGTGTGATATGTGTTCATAAAGTAGCCTTAGGTTTAGGTAGTGGATGTTAAAGCGTAAAGCTGGTGATTCGGTTGTGACTTTTAACGTAGAAAATAGGTTCGTAAAAGGTTGGTTTGCTTTTAACAAAGACGATTATAACAGGACATTATATATGTAACTGTTCATGAATACAGAACATAAAAGAGGAAACGAAGATTCTATGTTTTACACACAACACGAACATTAGAACTTAACTGACCAAACAGTGTCTCAACAAAGGTTTATTGAACGATACCGCCCGTCTGGCGGGTTATGTTACTATATATATATATATATATACACACTAGTTGCAAAACCCGCCCGATGGGCAGGTATGACTTGTGATTTTTTTTTAATTTTGTTTATTATTGAAACATTGATTTTTAAATTTGTTTATTGGGCGGGCTTGTTTTATGAATGTGTTTTTCTAAAATTTAAGCGAAGGTAAATCAATTATTTATCAAATTATTTATTGAACCAAAAATTAAAAAGAAAACAATTATCACAAGTCATACCCTTTCGATGGGCGGGCATGCCTTGTAATTATTGTTTACATTTTTTTGTTTTAGTAAATATTAGTTTTTAAAAATTGTATATAAATTCATGTTATAGAATAGACAATCGGTGCTTGTAAACAATGATGTCATAACTTAGCATAAAACTTAAAAAATTCCTTAGATAAATGTTAAAGCTTATGTACACTTGATAAAATCCACATGGGATAATGTTGACCGCAGTAATCTAAAACAAAGGAACATTAAGTTTATAACAAATTGGGCTATGTTGCATCAAATAAAAAATATAAAATGTAAATAAGGTCATGCCCTTAATAACCGTAAGAAAAGTCCATATACTTTATTGTGGAGAGAAATATTATATACTTAACAAAATCTTTATAATCAATGGAGTAAAATGCTCGATAAAATCACATTAAAAAAATAATGTCATCATCAATACGGTCAATAACTGGATTATCGTACCCTCGTTTCACTCATTTAATCCTTTTGAATTTGTAAGTTCACATGAACCGATGAGTTTTCCACTAATAAACTTCTGGTAGGAACTGATTCAGCCACACAACTCACACTGTCATTTTCCATATCCCCTGAACTCGGGCTCGCCATTTAGTTTGATAACCAAAAATAGGTCAAATGTGTCAGTATATACAACTTGAGTTTTATAACTTGGATACATGGTCCCACATGCATATACCTCTTACTAACTATTATGGACTTCTACTTGTTTTGACAAATATTTGCATTCTGGAATCTATTGCATAGGATTGTGGGGTTCCCAATCTTACAAAAATAACATGTGAATAAAAAGTATGTTATCCTGTAATGTACTAATCTTACGTTTCCTAATGAGCACTTTTAGCAAACATGCAAATAATAAAGATACAAACTAATTAACACAAATGTAAACACCTATTCTATATGTTAATAAGACAATCTTGTTATGAATAATGAGCTATTATTGTTTATGTCAATAAAAACCTCAACTTTAAGTCCTATTATTCCTCCTTAGTTGACAAATCTGAGCAGGTGGGTAAAATGATTACCTTGACTGAAAGGATGAGCGAATGGAAAGAAAACTATATAGATAGCTTCCATTATACGTCTTCCATTGTTTTAGTTCGATCAATCATTGAACGCTTTTCTTTTTTTAAGACCTGAAATTTAAGTCTCATTGGAAAATTTAAGAATAACTTATTCATAGATTGTAGATATTATAATGACCAAGTTAAGTGTATAGTTTTGAGCTTCAACGCCAAAAATTTACCAACTCTGGTTTTCACCCCGCATCTAAAAACTTCCATATTATTGTAGCACAAAGCAAGGTATGCAATTGCGATAACCTGATAAAAAATATCCACATTTAGTCCATAATAGTAATTAGTTATAAAATATATTGCTTCATAAATATTAATAGCTAGCATACAGTTTATGTTTGTGTACAAGTTTTATTGCTAATAATAAGTAGCTAGATTTAGGATGAAATTTCAAGTTCAATGAGCTATGACTCAATAGTATTCTTTGTTGTGGTATATGGTGAACTGCTCATTACCTTTGGATGCAAGCATGTAGCAAACTAATTACTCCGTATGATTTAGGATGAAATATTTAGTTCTTAGATTGCTTATTGAACTTGTTATTACTACCTAATACATATTTATGCTAAAATACCTCTAAATACTATATCAGCAAACTTTAAAAATTGGGACTTAAATCAGATGAAGAGCTCAGAACAGATCTCATTGGTCTAAATACAGTTCAGAGTTGTTCAATGGCGAAGCACTTCTTACAGTAGAGATCAGGCAGACAACCATGGCAGGGCTTTCTCTGAAACTACCTCATCAAGGAAGTGTAGCTTTCATACGGCAAATGCTTCTACTTTCAAATCAGTGTATCCATGTAAATTAGCACTTTGTCCGCATATTTCAATCAAATCACTTTATGTATAATAAGAAATTATAACCTCATTGCGCATTGCTTTATTACGAATATTTTAAAGCTCAAGGTTCGTCGCACTTTACTACAGACAGTCAAAATTATCGCCAATCATTGTGGGATGCACTTTTCCAGGTAGATTAGATTTTGCAACATGCACAAGTGAGTGGTCCTGAATGTTTGTGCCAGATCCAATACTAATGTTGTTCACATCACCTATATACATAAGCATATTCATCAGCATGCATACAATTTCACAGATCTATCATCAAAATAATATTTATATAAGAAAACAAAAAGATAAGAAGTCCACAATTAGAAACGCTATTAGGATGGCATATTTTTTAGAACATTGAAAAAGTATCTGTAAATATTGTTATTGGTTGTCTTATGTTAAGCTCAAAGTTACACACCAGCATTTAGAAGTTGTTATAATAAAAAAACATAGGTGGTTCTGGATGCTTGCTCTAGCGGAAGGAAGATACCCCTCATTGTATGAATCAATCAAGCTTTCCTTTTTTACCATTTTATAAAATATTCCACTCTTTTCAGAATGTCCAATAAACATCATATGGTGTGAAAACGCTACACTGTTGCAGATACAAAGAAGATTATCTATAGCGATATAAACATGTTCTGAAATACGATTACCATGAGTACGACTTCCACTCTAATTATGTGTCGTCAAGAGCTATATAAATGCTGAGGTATATGATAAAATGTACGGGGTCCAACCATCAGTGACAAACAAGTTACTTTCTAATCTGTATATTCTCTATAATGTTTTAGAAGATATTTATATATTACTGGTACAATAAGTGTCATAATTAGAATCTAACTTGCAACTATTGAAAATGAAATTACAGCAAATCCACCCCATTAGAAATACCTGTTGAGTAATGGTTTTAGGTTCCCTTTTTCGCAAAGGTGCTTCCCGTTGGTTGTGCTGACCTGGAAGCAGGTGATAAAAGTTATATAAGATTTGTCAATAAGATGTAAAACAATTAAAATATGCATACACACATGAATATAAAATCAATTTTTCTGCTTAAATTCAGAAGGAAGAGAATTTACCAAATGTATTCAGCAATGATCTTAATAATGTGAATATGTGAGATTTATTGATTATACTAATCATATTTTAGAGGGCCAATAATGTGTACATGTTTTTTGAGCGAGGAACCAGATCATTCCAAGTGGGACCACCTAGTGTGTCATTGTGTAATAGAGGTACCATACTGTCGTAGTTATAGTATATGATATTCAGGCTCAGTATGTAATCATAGCCTGCGGAAATGGCTAACAAAATAATCAAGTTAAGCTTGAGACTATCTGACTTAGTTTTTCATGTAGCATAATTTTGTTAAAAAAAACTGACCCACCTGATCTAATATCTAATATATGTAGTACCTGGTGGCAGGTTATAAATATATGAGATATTAGGCAACCAAAATTGTCTTGAATCATTTATGCTAATATCTCAGATTTCAAGTGCCTCATCAATGTACTCAAAGTTCACCACCTAATGATCACAAAACAAAATCGATAACAAAATTGCAATATATATTAGTACTCAAGTATTTCAGTTGCCAACAATATCAATTAATAATGGGAACATAGACAACCTTAAATAGTTTCAAAAATCCATCTTCTCATCCATAGCAATATTTTCTTCTTTAGTGTCATCACGATTAAGCAATCTATGCATGATGAGCAAGTAAAAGAGTTAAAACAAAATTGAAGAGATTAGCTAATTATACCTATTGTGAAAAAAAGTAAACTCAAAGGGTGTACCTTTCTGCTCACCATAGTCTTACAATTTCTTTAAAAGGCTATCTTAGTAGAGAAGAGGGCTTGGATCCCTGCCAAAATATAACAAAAATAAAATTGAAAAGGCAGCATTATCATTATACTAAACGCTAACTGTGGTTTTCTATCCAAGAGACTAAAACAACCGCGCTTGGCTGCAATTTACTCTCATGATCAAACAACTTAAGATTTTATTCACAAAATAAAATAGTAATGCTAAAAATGTAGACTCGAGACATAAATATATATTACACAGATAGGTTGCATGCTGATAATACCTTCGAGATCTGTTTGGCCTGGGTATCCGAACTAGTACCATCATACATAGTAGGATGTAAAGATAATTATTTAGACACTTACGTAGTTAACACGTAAATTTGGAGTTTTCTTATCTTTTATGTCTCGATAATCAAAATTTCAAAATCATCTTTATCATAGTCGTGTTGACAATAATAGAATTGCAGAATTAGTTCCATCATATACCTTTTTCTGCCCTGGCTTGCACGGCATCACAGATCTGTTTTGTTATGTCGAAGATAGTTAATTTGGAGGCAACAACTTCTTCACCAAGAATAACCTACATGATAGACATATAGAGTTAAGAAATGTTCAAGTATAGTATAAATGTTAATATCTAATAGGCAAGAATGTGCACCATGTTAGGACGTAACTGCAAACTGCATTCCAAGGCAACGTGATATACATATGTATCATCACATAATGGATCTGTTTAGCAAATTAAATGGTTGCACACACAAAGAAACTTTTTTATAATGAAAAACATAAGTATATTTATTGCTTCTCTAGAGAAGATCCTACCTGTGTCAACTGTGCTTGAGCAGGTTAGTCAATCGTTTAGTATTGATTTGAGTTTTCATTATGTGTTTATAATTATTATTGTGGTTTATGTGAATTCTATGTGAGTGGTTATCAATCTGTGAGCGTGATCGTCTCATTTTGATTTAATTTATGGTTAATGTGGGTATTTCATTTTGTTCACATTTGGTGACAATGAAAATGATGATAAAATTTTACGTGTGTATGTATTTATATGTATATGTATACATATTTAGATAGCAGGAATTCGCGAGAATAGAAAATTTAGTTTAGAAATTTAGTTAGTAGATTTTAGTATTATTAAGTTAGAGAAATAAAGTATGAAATGAATTTATTTATTTAGGTATTTAAAATGTTTTATTAGAAGGATGTCTAAATAAATAAAGGTTTTTATAAAAATAACAAAATTAAAGGGTTTTTGTGTAAATAATAATAAATAAATAAAAAATAAAAAATATATATAGGGGGTGTATTGATCACGATCGGTTTGAAAAAAAATGAGTTTTTATTAGGAAAACAAATTAAGGTTAGATAGGGCTTAGGCAATTTTATGTAGCCCTATTAAATACAAATGATCTCTCCTCCTATTCTTTTTAATATCTGGTTGAAACCTAGGAGCGGGAGGAAAAAAAAAAGACTTTTTTTTGTATTCAAGATCCAAATGGTGGTTATGTTAATTAATCGAAGGTTTTAGGTATATTCATAAACTTTAATTGTTTTAATTTTCTTTTTAATTCATGTAACAATAAAGTGATGGATAAATTAGGGTTTTATAAAATCTATAAATTAATGATGTTAAACTTAATTAGAAGTGTTTAGGGTTTAATTAGGATTATATTGATGTATTCGGTTAGAAGTTAGAACGCGATAAGAATTGAATTTAGGGTTGAGCAGAATTTTGAGTCATCTTGTTCGAATGTTATCTCATGATTGGTAACGAGATTTTTGATGAATCTTATGTCTATTGATAAGTTCAGAGAGTCTAGTTTCTAAAAAGTCCGGCCCCGAAAGGTTTTGAGGTAGGAAGTTACTCAAATAATTTTCGCAAGAAACGTTGTCAAAACAGGAAATTCGGGTCAGATTTGGGTCTGATTTCGGGGAGTAAAACCCCTACTTAAATTTCAAATTTGGGTTATCCAAAAATCTTGAGTCATATTTTAGGTGTCTATTAACTCTAGTTCGAAGGGCTAGCGATAAAACATTTTCTAAGTATTTTTAAAGACGTCAAACTTTTTGGTGTGCGTTCAGATCCAAATCTGAGTACTTTGTTGTAAAGATGAATTTTTTATAAAATAGTTCCGCGTAGTATTATTTTTTCTACGAAAAATATAGTAGATCACAAACTCATTGGGAAGCTATGGGGTGTAAGGTCATACATCATTTTAGTGTTTTAGTATTTTATTTGTGATCATGAAGTGATATAAATTCTGCCCAAAAACTAAAAGTTAGTTGTTATCGGTTAAGGTTATATAGAGTTTGAAATGTTTTGGGGAGTTGTTATATAAAGATTATAAACTTCGTGTAAGGGTTTATGAAGTCCATCATATGATTGATAATTGGGCTTGGGAATTTAGTCTAACCGAGTGTAACTTGTGTTTTGTTGTAGTTTAGATTGTGTGCAAGATTTTGTCAAGTAGTGGCATCAAGTGAGTTCTTGGTCTATTTTACTATGTTTTTCTTGGGATGGAAAAATGAGGCAAAATATTGTTTTGAAATGTTTTGTTGATGTTGATTATGTGGTTTAAGTTACTTATGGACTTTTAAGTAGCTATTATATGTTATGTGTTGCATGTTGTATGATGTTGCATTGGTCTTCGCCTACTTTGTGGGTAAGAGGTTTTGCCTACTTGTGTGGGTATATGAACTGTGAGGATACAGGTACCAAGGGTCTGGGATTGGGGATATCATTCTATCCATGACTATATTAGGTGGTTTGGATTGGGGGGCAGTTCCAATCCCAAATGGTGATTGTTGGTTTGCATGATGCTAGAGGATATAATAGCCAGTTATTTGTAGCCATGTTTTATTTTTTTTATATTCACCCTGTAAATTGATTTATAATCTTGTAGTGGTGTTCTAAAACCTATGACTCTCAACAACCCAAAAGCGTTGAGTTTTAAGATCATTTTTCAATTGTGAGCGTTATAAAGGTGTTGAAGTTAAAAAAAAAGTGGCTAGATCGAGGACTGTTTGAGATTGGCATTGGAAGTTTTCATTTGATTTTATTTCATAATTGTTTGCATGAATTCTTGAATGTTATTAGGTTTGATAGGGTTGTGATACATTGTTTATGTATTGATGAGACCCCTTTTTCATTAATACACGATGCCGTTCTTTTGTTTTCGGTATTGTCATGACACATCGTGTCTTTTATATTTAGTTATTCATGTAGTAATTCTCTATTGTTGACACCATTGTGTTATGATGATATCCATGATGTTACGCCTCGTGTTTCCGCCTTGGCGGGGTGTAATAGATTGGTATCAGAGCCATTAGTTATAGAGAAGTAGGTGGTTTGACCTAGACTATAACCTAGGAGTCCTTTATATAGACGCATTCTAGGGCTTAAGTGTTTAGTATGATAACTATTATGCTTTTCCTTAATTATATAGGTTTTAGTATCTTATTTTGTCTAATTTTATTTGGCTATTTTGTCTACTACTACATAATATATATATATATATATATATACTTCTTTATTATTGGGATCTAATAGTATATACTCTTCCTTATTATTTTAGTCATGTCTCTCTCTAACCGTAATAGAATCTATGTGTTCTTGCTATTTAGGGCATTTTTGTATTTTTGCTTTTGTTTGAGTGTTATTTTTGACCTAGAGTACTAGATAGCTTATGATTCCAAAAGAGGAGGCCAAGTTGTGGCAGGAAGTCTCTCAAAGAAGAAAATGAGGAAGGTTAGGTAGAAGATCAGTGGAAGGGAGGAAGACTCAGATCTCTTGTCGGAATACTAGTTTAGCAGGCTGGACCGCGGTGTCGGGGTGACTCTTACGAAGGCAAAGTCCAAAACCTCATAAAGCGAAAGGCCCATCATAAGTTTATTCCGTATTTTATCCTCGCATTGATGCTATTGATTATTCTCTTTTTGATATTTTGTATTTTGGAGGCCAGCACAGCGAGTGACTTTCGGTCGTTTATGTCGTTTCACGATTTTCTCTTTATATAAGTAAATATTTCTTTGATGGTGCATTCTTTTTGTGTTTATATTGGGTGGGTTTCGAATGTGATGTGGTATATGTGCTTATTTGTACGTTATTCATTGAGAGGTGTAGTCTTGGGAAGTAAGTATTGTGTGAAAGGATTAGCAATTTATTAATTATGGTGGCCAACCTATAAATTATTAAAGGCATTCCACTTCGTAGGTCTTGTGACCTTCTGATTGCGTTTGAGTCGGTGTTGTTTGTTGTTAGTGGTTTGTGTAAGATTTTTTTATTATGTGCGGGTTGTGTTTTTAATAGTTTGTGAAGTTAGTAAGTTTCCCCTTCTATCTATCGGTTGGGATCACTAACCCTGGATACCCGTTAATGCTATCTATTACAATTATTTGAGTTTGTTGTCTGCTCGAATTATTCGCTCGAGATATATAACTCTCATGTTAGCATCCTTTGTTTTGTACACATGACAGTATGGATGATCTTAACTTTTCTATTCGGCGGTCTTGATGAATATTGGTTGTTCAGTCTAGTTCTTTGGATGTTGGTTCGTTCCTTTAGTTTTGGTTGTATTTGATACTTGTATGGAGTATCAAATTTTCTTTTAAGGCACTAATTGCTCCCTAAACATTTAGTGCAATCATTTCTCCGTTCTTATATATATCCTTTGGTTTATTAAACAGTTACGAAATGTTAGTAGTACCGACGTTTTTCTATGGTTTTTTTTTCTTTTGATCTCAAGTACGGATTAGTCTTTAAGTTCTTATTTTGGTTCGTAATGTCTTTGTATGAAATTCTCTTGAGCATGTTCGCTTTACTGTTATTCTGACTATAGGGTACAATATGGTGGTACTTTCTTTCGCTTTCAAACAATAAAATTATGTTAGAGTCTTTAGGGTATTTTACAATCCCTTTTGGTATTACGATGTCCTTTGTTTGAGTAACATATTTTATATTGATGTCGAATTATAAAAACCCTTTTGAAGTATATCTTGATGGTGTTTGAGGAAAACTATTTTTTTGAAATGATTTTATGAATATGTTATGACATCGCTTTTATGTGAATGTCTCTTTATTTTATAAAAACTATGTTTACAATGATTTTTATAAAACGATGTGATACAGGTTGAGTGTCAATAAAATGTTTAAAATGATCTTTATGAATAAAATATGTTTAAAATGGTCTATACAAATAAGATACGAAACTCTTTTTTTGTGGTTAATAAAATTTATTTTTATTATGAAAAGTAGGTTTAAAATGATTCATAGTGGTAAGATGCGATACACCATTAGATAACTATCTCGAGATTTTTATGACAACCATGATTAAAATGAATTTTATAAATATTATATTTAAGACGATTTTTTAAATTTAAAATTATTTTTATAATTAAAATGATTTTCTTTATTATTTTAAATTGATTTTTATTAAAAAACATTATTTAGTTGGTTCTTTCGAGTAAAGTCGGTTATTGGTATAAGAATCCTATCTTTTCAATTATCAATCTTGATACGTATTGTTATTCGTTATGTGTTTCTTTTGTCGTGGTACGCTTGTTGATTCTTTTGTTTGCGTTTTCTATCGGTACATATATTCTATCCTTTCTTTTAAGGATTCTTATGACATTTGATCCGCATCTATTTTCATATGTGAAATCCCTTAGATGTTTTCTAGCCTTTGATTCGATATTCGTTTGCTACCCTATTCGATAGTTCGTAACCCTTAGGATTCGTTTGATATACGTTATATTCGATCAAGTCACTCTCCGTGGGGGGAGACCTGTGTTGTTCAAGAAGAAGGACGGTTCATTTCAAATGTGCATAGACTATCGAGAGTTGCACAAGCTGACCACCAAGAATCTCCCCAGGATCGACGACTTGTTCGACCAGTTACAAGTTTCGCGTTATTTCTCTAAGATAGATCTTCGATTTCTGAGTGTTTTCTCAACAAAGCGTGAATATTGAAAATCTTGTTTCGGTTCGTGATCGGGTGCTTGAATAATCGAAATTTTAGATTTTGGATTCTAAATCTAATAACGAAAAGGGAAAGCACATAAAGGCACGCTAAACTAGAAATAAGGCAATTTAAAATTCTAACGAAATTTAAAACAATTAAGAATTAACTAATATTAACTAATTAACTAAAAAAATGACAAAATAAAACTCTTAAAACTCAAAATGCAAATTTCTTAATCTAAAATGTATTAAACTAATTTTTAAAAACAGAAAATATTTTTAATAAATTTTAAACTATTTTTAAAACCAAATAAGACTAAAAATTAAACTAAAAATACTAAACTTAATTCTAAAAATTTAAGAAAATTTCTAAAAATACTAGATACTAATTCTGAGGTTTATAAAGAAAAACGAATCAAAAAGCTATCACTAATAAGCTGCTAAAAATCATTAAGCTAAAATAAGCTTAAAACTAAAAACGTATAAGAAATAAATGGTGCGTTGCATTAATGAAAAAGACCCAAGGGCGCAGTGTTAAGGGGGTGTGTGTGTTGTGAGGGAGAGGTCACAGGTTCGAGTCCTGTGACTGTCCCTTTTTGTAAAACTTTTTTTTATATTTTTCTTTTTGAAAAAGCTATAGAATAAGCTAAAATAAGAAACTTTAATAAAGGAACTTAAACCAGAACTTATTAATAAGCTAGAAAAAAGACAATTTAAAGGTGACAGTTTGGTTTTTTAAGACTATTTGACATTTAGCTAAACTATTTGGCTTTTTGGACTCAATAATCAAATAAGGAAACTAATAAGCTAAAAACAGACCTAAAGCTAGACCTAATAAGCACTAAAAACCAGAAATAAGCAGACACATTAAGCTGAAAATCATCTAAAAGCTTTTAAGACAGTTTGTCACAAAAACACTTTTAAAGGACTTTTACCAAATTTTAAGCAAAGACTTAGATCTAATAAGCACTAGTAATAAGCTAAAACATGAAAACAGATTAAGAACTAAACTCAAAGAACACAAATAAGCCAGAATTAAGCAAAACACCTAAGGAAATAAGCTAGAAAAGATGAAATGAAATGACAGATTACACTACTTTGTTTTTGGCTTTTTGATATTAAAGGACTACTTGCAGACTAAAATTTTAGACTCAAAAATACTTTTGACACACTAAAGACTTAAAACAGGTTGAATTCATACTACAATAAGCTAAATTCAACAAAAACTAATCCAAATTAAGCTATTATCAAACCACAAATGATCTGCAATTCTAAGCCCTTAAGAACAAGACAATTAAACTACCAATTTCTTGACTGTTTTTGGCCTAAAATGTTTAAAAGGCTTTTCCAAAGACAAATGACTCAAAACATGTTTGAATTGATGCAATAGAAACTAAATTTTGAACTCAAAAACTACTCCTTAAGCAAACTTTTTATAAATCTAACTAATAAGCAGTTTATAATACTTTTAAACTAGCAGACTTGGATTTTGCTAAAACAAAGTACAAAACTAAACAAAACTTATTCTGAACTTATGAAGACTATTATTTAGACCTATTTTAAGCTTATGAAATCCATTTTAGTTACTAAAAACAGCCTGCACTAACTTTCTTATACCAAAACTGCTTATCCCAAACACCCTTTTAAATCTAGAAAATCCACTTTTAAGCTAATTCAGACCTTAATAAGCATTGTTTTATGGAAACAGATTTAGAACTTGAGTAATGTAAAACAAATAAGCAAATATCTTCTAGAAATAAGCACTAGATTATAAGCTGAACTAATAAGTAGTTCTAACTTCTATTTTTAACTCTAAATGGACAGATTACTTAAAAACTCAAATCAAGCTATTCTAAACTATAAATTGAATTCAATAAGCTAATACAAACAAACCTTTGAATTCCCAATCATCCACTTTTGTCTTGATAGGATCATATGCACATCAATTGTTAGTGCAAATGATATATCAATCTTTTCTATCAACCTCTCGTCAACACGTTCCTTCTTTAGTATCACTCATCCTTTCCTACTTTTCGGCTCTATGGAATCATTTTCATTCACATCCAAGAGCACATCGTCTCCATCCTCGTCTTATTTTTCTTTTTATTCTTTGAAAGTATATATATATATATATATATATATATATATATATATATATATATCTATATATATATATATATATATATATATATATATATATATATATATATATATATTTGACATATTTTGCCAAGATATTAAGTGTCATTCGTCTACTTTTAAAAAGTCATTCTCATAATATTTTTGTGTCAATCAATAAACGAATCCAATTCTCGTTTATCAAAAGTCGATCTAATCTTTCTCCGTAAACATACGTCTTGAGTCTTTTAATTATATCATTTAGATTGTTGTTTTTTAAATAATGATTGCATGTGTCTAGCTTCTAACCCGCTAATGCTTTGCTATATGTATATGTGCACTTGTCTACTAACTTTGTTTTGTAGCACAACAATATCTTGATTCCTTGGTGCCCTAAACAAGGGGGAGCATACACTGGGAGGGGAGCACTTGCAAAAGCGTTTTGGTTCATTTAAAATGCATCAAACTTCTTGAGCAATCATCGATGGTAATTTATTTAATCCATGGGTCCGTTAGAGTCAATATACATGGAATGTAATTATAATGGGGATGCAATAAGCAAGGGGGAGCTAGGAGCCATGTGGTTTAATAACATGGATTTAGTTTAACCATGATGATAGAAGACTGCACTAGGAATGATGCAAGCACACCTTTATAGGAAAGCATAGGATTGAGGAATATTAAATACATGAAGGGTTTAATTCATAATCTAAATATCTTCACCCCACTCCACTTTAAAATCACCCTAAACCTTAAGGTCCTCTTCTCATACCTTCAACTTATATATTTGAAGTACCTACTTTCTTTTCATGCCTTCTTCTCATCTATCACGACATCCTCTAAATTATCTAAGAAACATAAAATCACCTCAAACGTATTTCTCATGTTATCTAACCGATATACTTGGATCACCTACCTTTTCCTCATTCCTTCAACCTATACACTCAAAGTAACTAAGTTCTTCTCTTTCCTACCTCTCATCTCTCATGACCTTTTCTAAACTATCCAAGAAACACACAATCACCTTCACTTTTATTTCTCATATCTTCTCCTCATACCTCAAACCTATATACTCGGAGCACCTACGTTCTTCTCATTCCTCCCAGAGCATGTACCCTCTTTTCATGTCTTCTTCTCAAACCTCCAACGTATATGCTCCAACCATTATCTACAAG
Organism: Tanacetum coccineum; assembly: GCA_026074375.1. Classification (NCBI taxonomy): domain Eukaryota; kingdom Viridiplantae; phylum Streptophyta; class Magnoliopsida; order Asterales; family Asteraceae; genus Tanacetum; species Tanacetum coccineum. Next base: position 200,413 of record BQNB010000086.1, read on the forward strand.
ATATCTTTTTGCTTCAACAAAAGGGGGAGAAGGAAGTATAAACGAGTAACTTTTAAACTTTACTATGTGTTATAGTTTACATAGTTTGTCATCATCAAAAAGGGGGAGATTGTTAGTGCAAATATTACGATATTTAATCTATACGATCTCTTGATGTTTTGGTGATGAAAAACATGTAACTTGTAATACATAACGTAAAGTGCGCAAGTTACTCGTAATCACAAATCATCAATGCATACATGCATCAACATCTCTAGACGTCTCAAGTATGCATCAAGACGGACATTGGTTTAAACCCGACGTAAATGACATAAGGTATGTACAAACAAGCATTAATCTTGTAGGATGATCAAAGAAATAAGTTTTTGTCTTAAACTTTATAGAAGTTCCGCATCATGTGATTGTTGCATTAGCTTGGTCATTAAGCCTACCGTGTGGTAATATATGTTTTGTATGTGTAGATTTGCGTGCTAAGATCTTGTCAGTAAGCTGAGCATCGGTGAGTTTCAGATAGTCCTATTTTGTGTCTATATTTTACTTTCGGTTGTTTTTTGTGATGGAAGTGATGCAAAATATGTTTTGAAATGTTTTGATTGCTATGATTATGTGGTTCAAGTTACTCATGGACTGTTAAGTAGTATATTATATGTTATGTGATGCATGTTGTATGATGTTGCATTGTTCTTCGCCTACTTTGTGGGCAAGAGGTTTCGCCTACGTGGTGTGGGTATGAACCTGTGTGTGCTACCCCCGGTACCAGAGTATGGATTTGGGGATGCATTCCTTCCTATGAAAAAATGTTGAAGTATGGAATCGTGGGGACACGTTCTGTCCCATTTGTGGTTGCTTGTTTGGGATGAATGCATGTTAGCATGTATGATAGTCAGCTTAATTGTGTTGCATGTTTTTTTTAATAATAACAGTAATTGATTTAAATCTTGTATTTGTGTCGTAAAACCTATGACTCTCACTAAGCATTGTGTTGACGTTTTAAGCATCATTTTTCAGGTGAGCGTTATGAAGGTGTTGAAGTTAATAAAAGTGGCTAGAGAGACCATTAGGATGGCATTGGAAGTTCTCATTTGATTTTATTTCATAATTGTTTTCATGTATTCTTGAATGTTATTAGGTTTGATAGGGTTGTGATACATTGTCTTTGTATTGATGAGGCCCCTTTTTCATTAATCCAAGATGCCGTTCTTTTGTTTTCGGTATTGTCATGACACATCATGTTTTTTATATTTAGTTATGCATGTAGTGATTCTCTATTGTTGACACCATTGTGTTGTGATGATATCCATGATGTTATGCCTCATGTTTCTTCCTTGGCGGGGTGTGACATAAGTGAAGTAACTGAGCAATCACATATGTCTCATTCATGGATTTGCATGAGCATATAGGGTTTTGTCGCTTTCGCTAGAAGATTGATGATGAAGATTACAATAATCTGTTCAGCATAACATAACATCAAACTTGAACCTAGTTCAGTCTTTGAACATCAATCACAAGGTCAGTTTAAAAAAATATATTAGATTTTCAAAATTAATATATTTAAATATATTAAAGAAGATCCAAAATTTCGAATGACCTTCATCATTTTCTCTACCTACTTTTTCTGAGTTGATTAGACGGCTGTTCACTGTTGTAGGCGTTAGAAGCATGATGTGCTGACTTTCATTAAATACAAAGTTTAGCACACATGTTGAAAACAAACCTAAACATTTCCATAACTTTAAAATCCGCAAATGACAGTGTTACAATTCTCATGTAAAAGTGTGTCCAATAGAAGATCTGCGCAGTGGAACTGAGTCACAAAAACCTTTCAACCAACTCCTTCTACAAATTCATCAAGAACAAACAAAACACACACCTCAAAACATACCAAATCTTCAAAACCATAACTATCCATAATAGTTGAATCATCATCACACAATCCCCTTTCACCTAAAATCACTCCCAAAGAAGAACTTGTCACTCTCTACAAACCCGAAAGTCCAAACCCTTTCTTACTTGCAAATCAAATTGAGTTCACCTTTGAAGAGATTGCCTTCACTACCAACAATGAAGTTGCACTACTATATCCCTCACACTTAAACTTAAAATACTTTAGGGAGGTATCAGTCTTCATTTCCAAATGTTGTCTAAAGGAAGCATTTACCATGGCCCCAACTCAATACAAAGAATACCTATGTGAATTTTGGTATACTACAAAGACCTTAAATGACTCTTAGATTTAGGTATCCACTCCTATAGGTGGAATTAGAGGAGACATAGGTATCAACACCTTTAGAAATGCTCTTAGGGCTTATTATCTACCTCACTCAAGTATGTATGTTTCCCCCATCTATACAATTAGTGAGACCCTAGTTGCAACAATGGTTACAAGTGAGGCTTGGGGCTAAAAGGAACTCTCAAAAAGAGTTTTCTTCCTCCTAGGTAGAGGCTACTGATGGGTCAAATCATTCAGTGTTTAGGTGGGAAAACAGGTGTCTTGGACCAAATATCCAACAAGGATGCCACCATATTGTATTGTTTGGCCATGGGGTAAAGGTAGATTATGCTAAGCTAATATGGGAGGATATAATTCACAAGCTGAGCAAGAAAACAAGGGAAAAGTTTGTTCCATATCCTATGTTTGTATCACTTTTACTAGAATACATGATGCCTGAATATGATAATGAAGAGCTCACCATAAACCCCACTCAGGTCTTCAGTGTTCACAACTAGGCATTGAAGCCAAACCAAACTAAAGGACCTCCTTTCACTGACCACATGAAGGCCATCTGCAATTTAGATGTGCCTGTGGACTCTAAAGCTCCAAACCCTTCCTCACAAACTGAGGAGGTTCCCGAAGACAAAACGCTTGGAGTTAAAAGTGGACTCAGAAGAAAATAATCTTTAAAACACACATCTAAGTCCAAGTCTAAGGCATCCAAATCCAAAACTGGCCAATTAAAAAAAGAAACTCAGTCCAGTTCGGCCAAGGACAAAAAGCCAGCATCCTTACCTCCTACACCAGTGGTTGGTAAAATGCATACCGAGGCCTCAATAGGCTATATATATTCCCTCTCCTAGTCTTGGAGAGGGTTGGTTGTTCCATTTTTTCCATACTTTCATTTATACAATTCATCCATTTTCTATCCAATCTCTCTCTAATATCGCAACCCACATCTCACTCTTATTCTTGGTTTGATCTTAAGATTACTAGTATTCTTCACATGAATCAGTTTGCTTAGGCCATTACATCAAAGAAAACTAGGGGTGACAGTGTTCCTTCAGTAGGCCAAGATGGCACTCAACCTGCTGAGGGGGAGAAGAACACAAATCAAGCCACAATCTCCTAGCTTTTTCAAAGAAGAGCTAAAAAGGAACACATGAACAAACAATAACCAAAACTAACAACACCATCTATAACACCAATCATCATAACCACTACAACTCAAATGCAATCTCCCTTTCCCTAAAGTCCACCAAAAGGCTCCTCTCAAACTGAGGGGGAGCATATCAAGAAAGACAAGGGCAAAAAGGCCTTGTCTTCAGAAGAGGTTGTGAAAGAGAGTATTGAAAGTGACTCTGATAATGATGAAACTCACCTATCAGGATCTATGGTCGAATCCTCTAAGATAAAGAAAGTAAAGAAGTTTGATTTTGTCACTGAAGATGGAAAACACATCCATCTAACTGAAGAATAAATCAATCAACAAAAGAATATAGTGGAAGAGGCCAAAGCTAAAGCAGCTAAACATGAAAGTGAGGTAAGAAAAGAAGAGTTGATTGATCTTCTTGGTCCAGAGGTGGTGAACAAGTACTATAATGACAAGTTACAGTATGGTAGATACTATGACAAAATGCTGAATAGAAAAGAAGAAGTATCAAAAATCACCAACTGTGATGTCTTAACCAAAAAGGGTCCAATTACACTCAAAGTGTACAGAGAGGATGGTACAAGTGAAATTATGCCCAATTTCAAAGCCAGTGATATGCACCTTGGTAAATGGAGAGAAGTGATGAAAGCATGCCCCAACAAAACTAAAAAAGGATAGGAAACCATCTATAAATAAATAGGTACAAGAATGGACTACATTTACATGACTGAAGCAAAAATAGGTATAAACTTAGATATTCCTCTAAGCAAACAAGACCCTCTCGAAAATTTAAATGATCTTGCAAACAAGAAAAGAAAACATGCTGGTGACATCCATGACTACTTCAAAGCAAACAAAAGGCTTAAGTCATCAGTTCAGTATGAAGATCATTTACCTAGTACTATGCTTAATGAACCTGTCCTAGGTATGATTTTGTTTAACTCGTATCACAGACAGGATTTTGTTACCATTGAAGACTTTAGAGATTTCTCAAACACCATGTTATATACTGTACAAGAAATCTTCTTCAGACTTCACCAAGGTCTGGGGCTTGATGATCATGCCAAGACCTTTAGTTCTCATATGCTTGCTGAAATTGATAAGAGAAACTTAAACCCAATCAAGCAGATGAGAGTCATTGAGCAGCTAAGGCAATAGAATATAATCTTTTGTAATAACTTTATCTTTTGTAAATGTATTGTAATGAAAGTTAGAATGAAAGGTTATCAGTTTATGTTGTTCAATTTATATCAATTATGTAAGAAGAAGTTGTTTTGCTCACTTACAATTGATTTTAACTTAGGCTATTTATATATTCAAATAGGGGGAGATTGTTGGGTTTAGTTCTTGAGCCTTTCAGTCCTTCGGTAGATTTAAAAATAAAATCCCCTAAGTGTATCTCAAAATGAAGTCTTTCAGCTTGAGTCGTTGAAGCTTCTTCAGCGTCAGCTCTTCAGGTCCTTAGAAGATTGGGAAGTATCTTCACTTCAGTGTATGCAGCGGTATAGAAACTGAAGAAGGACTCTTGGAAAGAGCTTTAGCTTAGCTTGGTTGACAATTCCAAGCTGAACGTTGTCTATCTCCTTAACAGAAGCTGAAACATGTTATTTCACTTCTAAAAGGTTTACAAGGCGGGAAAAAGATTACTTTATGTCAAAAGGAATAAAGCAATCTCCTTGGGAAATGTTACTTCTAAAGTTGGTATAGAAGTACATCAACTTTCCTTAAAGGACTGTACCTGGTACTATAAAGCATGTGTACATTAAATGGTAGCTCAACCACCCATTTAATGCTTGACATATGTATTAGGTTAACTTGTAAACCCTAATCCATTTGCTTATAGAAGAAAAGGGATTCCCAAAGTAAATGTTATATCTTCTAATTAATGTGATACACATTAAAGAGTTCATTTATCTCTCAAACAAACTGACTCGTACTACTGAAAGCTGAAGCTTCAGTTTAGTCATAACAAGTTTGTTTTCTTACTCTCTTAACTTTGGTTAGAGTTTAAGTTCGAAGGAGATAACACCCCAATTGTCATTCAACCACCTTGCTATTCCGCAAGCAAGGTGTGTCATAGATTCTTTATTTGATTCTAATAAAAGTCTATACGTTGAAAAGTACTTCTGTGTGTTTTAAACTTATTCTTTATATTGTTCATATATATTTGTTTAAAACTCACTTTGTTGCCATGGAATCTGATTAGTTTAACTTGATAAACCTTATATCAGATTCCAAGGGACTAACAATTGGGTTGTTCATCAGTGTTACCCATGTCATCTCCTTGATTCAAAGGCATATCAGTATTTGCAGCCTCTAAGACAGTTTCCTCTGCTTGCACAGACTTACCAGTCAATTTTGGCTTAGATTTAGTGGTACCTTTAGATGAACTAGTTGATTTTAGCCTTTTAGACGGCTCAGCATCCTTGGTTTTCTTTCCTTTCTTCATCCCTTGGTCTGATCCAGCAGGAGGGTCTTGATCTTTGTCTTCATGACGTCTCTTCTTCTGAGTATGAGGTTCAGCAGCCTTAGCTTTTTCCATGTCATCTTCATCCTAGATTAGTGATTACATGAGAGCATCATATAATGCTAGGTGTGTTGGATGCTTCTCGTATGACTTAGACTCCCTTATCATTTTAAAGAGAATCTCCTTCTATTCAAACTCAGCTCATACAGCTTGGTCAAATGTTGATGTTAAATACTTAGACCATTTCTCCTTGGCTGCATCCTCTTTCTTGACCTTAATAATTTGGGATGCATCCTTCTGAGATTCTTGCTAATTGATTTCAACAGTCTTTAAAACATCTTTCTATGATAGTTATTGTCTTAACTCTTCGATATGTTTCTGGAGAGGCTTTTGAAGCGTGTCTCCCAGAGTTGATCCAAGATATTTATTGACTGCAGCTGGAACTTATGTTTTGATTGCTTCAAAAATAAAATCAGACAGATTGACTTATTTTAGCTCTTGTACTTCTTGTTCTATTGCAGAAAGTCTTTGTAACGCTGCTATGAGTGTTTCAGATTAGAGAGTTGGAGGTATTGGAGCTTCAGTTGTGGTTGCTGGTGGTGGTGTGATTGGTGGTGGTGTTGTTGTTATTGTTGTTGGATTAGATAAAACTGAGACTGGAACTTCATGCAGAGGATCTTGTTGAATATTTGGAACAGCATGTTGGATTTCAATATCTATTAAAAAAGTTATCTCTGCATTGGCCTTTTCATGAATTGTACCAATAAGAGATGCATTAGGAGAAATATTGAGAAATTGATTACCAAAGTTAGACGAGACTGAGTGACTGGAGGTGGATAGAAGCAGATCGGGCTTGTCTTTATGTGTCACAAAGACAGGATCTACTTCTTGTTCATTCTTGGCTTGGTCATCTCCTTTTAGCTCTTCTTCCGTATTTTCTTCTTCAGCCTTTTCAACATTTTCCTCTTCTTCTGCTTTATCGGCATTAGTTTTTGTTGCATCAGCCATTGCAACATCATTATTGTCAAACTCAGTTCTTTCATCATCTGTTTCTTGAATATTAACGCTCTTATCATCTTGTTAATCCTTTATGACATCAAATAACGTCACTTTTATAGCATCATTTATCCTATCTAAATTACCCATTTTCATATAATTATTGCATAAATTGGTACTTAAATGCTTAAAGTTGTTATTTGCAGTAATTATGGAGTAATTGGTAAAGTATGCTAAAAGGCACGCATTTTGGAGCTTAAATGAAGAGTTCGAGAGAGTCTACTGATCTGACAGCCAATACGCCGTATTATTCTAGACCTATATGAAGTATCCATAACTTTGACAAATTAAAAGACCATTGCCTGACTTTGAAGAGTATGCCGTATCCACATCAACGATACGCCGTATATAGTACTTTGGTCAACGAAGAAGAACCAATTGGTTTTACATCAATGTGACGTTCCATCAAGAAGATACGGCGTATCCGTGCCTGCACTTCATAAATAAACACGAAGGATTGAAGACCCATTACGCCGTATCCACAAAGACTCAATACGCCGTATCGAAGGTCAAACATTAGAAGATTTTGAAAGATATTAATCGTGGTCCTTACTCTAAGAAATCCCCAATACGCTGTATCCCATGTCACCCAATACGGCGTATTGACCTATTTCCAGACTCTATAAATGCAAAACCCTAAACTCAGTTTTAGGCATGCAAGTGAAGCCCTAAACCACCAAGTCGACTGCCATACGAATAAAGGAGCATATAAGGACAGAAAAGAGCCTCAAGATCATAGGAAAACTCTTGTAATCTTTGCACAACCTAATACGCGTTCGGTTAAGGTTTCTTTATTTTAATCGTTCATATATGAAACCGTGTATCAACGTTCTCGGAAGTAGTTTTTTTCTCGGAAGGAGTTGTTCATTCTCGGGAAGTGTTTTCTTGTAATTTTACAAGATTCAGTAGTGTTAATAGTATAGTTTTGGTAGAAATATCTTGTAATAGATATATACGATCTTTCGGTTCTATCGGAAATCGTATATTAGGATCTTAATATCAAACTCGGTTTTATCGAGTTTATAGATTTCACAATTTTGGTTCTATCGAAATTTGTGAAATAAGGTTTTACTACGTTGAAACTCGGAAATAAGCTTTCAAAAGACTTAACATACATTTATTTCACGGTTTTATCGTGATTTGAAGTGTTGAAACACAAATTTTCTCAAAAATTACAAATTCGGAAATCAAATTCGGTTTTATCGAATTTGATTTCAGTGGACTTTTGGATTATCTAGTGATCATAAATTTCGGTTTCATCGAATTTGTGGTTATTAATATTCCATAATTGTTGAAATTTTCAAAATTTGATTCACCGAGTTTGTAGTAAGAAGATTTCCGAGTTTGATTAGTTTGAAGATTTCCGAGTTTGCTTAGTCTGAAGATTACCGAGTTTGTTACTACGTATTGTCCGAGTTAGTGTACTGTTCGAGAAGTGTATTGGTTTTCAACCTACTTGTTATCCGTGAATAGTGTTGTCCGAGTTTGACTACTGCTACCGAATTTGATACTATTCTCACAAATATCACTCATTTTCGTCTACAAAGATCCAATCTTTGAATCATAAGACATGTCGACTTCCAAAACATATCAACAATCCCTTGTTGATGCCGGTTCTGAAAATAGGCCTCCCATGCTTGAAAGGGGTAGTTATATACCATGGGCAAGTAGATTCAGACGATATCTAAACCGGAAGAGAGACAACCGCAAGTGGCTTCTCAAAGCACTTGATGAAGGCCCTTATGAGTTTAAGAATTTCGTTCCTGAAGGCTCGACAATACCACGATTGCAAACTGTAGAGGATCTTGAAGGTGATGACTTATTGCTCTATGATGCTGAAATGGAGCTCATGAATATGATTCTACTTTCTATTCCTAATGAGATTTACAATTCTATGGATGCTTGCACTTCGGCCAAGGATATGTGGAAACGAGTTGAACGATTGATGAGGGGAACTATACAAAACAAAGTTGACAGAGAAACGCATTTTACGAACGAATTTGATCAATTTGTTGCTGAACCAGGGGAAGCACTTGTTTCTGTCTACAACCGTTTTGCTCAGCTAATGAATGATTTGGAACGAAATAACATGAACTTTCCAACTGTTACAATTAACACAAAGTTTCTGAACAGTTTACAACCAGAATGGTTGAAATATGTGACTCAAGTTCGTCTTGCTAAACAATTAATAGTGGATTCGTTCGATGATCTTTTTGATTATCTTCAGCAATCTGAGAAACTGGTTAATACATCAAGAGCAAAGAAGTTAGAAAAATCTCATGACCCTTTGGCTCTAGTAGCACACACGGGTTCATCATCCAGACAAACATCATCTTATTATGTGACACATCCTACGTCTGTGGTTGATTATGATGATGAGTACCAGCAGGATGATGTTCACAACAATTCTGAAGATCCTCTAGTCTCTGCGATGTTACTACTTGCAAAAACCATTACTCAAAATTTCTCTAATCCAACAAATAATCGTCTTCGTGCTTCATCCAACACTAGAAATCAAGCAATCATTCACGGAGACAAAGTTAATATTCAAAGCAGGAATTCTGGCAATACTAGAAGGAATAACAGAAGAGCTTATGTTCAAGAAGAAGTTGTTGAGGGAATGGATGCTCAAAATGAGACTGGAAATGTTCAAAGGACTCTTCGCACTCCATCTTCAGGCAATACTTCAACTGTTCAATGCTACAACTGCAGTGGAAAAGGACATTATGCTAGGAATTGTCCAAAGCCAAGGGTTCGTGACTCGAAGTATTTCATGAAGCAAATGTTGCTAGCAAAACCGGATGAAGCTGGCGTAATTCTTACTGATGAGCAGAATGATTTTCTCTTTGCTGATGCTTCAAGGATGGAAGAAATTGAAGAACTCAGTGCAAACATATGCTTAATGGCCAAAATTCAACCAGCTGATCATACTTCTGATGATGGGCCAAGCTATGAGTCTGCATTTATAAGTGAGGTACAATCTTCATCAATCGATGAAAATAATGAATCAATATATCCAACTCATACTATAATTATTAACAGTACCATTGGTGATGATCAAATTAATAGCAATATTAAATTTGATTCATTCAAGGGAAATGTTAATAGTGGCAGTGTTGACAAAGATACACATGTTCCTGATCTATGTGCAGTAGAAAAACTTGCTAGAAATGCATACCAAGAAGCTGAAAAACAACGAATATTTGCTAAACAAGTCCAAACACAAAACACCTATTTGACTAGTCAAATTGAGATGTATAGGGAAAGGGTTTGGATTTTGGAGGGTATTAACAAGGATAATAATTATCTTAACGAATTTCTTGAGGCTGATGAACGGGCAAAACGTTATAATAAACAAGTGTTACTTTTAAAGAGATCCAGAAGGTCAACAATTGCTTGTCATTTTTTAGTAGATCCTGTCGAACTTAGTTTCAAATTCTGGATTGAAGCTTGATGATTTTGGCTACGGTTTCGAGTTTAGTTTTTGAGATCCATGAAAATTTCCTTTGACAAAAGCAATGGTCGATTGTTGAGATTTCATGAAATCATTAAATTTTTTCTAAAGATCGTATGGCTTATCATCGGTATTGGATCGGTAATTGTCTCGATTATAGTCATTCCGTCCGCTTGAACGCCAATTATCGCGATTCGAGTCTCGGTCGCGGTAATCATTGTAAAAACGAGTCTTACAAAAAGTTTGCATGAATTTGGCTTCTTATTCTCGGGACATAGGCATGTCATCTTCATCAAGATCGGGTTTTTTAGCATTCGATTAGAGTTCTTTGTACATAGCATGGTGCCAATTTCATGTCATGGAACATCCATTCGAGCCATAATTTGTCAGTATCAAAATTAATGCTACCTTCATTGGCGAAAGCAACGGTTTTCTTAAGAGATGGTTTGGTTTTTAAATTTTTAGCTCAGTCGAGCTTGAGTAAGACTTTATCTTCGAGAAGCTGGTAAGCTTGATTTGGTGTTTTATAGAGGAAAATACCACCGGATGCGGCATTCAAAACTACTGTGTAAACTCCGCTGAGACCATGATAGAAGATTTTTATAATGTTGCCTTTGGACAGATTGTGACCACGGTAGTTTCATAGCATTTCTTTCATACGAAGCCAAGTATCGGTTAGAGATTCATTTTCATGTTGAGAGAAGGCTTGGATTTCTCCGAGGAGTCGGTCAAAAATAGCTAGGGGAAAGAATTGGCTAATGAAAGCGGTTAGAAGTTCATCCCATGTTTTGATAGTTCCTTCGTTAAGTTCTTCAGCCATGAGTTTTGCTTTTTTTCCCCCCTCCTTAAAATTTACGTGATATGGGAAACACATCATGTGGACTGTGCTTCATTTTCAGTATCTCTGTATTCAAAACATAATCGCATAATTCGAGAATTTGTGAATGTGTTTATAAGAACAGGTTTTGGTTTCTACCATCAACTTCGTTTCTTTGAGCAAGAGACAAGTTGTTACCTATAATAGCGAAACACGTTTGCGGTTTTAGGAATAGTGATTGCGGAACCAAGAGTTGGAGCAACAACATGGTCGGCAGCCCACATGGGTTCATCATCCATTGGATCGTAATTTCGAAGAATATCAAGAAAGTGACGGAAGTAATTGATGTTAAGAATTGGCGGGTAGACAATTCTTGTATTTTCAGTGGTGGATTGTTTCTTTAATCGTAAGGAACTCTTCTGTTTCGTCGACGAAGTCTTCGATTCAGAGTACGTTCAGGTTCAGGTAATGGTTCAACAAGTTCAGAATTGGAAGCACGTGTATGCATCCAAAAGAGAAATTGTTTTGGTCAGTTTGCCAAAAAATTATATGGCGATTTTTGAAAAGAGTGGGAGTTAAAGTAATTTTCTAGAGTTGACTACAAAACAACTTAAAAATCCCCGGCAGCGGCGTCAAATGCTTTGATGTGTTTCAAAAGCTTTAAATTTATAATTACTGAAAATACCAATTTTATTATAGGGAAACACACGGGTAAAATATAACCTACTATGTATTAAAATCTTTTTTAGATAAGACTAGGTCGTTCCACAAGGATTTGAGTAGTGTTTAAATAATCAGAAAAAAAATAAACTATAACTTGAAAATAACTTTTTGTTTTACCAATGATAATAAAAATGACTACTCGGATAGTTGGAAATAATTCATAAGCGTTGGAAATGATCAAACCTCGGATGTGGAACCTTAATTTATAAAAAGGATTTTCTCGTCAGAAAATGTTTTCACAAACTAACTTAATTAACTCAAGACTTATATTTAGTTAACTAGACCAGATGTGTCACTCAAATAATCCAAATTACTAGTATATTCTGATAGAGCTTAATGATTATCAAATTTACGAAAGTGGATTCTCGAGACACAAACGATAAAGACCATAGACAAATATTAAAAACCACATAGATCCTACCGGGTCTTGACCTATAACAAATAGAACTATATAATTAAGTTGAATAAGTCAAAAATAGACAAAAGATAAGATATAATAGGATTGCAACATAAGCTTGAGATTAAAGAGATCACGATCATACCAAATGCTTATTCATTATCATAACATCACCGAGTAGTCATGAGAGATTTAGCCTCTCATGGCTAAAGTGTTCATAACAAAAGTAGATTTAACATAGACTTTCCATTATTTCAATAACTAAGTTGATAACCGTCTTCGTTCTTGATCGTTAGATCTTTATTCTTCAAAGGGAGTAGTGTTTTTGGTGTCTATAAAGGATGATGGATAAGAGAATAGGAGTCTTTGTGTGTCTTTTGTGGAATGAGAGGAATGATTTTAGAGTGAAAATTTGTCCTCTATTTATAGGCTGATTTTGAGTGAAAAGTGCAGCGCACACAAAAGATTGTGCGGCGCACATGGTGATTAAATGCACTAGCATTAAATGTTTATTGAGAAAGTGCGGCGCACACAAAAGATTGTGCTGCGTACTTAGGGTGTAAATGCAGTAGCATTAAAGTCTTCATAAATGCTTCATATCAAATGGGAAGTGCGGCGCACAAAGGAAAATTAAGCGGCGTACTTGTTGAGTTAATGCGATGTTGACTGTCTTGACTTAAGGTAAGTTCGCGCCACACAAATGCTAAGTGCGGCACACATTTGGCACATAGTGCTTGATTGATGATCTTTTCTTGAATGATGTGTTCTTTAACGTGTAAGTGTTTGATTTTTATGTATATATCCTCAGAATGTCTTCAAGTGAACCTGCAAGCAATTTTAAGCTATTAAGTATCGAAAGTTCACGATAAATGATAGAATATATGCAAATACGCCATAGAAAACATGTATAATTTGGGCGTTACACCCAGACACATTAATCTTCACAATTAAAGCTTCCGCATAAAGCATTCCTTATTACTTGATATAATAGGATCTTAGCTCATAGAGACTTTACCCACTTACTGCTTAATGGCAATTTATACTCTAGTAGTCCACTTATCTAACTAACCAATGGAATCAGAACATTACTTGTTGAATTATCTAAATTCACCTACTAGTCAATATGTTCGATAAACCAAAGGCAATTTCCGTTACCTAGTTAAGCCAAAAGCGTATCCTTAGCACAATTTTAGAAGGACAATACTTGTGATCATTTGATTCTAGATGTATAAATCACTATATGGAGAGCTATCCCGGCATCTAGATTACTTGGTCTGTATCACTGTATCCAGTTGAATGATAGGTCGCATACAAAAGCACGTAAACAAGTATGAATTGATAAACATAAACAAGCATGTAATGATAAATTAAGCAATCGAGATATAAAAAAACCAAACATTCAGATCTTCATAATAATGGCAAATACCCTATAGTATTAGCCTTCAAAACATCATAATTATATAACAATATAATTGTTTTAGCCAAGTGGTAAACTAATCGAGTATAACGAAATGATACCGAAAACTAGAACGAATACAAAAGTACTAAAGAAATAACATGTGGTCTTCTGTGGATAGGAATGCAATGCAAGGGACAAAATCAAAGGGATAGAGGAGCGGGCTAGACTCCTAGAAGCATCTCTTGCAGGCTATAAATACAAGCTCACGCCTCACACACATCATCTTCTTTTCCCATTTTTTTTAGTTTTTAGTAGCTTAAGTAATTTTTCATTTAAATGTAATTTGCTATTAAGCTTTTGTAATTTCAATTTCAAAGTTTTGTAACTCAGTTTTTAGTTAATGAAATCAAAGTTTACTTTTACATATTCTGTTTTTTTTACTTATAAGCTTTTAAAATTCCAACTGCTTTTTGCTAACTGTTTCAAAAGCTCTTCATAAGCTCTTTGAGTCTCTAAGCTCAGATTGAGTTTAAATTAGTCATTAAATATACTTAAACTCTTAAAATCAATTAAATACCTTTGCTACTATGGATTTGAGCTTTTTGGATGATGAACTAGCAATGGAAAAGTTCATAGGACTTTTACTAGCTTATCCTTATGATAAGCTAGAGCTGTAGAAGAAGCTCATTGAGCTTTTAAAAGCCTTTGTTTAGCTAAGGCATTGGTAAGTTTCCCTTTACCATTTTTAGCTTCATATATGCTTTAAGCTTAATTCTGCTTATTACTTGCTTATTGTAGTGTAGACTGGCTTATTACTACTTATTATTGTCATTTGTTGCTTATTTAGTTCATTTGATAGTTTGAATCTTAGAATTCATATTTTTGTTCTTAAGTAGTTGAAAATTTCAAAAATAGTAGCATTAGTTAAAAGCTTATTGTTACTGTTTATTTGTTTATGAAACACCTGTTCTTTAAGTCCTGTTTTTAGGGATTATATTGGTATAGTTTTGTGCTTTAAATCTAAAATTTTATAAGTTGAACATGGGTTTTTAAGTGATTTTCGGGAGTGTTTGGCGTAAGGCAGTAGAAACCTGGATAGTACTGCTACGAGCTTTGTTCCCTTAATTTGATTTAAACCTTCATTTTGAGGTTTATAAAAAGGGAATTTAAGGCTTTAATAGGTTTAATTCAGTTTTTCATCATAATAGTAAGTAATTTCTAGCATTTGTTAGCATAAGCTTATGTCTCTTAAGTATTTTTAGCTCAAAGTTAATTATAGTTGTTATTTTTACCTTATTTGTTCTTGATTAAGTGTTTTATAGGTGTTATAGTCAAGTTTTTAACCTGCTTGTTGGTTTATAAGTTTCTGTCATTTGAGTGTCAAATGTATCAGCATTATCAAACTGCAACAGTGCTTGTCAAGTTAAAATTTCAGCAAAGTAAATTTACGTATTGAATATCAAATTTTGTTTATAAGTCGTTATAGGTCACCTCATTAGTTTAAACTTGTTTTTAAAGATTAATCCCATTTGGTTATCAGTTTTTAGCTGTAAAAGTAGCTAGTTATCTTTTATCTTTTAAAAAAAATCCAAAAAAGAAAAAACACACTCAGTATGCCCTGAGTATTTTAGCTGTTTTCAAATAAGTTTTTCTTTAAGCTATTGATTTTCAAATTAGTTTCCAAAAGCTGTTTTAATTAGTTAGTAGTATTAGGTTTTAAAAGATATAAGCCAAAAAGTCACAAGGATCATTTTGCTTATTTAAATTTAAGCCCAAAAGTTGCTATTCTGCCTTTTTGGTTTCCATTTATGCATAAGTGCTTATTAAGTTTTATATTTATGGCTTTTTCTTTTCTTTGTTTCTAGCTTAGACCTGCTTATTAGATTAGTTATAGATAGCCTTAGCTTATTTTGTTCTTAGTTTAGCCTATTCTAGCTTATTGCTTGTTAAAGTTTTAAGCAAAAAGCCAAAAACACTCTAAGTGTGTTATGTCAAGTTAATAAACTGTTTTCTAGCTTATTTTAGATTTTCAAAAAGATTTCTTTTATTAAAGTTGTTTGTTTTTAGGTTTTCTACAACTTTGTTTTTTTAAATTTTTATAAATAATTAAAAATTAGCAAAAGCTAGGTGGGACTCGAAACCACGACCTTGCTTTATACATACAACACAGTTAACATTGTGCTTCATTAGCTCCTATGTCATTTTCTTTTCCAGTTTCCTTTTAAACCTTTTGATGTTTTTAGTTTTAATAGTTCGTAGATTAGTATAGCTTTTTCCCAGCTTATTAGATAAGCTGGACTTCTATTTTTATTTTTCTTTTAATTCTTGCATCATTTAGTACTTTTTGTGATTTTTCTGGATTTTTCGCATTATTAGTTTAATTTTTATCATTTTTCTTAGTTTAAAAAATTCAAAAATCAATAAAAAAAAAAGAAAAATAATTTTTTTAAAATTAAAAAAAAATAGTTTTCAGATTTAGAATAATTACTTTAAGGTTTACATTCATTAAAATCATTTTTGTCATTTTTAGATTTTTAATTTCAATTTTAAGGTTTTTAATTTAGTTTTATAAAATAGGATTTTATTATAAAAAATAGTTAAAAATAGTTTTATGAGTTTTTATCATTTCTTAGATTTTTCTTAAAGTTTAAAATCATTTTTTTATAACTTTTTAGGATTAATTCGATCTATTTTTGGATTTTTAATCATTAAATTAGCTTTTAATTCAACAAAAATTCAAAATAATAAAAAAAATAATTTTCTTTTTCTTTAAATTTTCTTTAAATTTTCTTTTATCTTAATTTAGGTCTAGAAATTAAATTTGCATTCATAGGCTTAAAATTGGTCATACTTGCTTATTTGTCGCGTTTTCTTCTTACCCGTTATTTGTTTTCGTGCTTCATTGTTATAGTTTGCTGATTTTATTATTTTTTAATATTATAGAATGATAATCAAAAATCAATCTTGATTCCATTCAATCATTGTCAAAATCAAAACGTGGTTTTCATTTCTAAATGTTGGAGAAGAAATTACGACCGGGAATCATACTTCCCGGTTATATACGTATTTATATTTCAAAATACCAAATTATATAATAATTGTAAGAATTTTCCTTTTTCTTGGTCTCTAAGGGTAGTTTGGTAATTTCTATTATTTTTATTTAATTAATCTGTATAGATTGCTACAACCAATCTCTTATATTGCACGCCGATCTAGCTCAAGTTCAAACCATATAAATTCTTCTTTCTCTTATTTCCATGATTTAGCTATAAGCCTCGTCGCTAGTTTGTATAAGTTCCATTATCTCTTTTGTTCGTACTGTGATGTCATCGTTTGATAAATCCTTCCATGATAGCTTTGTTTCTTAAAGCCTCATCTTTAAGTTCACTATCTTCCAAAGCCTCGTACCATTCGTAATTCTGATAATGGAGTTAGTTTCCAATAATGTAGGTTCCGGGTAAGTTTCCTCCATTACAGTATCCATCATTCATCCAACTACATGTTGGCCATTCCGAACATCCAGTCTTATAATTGAAAGGCTTGCAAGTATGTTTAACTGGTGTGGGTTTGGTCTAAACTCCAGCGTTAGTCCATGGCTTCTCATCTACCCATGGTACGTCCTTGTTCCATTCATAGATCCAATCATCCTTGTAATCTTCATAGGTTTTGAATCCCTCAATGTCCTTAGTAAGTAAGTCTGGATCGATTTGTAAAAGATAGTTAAATTCTTTGAATGCCTTGCACATAGGTGTTTCAAAATCAAATATATTAGTGTCGATCCTAAAGACTTCAGCAACTTCATCTTCATTATCAGAAAATTCATCATTCATGAGCTCAACTTCATCATCTCCTCTAATCCAGTAAATCCATAATGCTTTCATAGTATAACGATCCATTGTCTTGTAGTTGAAAAACTTCGATCCCAACCATTCAGTAAATGCAACATCAGACGGATCATATCCCATATCATCATCAGCTTCATGCTCCGAATCATTATCCATTTTCAAGTCACATGGGATGTTAGCAACTTCAACTTCATATGTGAATAGATCATCATCCATTCCGCTTAATCGATTGACTTCATTGTTGAAAACTTCAAGTGATGTATCGCAAGTGAGCGAAACATCTTCGACCTTAACATCCTTAATTTTCTCGAACTCTCCTTTGATAACCTTTGTCATTCTTACTGAAAAATACCCAAAAAATTATTAGTAGAAACAGCGAGAGAAAGGTATTAAAAAATTTTGGGTTTTAAGTCTGATAATGGAAAAGAATTTTATCAGATGATCGATACGCCGTATTCAATAGAAGTGAATACGTCGTATTAATCAGTTTGAATGAATACACTGTATTGGACAAAAAGTTGGATACGCTGTATCCAATGGAAGTGGATACGCCGTATTCAGCTATCGACCAAAATAGTGTATTAGCTAAATAATTAAATGCGCAAACAAGTAAACACAAATATATATAAGTGTCACACCCCGACAAGGCGGAAACTCATGGATGCAACATAATGATCAATCATAACACAATGTACAAATAGAGAAAACTACATTGCATAAACTCCAAGTGCTATGAATACCATCAACCTTGAACAACTTGAGTGATGTCCCAAATCGCAACTAAAATCTACAATCTCTTACAATTATTTAACCGCCCACACAAGGGACCAAAATCCAAACTTAATCCAAAACATCCAAATACTAAAATCAAAACAACAAGCAAGAAAGACTTCACACGAAATTCCACTCGGGATACTTCAAAGTCTGCTATCACAATCACCAAACTATTCTTCTTTTACTTCACCTGAAAATAATACTCAAAAATGTCAATAATAATGTTGGTAAGCTCGTAGGTTTGACCTTAAACCCAAAAGTTGTGCCAATATTTCAACAGTGGACAATAGTTCTATATGACATTGAATATATGCAAACAATTCAATACATAGCATCCTACGCTAGTCAATCACCATATGTCACTTGCGCACCTAAAGGGCCTACCAGCTGGAGCACTAATATTAGGGCAGGACCTCACGTAAAGTTGGGTAGGCGTACGCATCCGCTCCAATAACCACACAAATACTGGGTAGGCATACCCATCCGATCCAATAATCTCATAACACTGGGTTGGCGTACCCATCCGATCCAATAATCATGCATAATATTCACATAACAGTCATAAGTACGTATCTTGTCCCAATAACAAAACCACATTTCATACAGTTCAATTCAAAACATTTCAAAACACATTTGAGTATCATTTTCCCCCAACGAAAAAACAGTAAAAAGTAGGGCTACGAAGCAAGTCTTTAGCAACCAAATCTCAATCACACAAGCAAATGCAACGATGCCCGCACACGACAATAAAATCTTCAAAAATGTATAATTCGACACGAACCGGACAACCCAAACGTTGTTTAAATGATTACCCAAACACTCGTATCAACCTGGAATATCACGTTCTCAATCAAAGTTGGAAAATTTATTGTGGATTATGGTGGTGTAGTAGCGGCCGAATAACACACACACACTCTTATGTGTGTGTTTTTTTTGAAAATGAAATGATAGAACAAAGAAGCGATGGAACCTTGTACTACCTGGATCGAATATGGTTACCTTTGAAGGGTAAGGTAAGAACCCTAATAATGGATGAATCTCATAAGTCGAAGTACTCTGTACACTCAGGAGCTGATAAGATGTATTACGATTTGAGAGATAGGTATTGATGGACTGGAATGAAAATGGATAGAGCTGAGTATGTTAGTAAGTGTTTGACTTGTTTGAAGGTTAAGGCTGAGCATCAAAGGCCATCTGGCTTGCACCATCAACCTAAGATTCCCGTATGGAAATGGGGAGGAAGAGCTATGGATTTTATGACTAAATTTCCTAGGACTAGTAGTGGGCATGACACAATCTAGGTCATTGCGGACCGATTGACTAAGTCTGCTCATTTTCTACCTATGCGTGAGGATTATAAGATGGAAAAGTTGGCTAGATTGTATTTAAATGAGATAGTTGCTAGACATGATGTGCCGATCTTGATTATATCAAATCATGATAGTCGTTTCACATCAAGGTTTTGGCAGTTAATGCAAGAGGCATTAGGGACTCGTTTAGACATGAGTAAGACTTATCACCCTCAGACCGATGGTCAGAGTGAGCGTACTATTCAGACTTTGGAAGACATGCTTAGAGCGTGTGTCCTAGA
>BQNB010000087.1:0-44650 GCA_026074375.1 Tanacetum coccineum
TGAAGAATGAAAAAGAAATGTATGGATAAAGGGTCTAAAGAAAGAAGCCCTCCACACAACTTAAGGCAGAAACCGGGTCAATACATATGCTGTCAGAATCACAAGTTGATTGCTGACATTGAAAACGACATCATGGACCTAGTGATGCAATGCACAACCCTTCCCAGCCATTCGGGTTTCTCTTAACAGAAACTTGTCTTATTTGTTACGGAGATACACACGTTATCTATTGACATCTCATTCCGAGATCGTTGATATTGAATAGGTGGAAATCTGCTCCAGCCTCTGAGTACTAAAACCAAAATGCACTAATCGAGTCTAGAGCCAAGAGATCAATCAAAATCTCGTTAGGACACATTCCATTTTGTTAGCCTCAAAATATATTGAGTCGAACAATGGAAGTTCGTTCATTATATTAGGTCTCGGTCACTTAATTAATTGAACATCCGAGTGATACTTATGTATTCACAATGAAGATGGAAATCCTGCTTGAGTCAGCATCAAACAAGCTCTTGGTAGGTGACTTGCGAGATTCTATATGAATCAAACTTGTGACAACTGGATATCGATTTGGTCCAGTAAATGAATTGACGGTTGATGAATTTTGATAAAAAGATTAAAACTCCCGATGTGTTACAAAAATGCTTTTACAAGTAATACGTCGATTGATTTTCAAATCAATTTTCTCGATTATCACTAACGTAAACCTGCAGGTTAAAACGGTGGTGACGGTATCCCAATCAACCAAAGTTGATTCATTACCACATATTCATGCTCATTCTACAAAGACAAACAATCATGAAAGCTCAAGATTTAAAGACAAAGACTTCCGCAAACTCTGATTTGAAGCTTTCAAGATGAGGCATAGTATGAGAATGTTGGTAAAAGACATAAGATCGCAAGATGGCATAGACGATAAAGACAATGACAAAGGCTCAAAGTCAAGATCACAAAGCATGAAGGAACAAGCTTACAACAAAGAACAAAGAGAAAGACCAAGACCACATGAGCTTAACGACAAAAGCAATCTCATTGATCTCATAAAGGAGTGTCATCAATGAACTCACTTCGGGGGAGATTGTTAGCCTCAAAATATTGAGTCGAACATGAAGTTCGTCCATTATGTATTTAAGTCTCGGTCATTCAATTAGTTAACGTTGTAATAGGATAATATCAGGAATCGGGCTCGATAGTTAATCTAATATTGTATATGTTTCGGGTTTAATCCCAAGCAAAACCCGAGCCCGAGTCCTAGTTAAATATCTCGCACGTTACTTTAATGTGTCGGGGTATATAAGTAACTTTTCCTCTTTGGAAAAGTTAGTTGTTCATTCTAAAATAATTTTCCTTTTCCTATTTTCTCTCATCTCTCTCTCTATTCTTTCTCTCTCTACAAAACAACTCACTCTCTTTCTCTTTTCTAGATCAGATTCGTGTATGATATATGTTATGAAGTGATTACGGGATCCAACATTAAGCAATTACAAAATTGCCTTAAGATGTTCCTTGTGCTCTTTCTCGTCCTTTGAATAAATCAGTATGTCATCAATAAAGACGATTACGAACTTATCCAAGTAAGGCTTGCACACTCGGTTCATGAGGTCCATGAATACCGCAGGTGCGTTTGTCAGTCCGAATGGCATAACCTGGAACTCGTAATGACCATACCGAGTTCGGAATGCCGTCTTTGGAATGTCTTGTTCCCGCACTCTAAGCTGGTGATATCCTGATCTCAGATCTATCTTCGAATAAATACTAGATCCTTGAAGTTGATCAAACAAATCGTCGATCCTCGGGAGTGGATAACGATTCTTTACTGTCAGTTTATTTAACTCACGGTAGTCGATGCACATCCTGAACGACCCATCCTTCTTTTTGACAAATAAGACCGGGGCTCCCCAAGGTGAGGAACTAGGCCTTATGAATCCTTTGTCAGAAAGTTCTTGTAATTGTTCCGATAATTCCTTCATTTCGGATGGAGCCAATCGATACGGTGCTCGAGCTACGGGTGCGGCTCCTGGAATTAAGTCGATTTGGAATTCCACTGGTCGAGCCGGAGGAAGACCTGGCAAGTCTTCGGGAAATACTTCAGGAAAATCTCGGACGATTGGTACGTCCTTTATTTGTTTTCCTTTAAAGACTAATATAGGCCCCGATGTGTGTGGCGCAGGTGGCGCGATCCATCAAGTAATCCAGATCCAACGATATCTCCAGGTAGATCAGATCAACGGCCCGTTTACATAGAGTGGGACAGTGGTCCCATTGACCTCTAGAACAAGGTTGGTCCTGTATCATTGGAGGGAGCCTATGGTAGTAACTGGGTTTTTAGGGGAGGATTGTTGAAAGCAAACCCAATCCCACAATTGGTAGAATATAGTTAAACTAAGATGGGTTCATTCAACACTTATAATAACCCCCTCTCATTGTAAATTGAAAACTACGATCTGGTGTTGTGTTTGTAACCACGTGCAGTTAGCACGGCTTGCAGTTTGGCACGGTCGAGCAGTTTGAAAATACCGTGCCAGTTTGACACGAGCATGGCGCGGTTTAGCTCAGAGCTTAATAATATCTCTCTGGTTTAATCCCGTGGACTGCCACGACTATCATAGTCGTGGATACCATGTTATATCTTGTGTCGATTATATTCCGTATTTACTTTCCGTAAGCCTTGTTTGTATTCTTTGTTTGTTCGAGCGGTGTGTGCAGGAGCTATATACCATACAGAGGTCTGTACAGAGGTGTGTGTAGGTGTCATGTCATCTGCTAAACGAACCTTACTGGAGCGTAGCTTGAACTTATCTAACTCTTCTTTGTAGTAGGTAGCATGGAATGATGCACCAAAATCTATAATACGATCCTCAACCGTATTCTCAACGCAACAAATCAATGCGTCATCAGAGTCTCCAGCTGCAATGTTAACCTCCTTACCCCTGGAGGCTACAAGCTTCGAACTCTGATTCTAAAAGTGGCCCTTCTGGTTACAATCAACACTGATAATTCCTGCCTGTACTTTATCTCTCTATCGTTCCATGATTTCGAGCTTGTTTCTGTTCTGCTATCCTGCCCACTGTCATTCCCTAGTGACCCTTGTATATATCATCTGCACTTAACAAATAATTCTTATATTCTTTTGATGTCTTTCAACGGATATTTTCAACAAAAAATTAAATCTCGAATCCCTTTGAACGTTAGCTTAGTAGTTCTGCACGAACCACTAACTGCTGTAACAGTACCTGACCAACTCTAGGGCTACGAAGATAATAATAACAAAGCCTTCAAACTTGTAGGTTTGGCTTTTGATAAAGGCTCCTAAAGCTTCTTCTGATATAGAGAAACACGATCTACTCTACAGAAACCAATCTAACATCATATTGTCGATTATGTTGGGAAGGATATGTAGAAGTGTGGTTCTTTAACTTCCCGTCTTCTGCCTTTGTTTATCGCAACCTGGCTCTGACACCACTTGTTAGGGTATATGACACCTGTACACACATCTGTATAGACATCTGTACGGTATAAAGCTCATGCACACACCGCTCGAACAAACAAAAAATTCAAACAAGGCTTACGGAAAGTAAATGCGGAATATAATCGACACAAGAAGACGTGGTATCCACGCCTATGATAGCGGCAAGTCCATGAGATCAAACCAGAGATATATTATTAAGCTCTGAGCTAAACTGCTCAGGCTCGTGTCAAACTGCACGATCGTGCCAAACTGCACGACCCGTGCCAAACTGCACGCCCCGTGCTAAACTGCACGGGGTACAAACACACACGCCCAGATCTTAGTTTACAATTACAATGAGAGGGGTATTTATAAGTGTGAAACCCATCTTCAGTTTACTTATTTTACCAATGTGGGATTGGGTTTGCACCCAACAGTTAGAACTCATATGAGGAGAAGATCCCACGTGCACCTCACGTGTGGAATTAATCCCACACGTGCACCTGACGTGCCATCAAATGAGCAATAAAATCAGCTTTCTATCAATACACATATTACGGAGACACCTAATTTTATTGTGATGTTTATGCTGCGAACTATAACTGCTAAATACGAGTTCACAAATCATAGTTACTCACAAACTCTATGTGACAAGCGATTATGTGAAGAGAAATAGCAAATGCGTCTAATAGGTGTTTGGCCCTTCTCAACTGGCCCAGTAAATATCTGATTATAGAGCCCATGATGGCATGGCCCATACATGTTTCAATGCACCCTTTCTTTCTAAAGCCTTTGACGATTTGATTTCAGCAAACTAGCCAAGTAATATTTAGTTCAATAAATTTGGATGGCATAAAAATGGATGACTAATAGTCGTTCACTTATTGCTGTTTTAAAAAATAATGCCACTCGTATAGTTCAAAAACTTGGATGGTAAACAAAAAGTTCCATACATACAATGAAAACGTAGAAGTTGATCGCAACTGCGTTCAGTTAAACCTTCTTCAATGCATTTTCATTTAGAGGGTTTATTACTTGCCGAATCGTGGAATAGTGCGTATTTTACTATTTTATATGGAGAATGTATGTATTTCATATCAGCAGTTCGAAAAAAAGTGTATGTATTTCATAATTCCTGTCATTATAGAAATTTCTATAATAAACTTAGATTTATTGATGATAAATTTAGAAATCTGTTCAGGCATTTAAAATAAAGGACATAACTAGATCTTGGGTGTAGTACGAATCAGATATCAATGTTGTATTTGTCTTATGTTATGTTTGGACTTCTAAAAATGGACCACAATCATTATTAATGAAATCCACCGTTTAAAATGTTGCGAGTTTATTGAGCAAACAAATGGATATAATTGCAGTACGAAATTTGGTAAGTTGCAATAATTCAGGTTTCATCTGTTTGTCTCATTTCTAGTACAAACATATAGACAAGTTTGGTCAACGAGAGTTTTGTATCCGTATTATGTTACACTAGCAAAATGCATCCAGCCTATCTTAGTAATCTGGTAGATAAATCTTGATATGATAAATAAATTTCAAGCCCTATAGACAAGGACGAAACATAAAGTTCAAAAGGCATGAAACGGAAACCACCGCCAACGTTTGAGACGACCTACATGACATCCACCACTACTGCTAGAACCTGATTCGGCTGGAGGTGTTGGTGGTTTGAGTGTTTGGGGTTGTATGTGTGTTTATGATGGTGTTTGTAATGATATTTGTGAGACATAACTTAATCTGGTTTGAGTGCTTCCGGCCGGTGGTTTTTGTATCAGTGGTTTGTGCTTATATCGAACCGGCTCTGGTTTCGTTTCTTTTGGTTTATGTGATGTAGTTTGGTACACTCAAATGTAGTTTGTTGCGTTGGATTATCGTATATTATTTGATTTCGACGTACATATCGTGCTTTTAGACATTTTGTTTAGTGTATTGTCTTTTGTTATTTAAAAGCTTTTAAATTTTGGAGAGTGTTTGTTACCATTACCGTAATACAATGCTAGTTAAATTGAATATTTCATATAGAGGTTAAAGTTTGGTATTTCTAGACAAAGTATGTAGCAATAACACCATTACACAAATAATCCCGTTTTTTGTTTACTTTCATAGTACAAGAAATCTTTAACTTGTTCTAAGTCATTGCAAGTTATAAAACACCTAAACACCTAAACCCAAACCCCCCCCCCCCCCCCCCCCCCCCCCCCCCCAACAAACACACACAACAAGATTTGGATTAATGGTAGCTTACAAACAGAGAACAAAGTTTGTTCTCATATTGAGTTATTACGTAAGTTTGTTCTCATATTGAGTTATTACGTGATGTTTAAAGGCATTGGATATTTAGTTTGTCACATTTGAATATTTGATCAAACTAAGGAATGGTGTTGGGCTCTAAATAATGACATACTAGCATTGGCGTAGCCAGGATTTCACTTATGGGTAGGCCGAGATGTACATTAAACAATAATACAATCGGTCATCATTTATATAACATAGGTGGTAAACAAATTAGCAAATAGTTGTAATGTAAATTTGCTTTTGGTTAAGCTAAAATGACATAAATTTGTCAAACTTGTAATGGCTAATAGAAAATAATTATACAATATACATTGTTACAAATCTATATGGGTGGGCCATGGCCAACCAAGGCACCCACATAGCTACGTCAATGCATACTAGAATATAAATATATTATATCTATAGAGTAAATATCTTGTAAGAAGTATTATAATAATAAGAAGAATAAGAAGATACTGGAACCCTTAGATCAAGAGATCAATGGCGAAAAATAAGGGGTGACATAACTGAAAATAATAGGACTTTTAATTCAATGCATGGGGGCATATGAGTAAAATACACATATCCTTTCATTCTAAACACAACGAACATCCGTAATTTAGAATCCAGGGTAAATTACATCGTTCGTCCCTAAACTTAAGCCCGATTGCGGATTCAGTCACTAGATAACAGGGGGTCGATGTCGTTAATCCTTAAAGTCGATTTTCGTTACCCGTTTGGTCCCTCGGTCCCCGTTATACGTAACGGGTATTAGTTTGACTTTTCAACGATGGACAGTTTAGTAATTTTAAATTTTTTCCAATTTTTCACCGTTAGTCCCTGGTCATTTTTTTTTTCCAACGGGTGTTGTATTGTTGCTTTATTTTGTCGTTTAGCACTTGCATCATTGGTCCCTAAATCGTTTTTGTGTATTATAAATGATGGTTTGCAAGGTATAAGACAAAAATTATAAAATGGTTCGTTGTGCGGGTGGTTTGAAAGCTGTGATTAGAACATCATGGACTAATCGGAATCCTGGTCGTCGTTTCTATGGTTGTCCTACACTTGTAAGTAGAAAATATGTAACAAATCATTTTGTTTGTTTATTTACACATCTTTTTTTCTTTTATTTTCAGAGTCCAACCTGTGTCAACTTTCTCCGGTGGTTTGATCCACAAATGTGTCAAAGGTCTGTTCAGATTATCTCGGGGTTGTTGAGGTCACGTAACGAGCTTGAAGAAATTCTTGCTATGGTTGAAGAAAAGTGACGCAAGATGCTGAAATTTCTTATCATCAGCTAGGTTGTGTTTGGGTTTTATGTTTACTGTACAATGTGAAGCTTTAGGGTAGTTGCTTTTTGGGTAGATGTTCTGGGTAGGTAATGGGTTATGGTATTGTAGATGAATGTGGTTTTGAGTTGATTGATGGAATAAATAGTTTCTGTTTTAGTCATATTGTCGTGGATGTATGTGTTGATTTGTTTGACTAATAAAGTCAACAAAAGTCAATTAGGTTCCTACATACTTAAGACTATCAGCCACTATCAATCAATTTAACCTCATACCTCCAAAATATTATCAGCTACTGCCTTTGTATTGTTGAAACATCACAAAGGTAATTCCTTGAAATTATCCAAACCTATGATTGTCGTCATCCGCAAAATTACTTTATTGCAAAACATAAGACTGAAAAATATTTCTTGTCGGTAATTTTAATTGCAGGGTACCCGCCACAATGCATGGTTTGTTAGTCATTATAAAACAAGAGTCTGTACAACACATTAACTGTTATTAAATAAACTCGAACTCTTTTTTAAGTTGAATAGTACATCTAATACACATTAATTAAGACTACCCGTGTTAGAAATAAAAAATAATCTACTTGTAATGTACTTGTATAAGTACATGGACTAAAAGCGTTAAGTTAACAAAGTACTCCTTACATGGGACTATTAATAGGAGGAGGTAGTTTATTTTTCATAATATGTAAGTCAAGATTAGTTGTATCAATATCACTAATCAAAAGACAAGTTTCACACTTTGTCTCTCTCTAAACACACACACACACTAATTACACCTTAATTCACACACTAGTCCACCAATCATGATCCTTTTTTCTATTATGTGGTATCATTCACCGAAGATTGCGGATTGGAGTGTCTTTCTTGTGCTTTGAACGTGTTTTGGAGATCGAGAAATCAAATTCGATTGTTCTTAAACATGTTTTGATTGAATTCGGTTGTGTTTAGTGGGAAAACAAAGATACATAAGTGTTTTGTGATCGAATTTGGCTTGGTTTGTGGTTATTAGTGATCAAATTTGGCATTTTAGTGTTTCTTCGTGATTGGATCCGGAAGTAAGAAGTGGTTATTTTTAGCGAGAAAGTTGAAAACTATGAAATTCATAGGATTCGGTGCTTTAAAACGGTTATTTTCATTGATTTTGGTATTTTAGTACGAACTCTGTAAGAAAACGGTTATTGTGCCGAATTCAGTGATTCCTAATACGTTAATTCGGCATTTTGGTGATTTCGATAGTTCTCATTTACCAAATTCGGTGTTCATAATTTCGGTGTGATTCTTTTCCGAATTTGATGTGCTACTTATTTGTTGAATTATGTGTACTCCTCATTTGTTAGATTCGGTACTATCCTCAGTTGGGATTTAGGCATTTTAGAATTCGAGGATTTTTATATTTGGGAATCCGGTATTTGGTATTTTTGAGATTTCGGTATTTGGATTCGGCATATGGTTTCCGTATTTCAATTCGGTAGTTGGATGTTGATGCGGTTGTCGTTAGACTTCAACAAGAAGTTTTACAACTCCCTAGGCAGAGTAACTAATCGTTGTAGCGTAGTATAGGCAAGACTCGGGGGGTTGTTATCGTTCTCTAGGGGAATAGATTGGGAAGGCTTGAACAGGGCTTAGCCGAGATCTACGGGATGGAAAGGAGATTATCTTTGTATTTTTATATTTTATAGAAAGCAGTAAAATCAATAGTTTTGAGAGGTTGGTTGATTAAATAATTAATTAAACTAATTATAATCCATACTACTAGTGATAACTTTATGATAAGATAGTGTATTTACTTAATCATGCATTACTCATTAGATTGCTTCTCCTAATCTTGTTTCCTTGTCACACTTGTGATGATCTGTGTAAGTATTTCCTAAGTCATGAACGAATTACACGAACCCGCCGTCTATTTAATATTCCGTTAAGGCAACGCACAAGTAAGGTAGTATGAAGACTATTACAAGGCCCTTAAGAGCATATTAAATGCATTTGAAATATATTAAGAGTGGATCAACCATATAAGGGGCAAGGTAGTATGAAGACTGTTACCCGATGGTATCCTTTCTACACAATCATGTTTTCCTAGACATATCAACAGCGATACAGACAAAAGCTAGTTTTCTAAGACCTAACATGAATATTCATCACAAGAAGCAACACCACTAAGATCTACATCCTAGGTTTCTTATAATCATTAATAAACACAATAGATAGTTTAGCCAAGCATGTTAAAGATAAAGCAAGAACAGATAAGAATCACACATCAAGACATATTGAATTATTAAGATAGTCTTACTTGATTAAAACATGAATTAAAGGAAGTACAATAGGGTTTTGAGGCCCTAAAATCTTCCCTAACAGCTGTTAAATGAACTAGGGTTCGTCCCTTTCTTTTACTCCAAAGTTACACACTTAAAACCCTAAAAACAGATTTGTATATGTAGGAAAATCGATGCGACGGCGTTGCGTTTTAATCGTGACTCCATCATGAATAGAATATTATAGATAATGGGCTGGGTCGTGCATTTTGACGCCATCTTGAGATCTTGTGACGTCGTCTTGGTATGAGTTGTGACGGCGTCACGTGTAATCTGTGACGTCGTCTCTAGCTTCTAAGTAGAAATTCTTGAGAAATGTTGGTGTAGGTCCGTAGTCTTGTCCGTTTCTTCTCCAAATGAGCCCAAGTCACGTGTGTTTCCTCCAAATGCCTTCTAAATGTTGAATACCTGAAAATGAACGATTAAGTACCTATTTTAGGCATAAATGTACAATTTAGGAGGTTAAACGACCTCAAAAAAGTGTATAAAATAACACCTCATCAAATACCTCTACACTTGGGATTTGCTTGTCCTTAAGAAAATAGGCTTTTCTACCTAGACAATAGCAATATGAAGGTTCTTTCACCTACTCTTTAAAAGTATTTTACAATACAACCTTCTAGACCTTGTAATTAAAAGCACAGAAAGTATATACTAGCACCTCACATAAGTGTTTGGGATTCTCTCTTTCACTCGGGTGTATAATAAATTATAACATAAAGGGGGAAATTGAAAATCAACACTCATTACATGTTATAGAATATAAATTACCATAGGCTTGGTAAAGGATCAAACCTCCACCGCTAGGTGCAAGCATTATTCATTACTATCTAAGAGGTCTTTTAAAGGGTTATGGGGTGTAGGTGTAAGATAACATATAACGAAAACAGAAATAGATGGGATACATTTGAGTGGCTTTGGGTGAAATTGGAGTGGAAGGGTTAGCTAATTACTTAAACGAATACACGCTGGTTTGGTTGCTAAGACAAAGACTCGGACGAAGATATACAAACTCTATACAACTCTATATCAATCTCTTTCTTTTTCTTTTCTATTTTATTTTTTTTTTATTTTTTTTATTTTTTCGAATAACATAATACATCATAACTTGGGGTTTATAACACGTACCCCTACACTTGAGCTTTTACATGCTCGATATTTACAATCTAACTAATGACCCGATTTGAGGTGGATCAAAATAACATGGAGATCATCTAACAAACATATGGGGGTATTGATTTAACTTTTCTTCCCTATTCTTTTGCGAAATAAATACTACCATGAATCCCAATCGTCCTAAAACGGTATTTACAAGAATAAGGACTTAGCAACCGTGTACTCAAATAAATAACTTAGGTTAAAACAATAATGTACTAAAAGTGAGTACATACAAGGTGTGCTAAGTCGATTTGGGTGTAACAATTGGTTTAAGGGTGACAATGCTCTTCATTAATAGTCTGGCTTAACCAGAAAATTACTAGAATCATGAAAAAGGATAGGCTCGGAGGGTTGTACTATGAGTATCCTGCACTAAAAAATAAGTGCATGGCAAGGGTGTGGGGGTAGTTATATGGTCAGTATGACCATCATAACAATTACAGGTTTAAAACATGGGTTAATCCTAATGCCTCTTATCAAGCAAATCCTAACACTTACTATGCGGTCTCGGGATGCATCACAAAAACAAGTTCTAGAATTTAATATGCTACCGGTACACTCATATAATTTAATACCGATCTTAATACTCCAGAAAAGGCGACAAAGACCACACATACACATCTATAACGACGGAATAGATACATATGACTGCTCACTCCTTAACTCGAGAAAGCTAAAGGTATAAACTATTTTAGGTATCAATAATGGATACCCGAATTCCTAAAGATCTAAAGGCGAACCTCACATTTTTGGGGGTGGAATTTGAGGGTTTTTGTGCTAGTAATATAAATTCCTATCTATGAGACGCTATTAATACTCGATTTTCGTCGATATGTGTCATAAAAAATTTTAAATTTTGGGTCAAAATTACCTCTTATGCTATGTTTCGATATATTACCCATCATTTTAAGGACAAAGCAAATGGAAAATGAAAGAATAGTTTCTAAGGCTTATTTTCCCCTACACTTAAGTTGAACATTGTCCCCAATGTTCTATAAAGGTACCCGTAAAAATGAATAAAGGGAAAAGAAAACAAGGAAAAGAAACTAGTACTCCCCTGGTTTGCTCAATAATGAAGAAGAAACATGTGATAACTGGTTAAATCGTCATCCAATAATTGTCCAATGAAACTTCCTAAGAACTTCCAAGCTTCTTCTCATCAAATATAACCTGTTATCAAAGACAACGACAACTATACCAAGCATAATATGTGCGATATACAAATATACAATATGAATTTAGGGTTTGACTCGACAAAGCAGTAAAGATCTATGAGTAAATTGTTTAAACTCATGGTTTTGCAAGTTTATAAAAGAATTAATTCAAAAATAATAAAAAACTTTAAGTTTTATGGACCTGGGTGTTTGACGCCGTCAGGAAAATCCTGACCCCATCACAAGTGTCGTGGTGACAGCGTCACGTGTAAATCGTGACGCCGTCTCCACGTTCTGTGAAAACGAATTTTTTATTTTCGATAAAAAATTTCCTGCACTTGATTCAGTAAGTTAACACATGTACAAATAGCTGCATAAAACCTGAGATTTGACAATTTACTCATATGACTCGAAACTGACGCGAATTAATCTAAACAAATTATTTAACATGCTTGAACTTGGTTTAAAAACCGGATAGATTCCCCTAAACTTATTATTTGCAAAATACCTTTGATTGAAATTAAGACGAGGTTAAAAATAATACAAAGCAAGATTACAAGATAGAGTTCGAACATGATAGAATAAAATGAAAAGAATAAAACACATGACACTCCTAATGTGCGAGAAAAGTAAATATTGGGTTGCCTCCCAAGAAGCGCTTTTCTTTATTTACGAGTCTTGTAGCTAGACTCGAAGTCACACGTACTTACGTGACTTCTCCTTCATCATTGGTATGTGCTTAAATACATATACCTTTGACCTAATAAAATGTGCTTAAAAGACTAAAAACATACCAAAAATATATTGTATTTGTGTGTTTTGCATTGGTATTGTGCAGGTAACGGATATCAACAAAAAGGATAAAAATCAAGCCAAAACGGACAAAACCGAGCACGGAATGGAAAGAGCGTGAAAAAGTCATAATCAAAGTCAAAGTCAACCAAGTCAAAGTCAAAAGTCAAAGACGAAGCCGATATCGAAGAAATGTCAAATGGGCCAACCGCACCCATTTAATGGGCCGGGTCAGTCCATTAAGCTTATTGTATAAAAACTTATAAGACTTTTAAGCCCTAAGTCCATTAAATCATAAACCGGCCCAACATTAAGCCCAAAACACTTAACCATTAAACCCTTAACCCATTTACACCAAAGGTCCTTATCCCTTTACATCGTTAGTCCTCAAGGACTAACATTGTTAGTCCAAAAGGACTAACGATGCAACAACTTAACCAAAACAGAGTCTAACACCCGTTACCCTTCAAACCCATAAACAGAAATATCACCCTTCCCGCCTTTTTTACTATTCCCATGTCTTCAACCTCTGCACCTCAACCCCACACCACTACCCCACACCACAAACCAACAAAGCCACCTTGGCAATCCTCTCCAACCTCATTCGTCCATAGAAGAAGACAAGAAATTGATGGTTTAGATCATAGAGCTTGGAGAACAAGAAATTTGGATGGCTTGGATTGATTTTCAACTCCTCTCACCTAACAAACACAGCTGCAAACCCTCTCACAAAAGAAGCACACTTTGAAGACCCAAGACTTGAAGAATTTAGTATAAATAGGACCCCTTTGTAGCCATTCAAGCATCTAGTTTTTTAGTTTTTTAAGTTTTTAGTTTTCAGCTTATATTTATGTCTTTTTAAGCTTATTGTACTTTATTTTCAAAGCCCTGTACTGTTTTATTTAAGTTAATGAAATTTGAGTTTTATGTTAAAATCTTGTTTTTAAGTTAATGTCATTTGTGTTTTAAAAACGTTTATAAGCTCACAAAAGCTCTTTTTAACTTGTACTTAAGCTGTTTGCTTAAACTATTCAAGCTTTTCCATAGCTTGAAGTGTTTAAGCTTTTTACCAAAAATCACTCAAAAAGCTTTGCAAAGAAGCAATGGAGCATGGTAAATCTTGGATGGCCATGGTTTAGAGCTTCATGGGAAGCATTAGGACTGGTTTTGGGGTGTTAAGATCTTAACCAAAAGCTAAGGACCTTTTGTAAGTTTTTCATTTTTTTTATAATTTTAGCATTTACTGTTCATTTGCTTATTTCTGCTTATTATCTAAAATATGTCCAAAGTATTTCATAAGGATGGTGGTGTCTGCATAGTTTTGTATGCGTTGTTTCTGAATGATTGCAAATTAATATTTGTTTACTTTTGGCAAGTCTTAACCAACTCAAATATCTTTCG
Source organism: Tanacetum coccineum (assembly GCA_026074375.1). NCBI lineage: Eukaryota > Viridiplantae > Streptophyta > Magnoliopsida > Asterales > Asteraceae > Tanacetum > Tanacetum coccineum. The sequence goes on from BQNB010000087.1 coordinate 13,858, forward strand.
TTTGAAATGTTGTTACGCTTTATCACTTACTGCAGAGAACAAGGAAAAAACAACAATAACCGTTAAATTAGGGACCCAAATGGGTAAACCCCCTTATAACATCAAGGACCAAGTGTGATAAACTCTTGTGATACTGAAATGCTTTTGTGCACTTAAAATTATGACTTTGACTTATCTGCACTTCAATGGACAATGAAACGTAGGTAACACGGTAACAAACAACATTCACGTTTATATAAGTATGACATGTGGCAACCCTAGTTTCCACATCAATGCTGTTATAACCTCTCATGCTGACTTAATGGATTTGAAAACGAGCAAAACTGGTTTTCTACATCATAGACTAATTGTGATTAACCATCATGCTACTAAAGTAGTTTTATTATTTTCCCAGAATACGTTAAATAAGGTCACCAGACAGCTTAAATCAGTCCTAAACAGAGCCATGAATCAATTGCAACCTAAGTGGACTTTTATGTTAGATGCCTCTAGAAGGACTTAGATAATTGCCACAGAATTGGACTTTGATGTATTGCCACTTATGTGGACTTGAATAATAGACATACACACTCCTGAAACTGATTAGTTTTTTTTTTGGAATTACAAAAAAAGACCATTTACCTGCAAACCACCAAACTACCTTAACAGTGATTAACAACCCATCCTCACAAAAATCAACGCCGCACATTTCTGCTTCCATGCAGCATTCCTATTATTCCATCCACCACAACACGTGTATCACAGCCACAGGATCCGACGGGTAGTTTGGTCGTGAGGAGGCTGCTGGGGGGTTGGGTTGTTCATGACGTTTTACTCTTTAGTGGGGCTACTGGGAGGGTCAAGCACGTGATTTGGTCTAGGTGTGGGGGGTTAGGGGCGGGTGGTGTGGGTGGTGGTGTGGCAGAGTAGGTTTTGTAGTTCAGCTTGGAGTTAGGTTTTATGGTAGGGGTATGCATCTAATGGGTTGGTGTGTTCAGAAAACCTGTGTGGTCTATTATGATGTACTATCTACTATTAATACACAAAAAAGCTAGTAATTGGATCTGGAAAGACTGGAGATATTAGACAATCCGTATAGATATCGTTCGGGGTGAGATACACACTCGTACGCTCTGGAAGTGCTTTCTGTCAGCTTTGTCTATTTTCATGCACCACCGTGCACCACAGTAGCATACAAACCTATAACAACACCAATGACCTGATCAACTGAACCTCTTGTACCAACTTGCAGATTTAGAAGTGTTGGTGCTTTGCCTGATACGCACTACATACTGGCTTCTGCATTGTTACCACCTAATTAAAAAAAACAAATATCCCTTGTAAGATGTTTCGCATGATTTTTTAGATAAAGATACAACTTATAGCTTGAAGCTGAAATAACTACCTGAGATGCCATTCGACCGTCTCCTTGTGCATGTAGTGGTCCTTTATTGTGTCTAGTGATTCCGCCGGATTGACATGTAATGGGTTCTTCTTTTTCCTGCTCAGTTAATCATCTGTTCACAAATGTGTTCATCCTCATGTTTAAGACGCTCCTTTCCTTTTCTTCCTTGTCGGCCGCTACCTGGACATGATGCAGTGGTGATGGCAAAATTGTTTGTTGGACAAGTGAGGACTTCTTCCCAAAACTTGGACCTAGAAAATATGATGTATCTTGTGAGAGTATGTTTCCATCCATGTACACAACCAATAACAAGTAATTACCATACGTTTCTGGGGATGAACGCCACCCGTTCATTTATAGCCATATTCCAGACAACATGCAACAACAAGCTTACAATGAACCTACTCAATTCCTATTTTCTACATGAACATTTCATAGGTCACACATCCACAACACACTGATCACCAAGTGAACCTGAAACAGGTAAACTTACTTTCTCTATTCCATTGCCACCATCATCAAATGAGCTTCTTTCTGATTGTAATTCGATGAGGTCTGGTTGGCAGTAAGTTAAAAGATCCCAGTACATTTTATCAAATCAACACATTGTACATTTACAATTCCTCTTCAGCCATCCTCCCCTGATGTACTCTAAAAGTGTAATCACTGGCTTGTCCCTACCTCCAACTATTTTACCATTAAAGACCTCACAAATGTTGTTGAGCAATAAATCATATTTGGCTCTACCTACAAATCAAAAAAATACAATACATTTACATGTGCTATACATCTATACCTAATACACATAGAAATATGTTAAAGCAGTAAAAACAAAGCACTGTCTGATGGGCAATTAAAGAAAATTACCACGTTTTAGTCCCCAGCATATTAAGTGATACCTAAAAATGAGATCAAGCCGCAGATGTTCTACTGGTATCTTATTTACCCATTCATGTTGCCATAGGAATCATCGTCTCAAGCTCTAAACATACACTTTTCAAAAATCCACACATTTGTAATGTCATATTCAAGCTCTTCCACAACAAATCCTATGTAATGCATGCCACCTCTATCCCTGGCATCATTTTTTCATGATTTGTCGCAAGCAAAATTTGTGCTCTACACTTGTTACACAGTTTTAATGGCTGTAATTATACCCTGCATGAACCAAATTCATTAATCAGTTACAAAATCATTATAAAATTCAAGTAAATTAAAGAATTAAGACTAGTCAATCATAAGATACTAATCTATTGTCTATCACTGAATGAAATGAGAAATTTGTAATTGTGTGGTGATTCAGATCAATGTCATGCACCCAAACACTGCAAAGAACCCAACACCATGACCTCTATACTTTCAGCTCCAAAACCAACGCATAGGCCAATGGTTAAATTCCTATTATTTGAATCAAGTCCAACCCAAAACAATATGGCCTTGAAATGGGCCATTCATGAAAGCACCATCTAAGCCTAACAACTCTCTTCTGCAGGCCCTAAAACCCAGTTTTAATGCTCCCAAACAAACATATATTCTCTGAAACACCCTAAGTATAGCAAAGAATAATCATAATTCCTATTATCAACCAGCAATGTTGACAGAGTATTAAGCTTTGTAGACAGTTAACCCAACAAAATAGTCCTCTAAATCATAGAAACTGCAGATCCGGATGAAGTTCCTCTATTCTTCATTTACTTTAGCTTTAGCTCTGAAAGACTTTGCTCATAGAAATAGCCGAACCTCCAACTCATGTTTTAGCTGGTATTGAACTGCCTTAACTGGGAATATCCAGATTAACCCTGACTTGTTTAATATCTTTCACATACAACTAATTTGTAAGTGAAGTGTTTTGATTTCACCTGGATTGAAGGCAATGCGTGTGTATCGGAGTGTGTTTTCACCATCAATTTTATTTTGTGAATTATTGTCTTTTCCCCATACAAGACCCAAGGGAATATAGCCACCTTATATCAAGTGCTTTAAAAATAGAAGATAGATGCTTCCTGTCATCATTGGTACCAGTGTTCTTTCTTTTTTTACTCCTAGTCAGTTGGGCCACTTTTGACCACTAGGGCCAAGCTCCATCCAACGATTTGGGCCAGTTGGTCTAGTACCTTGTGACATTGTAAATACAGGTACTTTTCCATCACATCTTGCTCTTATCCTGGCACCATCATTCTTATACAGCTTCAAATTCCTTTTGCTTTCAATGGAATGCAGGTAGACTCTGTCCTTAGCCTCTTTTGGAGTTGTAAATTTCTGGCAAGTGTAAAATGAGTACTTCCATTGACCACTAGAATTTATAACACCTTCTATTTCTGTCCTCAATTCGGCTAACCTTCTCTTCCTGTAATTGTTTTATTCATCATTACCAGGGTCACTGTCGAAACCATCCCCATTGATGACATCCACGTCATCTCCTTCTAAAACATCATCCGACACTAGATTAGTGACACCAATGTTGTCAAAAGGAAGATCTATGCTAATACCAAACAAATGGACATCAACATAAGGCTCTACAATCTCATTCTCTTCATCTACCAAAAAATCTTCGTCTACATCATCATCATCATCTATACCTGCATCTTCACTAGACTGAACATCATATTCAGTTTTATATGTAGTATCTATTCCTTCATCATCATAGAAGAACTGTCCATCAGTAGGAGCTGATTCATCTTCCTGACCATTACCCTATTCAGCATCTTCCCCAAAACTCACATAATCTTCAAGTACAACATCTTTCACACTGAATTCCTGAGTTCCAACCTCTTCCATAATGGGTACCTCAGTGCTAACCTCTGCCACATGGGTTCTTGAGTGCTAACCTCTGCCACAATGGGTTCTTGAGTTCTAACCTCTGCTAAAATGGGTTCCTGAGTTCTACCAACATCTGGTTCCTTAGACACAAGGAGCTCAGATTGTGTTTCAACTTAGGAAACATTTAGGTTTATAGGTTCATTTAAGTTCAAGTCCAAGTCATCAAATCCAAAAGACTTATCATGACTTAAACCTGAACTGTCCACACCACTCCCCGCAACATCAGCAAAGCCTACCTCTCTGTCCAATTCTGTTTCATCAAATGATAATTGCCTTATCACATCATCTATAACTTGACTAACAGTTGCTTGTTTGAGACAAAACTTAGGTTTATATCACTAAACTGTGATTGTATTGTCAGGAGAACATGGCTTTGTGTGTCAACTCCCTCTACACTACTCAACTTTGTATATCTGAATTACAGCTCATTATTGGAGTGGAATAAAAAACAATTCAGTGCCATACACCTAGGTGTAATGGACTCACAAACAGAATCCTTACAAGGTGTACTTAAATCATGTTGTGGAAATGAGCTAGGTATGACATAATCACAAACAGGTTCCTTACTTGTTTCACTAGACTCATGCCAGGTCAACAACAACATTTTTTCAATTATGTTTGCTGCAATGCTACCAGGCTCATCAGTAATCTCTTCTAATGTTGCCCTAAACCGTGGTGCCCTAAGGTAAGAGTCTAAAGATGTAACACCATGTTCTATACAGACCTCAATCAACTTAAAGCTCCTAACAAAGGTAGCCAGGCAACGAACATCCTCCTCGCAAGCCAAAGCATACAACCCTTCATCTAGACTGGTGAGTGGTCTAAGATAATTATAAAACATGGGCTTAGATTTACCTGTGTAACCTAATTTTAGAACCATCAAGTTCAGCGCAACGACGGTAAACAAATCAATATCGACCATATCAAATATATCGACATGACCACTGACATACATTCAGCCTGGATACCTTTGAAATTTTCCACCATGATGTATTCGAACGGAAAACATATTGGGTGCATTATCTGAAAATCAAAATCAAAACGTAACTTCATAAATCAACAATAAAACAAGTAAAGAACACTACATATTTAAAAAAAATCAACTTTGAGCAAAAGCCCTTCAAATCATTACCATAAGCCGCTTCGAGATCTTCGATGAATTGATCGGTGGTGCCCGTCCACTGTTTTTTGTGGAGCTTCCATCCCGTGTGGTCCACAAACACCATTGCATGTAAGGTTTGATTGCAGAGAAATACTGTAAGTAAGGTTGTGTGAGTGATTTATGAAAGAGTAGGAATATGATTCGGGCCAGGATTAATCTTGAGAAATATAGGGATGAGAGTGTAAGAGAAGTGAATAGCTACAATAATAATTGGTGATGTGATGGTAGTGTCACACCTCCCAAAATCAGGTAGCAGTGGAATGGTAACAATGGTGTGCTACCGTCAAAGTACCAACAATCCCCAAGAATAATAGGAAACGACCTTTAAAAATGGACGTATTAAGATAAATTTCATTCGATTCCATAGCAAAAGTATCAAGTTCATACATTAGGTCCCAAAATGTTTTCAAAAAGTCATAAACATTTCTCATGTGTTTTTTAATTAAACAAAAGCTTCATACTACCAAAAGGTGACTTAAGTTTTTATAGATAAAAGTTGCATCGAATTTAAATAAACACAGAATCCATCTTCATGAAATCCATCACGCCCCCCCCCCTCCCCGCACCCCCCCCCCCCCCCCCCCCCCCCCCCCCCCCCCCCTCCCCCCCCCCACCCCGGCTCCCATCCAAGCTTATACCTTAGGACCTGAAATTAAACATGCTAAAAGTCAACACAAAGGTTGAGTGAATCCATAGGTTTGTCGGTAAAAGAGTGACCACAAGATTTAAGTAATAGTAGACCATGAATCATATTCAGTAGTCCAAAAACAGGTATTATTGCACTAAGCACATACAACCGAACCTTAACACGTAATAAGTAATCGTAATATATGCCCCACGCAGTAAAAAGGATGATGCCAAACAACCAACGTATTATTCAAATGTTAAATGCATCATGAGTCAACTTTTTGACCCCAAAGAAAGGAGGGATTGTCACCCCAGATATTATCTATCTACAACACTCCGCGCTTAATAATAAAGCAACTTACGGTTTCATATAAAGAGGACTTAGTGGAAGGGTACTTAGGCAATAATATGATCACGAAATAGCATACAGTTTTAAAACACTTGTGTCCGTAGTAAAACAAGCATGTAATTCCACCCCGTAGAGTTTGTAAAACAAGTAGATAGAAATGGGGCTATGAACTCACCTCGAGTGAATGGTAATCAACAAGTATTCACAATAGAAAAATGCGTCACGAAGGAATCCGAAGGCAACCTAATCCAATATAGGTCGTATAAGTACTAAACACTTTGATTATTTATAGGTCGTATAGCTCATCATACTATCGTTCGGGATATCATAATTAAGAGGTCATGTAGTGACGTATGAGGAGCTAGGACACTTTAAATCGTAAATCCAACAACTCGTCGATACGCCACCCCGAAGAGGCCTCATTATGAAACTCCCTAGTAATATAGTACTTTGATTAACTAATACCACATATAATTCTATATAGCTACATCACCATCTAATCGTTTTAGTGAAATCATATATATAAAGTAAAAACGTTTATAAGTATACTTTAGTAAAACTGGCGTAACTTTCTCGTTTTAAGTCCCAGTTTTTCTTCTTTCATTTCTTACGTCCACAAGCCTTCGTAATAAGACAGTTATCAAAATATAACATTTCAAAAGTTGAGTATATCGTGAATTAATATGATTTTACTGTTCATAACAGTTATATATTTATTTTTATAGATTTAGTTATCGTAAATGTCGTAACTTATTCGTTTTAACTCCGTTTTTAGCGATTCTTTCGAGTACGTTCTCGTATTTAAAAGTTTTATCATATTAATGATGTTTTAAAAATATAAGTTTCTGTGGTGAATAGTAATTTTTATAAAAATAGTTTTATAAAAGTATATATTTAACGTAAACTTGAAATCGTCGTATCTTTTTCGTTATAAATCGGTTTTTTGAGTTTCTTATCATTTTGGAATCGTCATGAGGTGTACTATCTTTCTAAGGTGTTAAACCTACTGTCTAAAATACGAAATCCAACAGCCCCTTTTGAAATCTTTAGGTGTGCTCATTTTTATAACTTGTTTTCTATACTTTTCAACTTAATAAATACCACAAGTTATCCAATACTTATTATATACTTGTCTTACATTTTATAAATTTCATGGTCTATATTTATATCCATATAACATGTGTACAAGTTCATAAAATCATGTTTACAAGAAAAATCCACTTTTACAAGTTAAACATATCCTAAGTGGTGATTTAGTTATATAGAACATGTAAACACATAAAAATGATAAAAGTAAAGACATAAAGGTTTATAGATAACCTTATAGTGATGAATGATGATGAGAAATATAATCTAAACCCTTGTTTAGATTTTTAAACCAAGCTTGCAAGATTAGAAACCTTAATTACCCAAGAACCCAATTTCACTTTCTTTGTTCACACTATTAAAATACATTAAACCTAACCTTCAAACCATCATAGTATGTCTTAGATATGTTTATGTTATGCTTGCGTATAAGTGGAAGAAAAATTGATGGTTTGTGTGGGATGGGCTTTTTGAGCCGTGGGTTTTGCCAAAAGAAAGAGAGAAAAGATGAAAATTTTCACTTAAGGAAATGAGCAAGTATGTGTTATGTATCTAGTCTAAGGCATTATATATCATCTTGACTATTAACAAGACCAAGACTCAAGGAAACATGGGGAGTAAAACATGGAAGTCTTATGGTCTTGGTTGGAAAAAGTAGGGAACATCCCATGGTTTTAAGGAGATGTGTTTTCAATTTAGATATTTCTTGTGTTATCTCAAGCCTATAACCGGATATGTATATGTATAGGTAAGATATTTTTGTAATTTTTTATGTATTGGGTATAAAAGTGGGTATTTGTTGAAGCGTAGAAAAGTTTTGGTGCTTCCGGGTATGCCTAAACGTATTAAATTGCGAAACGTAAACGTTTTACGCAACCAATAAAAATAAAATATAAAAAGTTGATTATTACTTTCGTAAAATAATATATTGCTTGCTTGACGAAAACTTTAATTCGTTTGGTGTCCGTTTACTTAATTTTGATTTTTTTTAGTTTACGCTATTTTACTATATTAATAAGATTAAAAGTAAACGCTAGTACGAACAATAATAATAAAATAATAATAAATAATAATAATAATAGATAATTAATCATAATAATAATTAGTAAATATAGATGACGTCGTAAAATGAACTGAAAATATTGAATGTTACCGTCTCCCCCAGGGTATAGAAGATCCTTGTCCTCAAGGCTCAAGGTTGGCACACCTTAAGTGTTACGGTTTATCAGAGAAGAGATGCGGATATTTCCTCCGAAATTGGTCTTCATGTTCCCAGGTATACTCAGCTCCTTGCCGAGAGTTCCAACGAACTTTGACCAATGGGATTCTTCTTCGCTTTAGCTTCTTCACATCCCGCTCTACGATCTCAATAGGCTCTTTGACAAATCGCAGATTTTCATCAATCTCGATCTCATCCAAAGGTACTTGAACATCTGGCTCAGCTAAACATTTCTTGAGGTTCGACACATGAAACGTGTCATGAACACAGCTTAGCTCCTGGGGTAACTTCAGCCGATAAGCCACCGGTCCAACATGCTCCACGATTTCAAATGGTCCCACATATCGTGGTGCTAGCTTTCCTTTCTTACCAAATCGTACCACTCCCTTCCATGGAGATACCTTAAGTAACACTCGGTCTCCAACTTGGAATTCAAGAGGTTTACGCCTCTTATCAGCATAGCTTTTCTGGCGACTCCTAGCCGTTTTCAATCTTTCCCTAATTTGAACAATCTTTTCTGTCGTTTCTTGCACAATTTCTGGTCCAATAAGCTGACTTTCTCCAACTTCAGTCCATATCACGGGAGATCTACATTTTCGCCCGTACAGAGCCTCGAATGGTGCACACTTAATGCTTGTGTGGTAACTGTTATTATAAGAAAACTCAATCAATGGAAGATGAGTATCCCAACTGCCACCAAAATCCATAACACAAGCTCGAAGCATATCCTCCAGCGTTTGAATAGTACGCTCACTCTGACCGTCGGTCTGAGGGTGGTAAGCCGTACTCATGTCTAGTCTTGTACCCAATGCTTCTTGAAAAGCTTGCCATAAGTGTGACGTGAATCGACCATCACGGTCTGAAATGATTGATACCGGCACACCATGTCTCGCTACAATCTCATTGGTATAAATCTTTGCTAATTTCTCCGTCTTGTAGTCTTCACGAATAGGTAAGAAGTGAGCCGACTTGGTCAATCTATCAACAACGACCCAAATCGTATCATGCCCACTGCTACTTTTAGGCAACTTTGTGACAAAGTCCATTGTTATCTTTTCCCATTTCCACTCAGGAATTTCTGGTTGCTGAAGAAATCCTGAGGGTTTCTGATGTTCGGCTTTAATCTTAGAACACGTAAGACATCTGCTAACATACTCAGCAATGTCTCTCTTCATACCAGGCCACCAATACAAGTCTCTCAGATCATAGTACATCTTATCCGCACCCGGATGTACTGAATATCTAGAAGTATGAGCTTCATCCATGATCAATTTCCTTACACCACCAACTGATGGAATCCAGATACGATCAAAGAAGTAAATTTCACCATCATCTCGTTGCTCAAAGTGTCTTTCTAATCCTCTTAGCCATTCAGTTGGGGCTTTGAGATCCTTGGAAGCTTCGCTTTGCGCTTCCAAAATCTTAGTCTTAAGTCCAGAATGAATAGTAATACTCATAGCACGTACTCGTCTTGGCTTGAGTCTTTCTTTTCTGCTCAAGGCATCTGCCACCACGTTCGCCTTGCCCGGGTGGTATTTGATCTCACACTCGTAGTCACTGAGTAGCTCGATCCACCGCCTTTGGCGCATATTTAAATCCTTCTGGTCAAATATGTACTGGAGACTCTGGTGGTCAGTGTAGATAACACTTTTCGTCCCATAAAGATAATGTCTCCAGATTTTAAGAGCGAACACCACCGCACCCAATTCCAGGTCGTGGGTGGTATAATTTTTCTCATGCTTCTTCAACTGTCTTGACGCATATGCTATCACCTTGCCCCGTTGCATCAGCACGCACCCAAAACCTTGTTTTGATGATCACAAATAAGACACAAAGTCGTCTGGTCCATCGGAGTTGCTACCAGCGCATTGCATAGCTTCTTCCTTTAGATGCAGAAAGCTTCATCTTGTTCATCGCCCCACACATATGTCTTATTCTTTTGAGTCAACAAAGTGAGAGGTTTGGCGATCTTGGAGAAATTCTCAATAAATCTCTGGTAGTAACCCGCCAATCCTAAAAATAAACGTGTAGGATCCCGTATAACACTTCACTTCATACAATCATACACGAATTTAGAACTAGAAATTAGAGAAAGAAAGTGAGTTGATTTAGAGAGAGAAAGAGGAGAGAGAGTTGAGAGAGAAATTAGAAAAAGGAAAATGGAATTTTTATAAATGAACCAACTTACTTTTCCTTGGTGGAAAAGTTACTTATATACCCCGACACATTAAGTGACGTTCGGGATATTTGACTAGGACCCGGGCTTGGGTTTTGCTTGGGATTAAACCCGAAACATATACAATATTAGATTAACTATCGAGCCCGATTCCCGATACATTTCTATTACAACGTTAACTAATTGATTGACCGAGACTTAAATACATAATGAACGAACTTCATGTTCGACTCAATATTTTGAGGCTAACAATCTCCCCCGAAGTGAGTTCATTGACGACACTCCTTCATGAGATCAATGAGATTGCTTTCGTCGTTAAGCTCATGTGGTCTTGGTCTTTCTCTTTGTTCTTTGTTGTAGGCTTGTTCCTTCATGCTTTGCGATCTTTACTTTTGAGCCTTTGACATTGTCTTTAACGTCTATGCCATCTTGCGATCTTGAGTCTTTGACCAACATTCTCATATTGTGCCTCATCTTGAAAGCTTCAGATCAGAGTTTGCGGAAGTCTTTGTCTTTAAATCTTGAGCTTTCATGATTGTTTGTCTTTGTAGAATGAGCATGAATATGTGGTAATGAATCGACTTTGGTTGATTGGGATACCGTCACCACCGTTTTAACCTGCAGGTTTACGTTAGTGATAATCAAGAAAATTGATTTGAAAATTCTATCGAACGTGTTACTTGTAAAACATTTTTGTAACACATTGGGAGTTTTAATCTTTTTATCAAAATTCATCAACCGTCAATTCATTTACTGGACCAAATCGATATCCAGTTGTCACAAGTTTGATTCATATAGAATCTCGCAAGTCACCTACCAAGGGACTTGTTGAGGTTGATCAGAAGGGGATTTCCATCTTCATTGTGAATACATTAGTATCACTCGGATGTTCTGACAAATATCATAAGGATATTGCGTAGGACTCTTGTTAACAGCTTGTGAACTTGATGATGTTTGATAAGTGTAAAATACACATATCCGTTTATACCTAAAATAACCCAATTAAACCCAAAACAAACCAAAAATGGCAAAAATATGCTTGTATTTGTGTTTTGTGTGTGCAGGTACGGATAAATCAAAAATCACAAGAAAACAGTCAAAAACAAGCAAGCACGGACACGAGGAATCAGAAGAGTACATAAAGAGAAAGCACAAAAGCGCCAGAAGCAAAGCACAGGAAAGTCCACCTCAGTCAAATCCCGTCACCTATGGTCAATTAAAAGTCAAACATCAACCCATCTTCCTTTTATATCATACTACAAGGGTACTAGTTTTGCTATTTTGAAAGTTATTTATTAACTGAAGAGAGAAAAGAAAGACAAGGGACTAAATGTGACAACTCACCAAAGTTCAACAGTTTTAATGTCCTAAATAGCGGGGAAACCCATCTTACTATTTCACCGTCCTTCTCCATTTCACCAGCATAGGTAAAGAGCGGGAATAGAAATTGAGGGTCAAAGACGTCTATTCAAGTAGTCTATATCAAGATGTCATGGACAAATCAGTCAAATCAAGCTCCTATTGGCCAAGACGCATAAGAGAGAATCATGTACAAGAGAAGAAAGCATAAATTTAAGTGGGTTTTTGTGCTAATTTACTCACAAAAGAAGCACAAACGTCACATCAATGGAATGACACGCTGGCAATCTTCAGGTGTCCACAGCTTGATCAACGGCCACAATTGATGCTTGAATGATTGAAGAAATGATTGGCCAAGATTGATAGATTGGAGAGCAGGGCTAGAGATCCTAGAAGCTTCTTTCAGCACCTATAAATAGGCCTCACTTTTCACACACGGATCATCCGATCCTCTTTTTTATCTTTAGATATATCTAGTTTTTATGTAATTTTTAGTAGCTTAAATTCGTATTTTTTCTTAAATGTAATTTTCCTTTTTCAAGTAATGTAATCAGTAACTTTTATTAATGAAATTCAGTTTTTCTTAATCTCTCAAAGTTCCTTTTTCATAAACTCTCTTAATAAGCTAAGTTGTCTCAATAAGCTAATAAGCTCATTTAAAGCTCTTTCAGTCTATAAGCTGAAATAGAGCTTATTGAATTCAGTATTAATCTTACTTAAACCTTAAATCAGTTTAATCTTTCATGGATCTTATTGGATTAGAGCTTTTGGAAGGGGATCTTAACTTGGAAGAGATCCCAAGGACTTATACCCTAGCTTATTAATAAGCTAGGGAGCTTGTAGCTGCCTTAATTGGTCCTCTTGTTTAGCTAGAGGAGTTTGTAAGTTTCTCTTTCATTTTCCTTTAAATTCTAGCTTTAAATAATGATATCATTGCTTGCTATGTTTAGATCTGCTTATTTGTTTATTCTCTTTGCTTATTAGTGCTTATTTGAGTTTTATTTAGCTAAATCTTCATAGTTGTTTATCTGTTTTCAATTTTCTTAGTTTAAATCATAGATTTTCATATTATTGTCTTAAAAACCTCTAAAAAACCAAAAATATAGTAAAATAGTTTAGATCTTAGATTAAGGCTTATTTAGTTGTTAAGATTTGTTAATTAAGTTTGTTTTAAGCTAGTTTTTATCTGGTATTTAGTACTTGTTCATTAAATTTCAACTTAAAAGCTTTTCTCAAAATCTGTCATAATGATAAAGGGGTGTTTGGTTTAGTGCACTCTTGAATTGCACTAGCAGTACTAACATAAGTTAGTACATGTCTTGAACTTTACACTACAGTACTAACCTCAGTCTAGTACTCTTCACAGTTAGTACTGGCTAGCTTAGATTTTACGTCTGCTGAAATCAGTAGGATTAAGATGAGTTATAAACTTATTATGAATTTAATTTTAGTTTTCATTTTCTAGCTTATTTCATTGCTTATTCTGTTATCAAAAGTCAAAATTACATCAGCAGTGCTTTCACTTGAAAGAACTGCTGAACTTTTACACTAGCAGTACTAACCTCAGTTAGTACTGCTGTGTTCTTAGCTTAATTTGGATAGATAATTTTAAGGTTTAGCTTGCCAAATTCAGTAGGAGTTAAGTTTTAATATAGCTTAATATAGTTCAAGTCTTTAATTTTGTTTTCTAGCTTATTGTCTTAGCTTATTTTGCTGTCAAAAGTCATAAAAAACCTTAAAAAGCCAAAAACAGTACTTAGGATTTAAAATTGTTAATTTAGCTTATGGGTCTAGATTTTATAGCTTAATTAGATGGATAATAAGTAGATTAATAAGTCCTCAAAGTTTTAGAGTCCAGTTTAGCTTTTTAAATGTTTTTAGCTTATTTGGATTTTGAGTTCCTTGCTTATTTCCTGAGTTTGCTTGTTTCATGCTTAAGTTCAGTAGTTTAAAAGTACTTCTAGGATAAATTTCTTTGCATTTTTAGATTAAGCACATTATAAGCTTTCTAGATCACTTTTCCTTTTTCATTTTGAGCTTATTTTGAGTTTTTTATAGCTTATTTTCTAAAATCAAAGGTTAAGCCTTCCTTTCTGAGGTCAGTTTAGAAATAGTTCTTAAGGCTATTAGTGAGTTTCAGCCCAAGTAGCTTTTATTAATTTTTGTTTTCCATTAGCTTCTTTACAACTTTGCTTTTTGAGTTTTTTCATTTTAAAGATCTTTAAAATTTCGGAATGCTTATTGAGACTTATATTTGTGATCGGGGATAGATTCTAGGGTAGATAGTGTAACTTTCAATTTAGTTGTTTACATAAGTGGCCTCGTTAGTTGTTAAGTTTCCCGTTAGTCTCTTAGATCTTTGCACCGTTAGTCCATTAGTTAAGTTTTAATTAGTAATTAGGTTTAATTTTTAATTAGTTTAATTAAACTTTTAAAAAAGATAAAAAATTAGGGCTTTTATTTTTAATAATTTTCTGCGATTTTTCTTTATTTAGTGAAATTTTAGTTTACAATTTTAGGGTTAAGTTTTAGTCCATTTTGCTTAATAAATTGCTTTTCCGTATTTGTTTAATTGATCATTTTAATTTTATATCTTTCCAAATCAAATATCTTTGCTTCATTCAAATCAGGATCCGAACCTAAACGTGGTTTCAATTTCACTAGTCATTGGGGAAACGACCCGGGTGATCATATTTACCCGGTTTAACATACGATAATATTATATAATTATATATTATTTTTGTGAGTCTTAACTTTTTACCTTGGTTAAAGGTGAATAGTTGGAATTTACCTAAGTAGTATTTTTATTATATATTTTATAGGTACGTAAAACTTGCAATCAGTTTTTGGCGCCGTTGCCGGGGACTAGTGTTTACGATTCCTTCGTTTTGTGTTTGTTGATTTGGTTTGAAGATCCTTTCGTCCTCGAAAGTTTCATTCTTGTTTTAAAATTCAAAAGTAAAAAAAAAATCATAAAATATAAAAAGTAAAAAATATTTTCCTTTTCTTCTTAGTATAAGTAAAAGATAAAAAAAAATAGAAAAATCAAAAACATAAAAAATTGTCCTTTAAAAAAAAAGAAATAAAATAAACAAAGTTGGTAATCGAACACCAACATATAATATCTTCCATTGAGATATTATCATTTTAAAGATTTCCGGTGATCTTGCCAATTGTCCAATTCGTAATCAAAGATTTAACAACGTGCTTTGTGTCACTACAAAGTTGGCTCACCTTGAAAAGCAATTTTCGAGAGCTACCGTGAAGTAGTTGATTATTTGGTTTAAGTCTCTTTCGTGTAACCGTTAAAATTCATTGCTAAAAAAAATTAGTGTAAAGTTTTGCTTTTTAATTATTAGTTTTTCTTTTTATGCGCACTCGTTCGCAATCTCGTAGACGTCGACAACAAAATCTTCCGGTTGAACCAATTGTTGAACAAAACGTTGTTCCAATGGCGTCATCGAACGTGGCCCAAAGTCGTTACCAAGCACCATCGTGGTTATGGAAGATGTATAGTTGTCCACTAATCAATGCTAACAATTTCTGAGCTTTAAGCAACCTGTTATCAAACTTGTGCAAAGCAATAATGTTTTCGGGTAGACCAGATCCCCACAAATCACCTTCGATTTTTTAAACAAAGTCACTTCAACGTTTAGACATCCAGAAGTTCTGGAAACTTCGGTAAAGCTTTTGCTTTTCCTTTCTTCTCAAGACGGTGAAGCCGAGATTGGTTAGAAAAAGGAACCTCCCA
Source organism: Tanacetum coccineum (assembly GCA_026074375.1). Taxonomy (NCBI): domain Eukaryota; kingdom Viridiplantae; phylum Streptophyta; class Magnoliopsida; order Asterales; family Asteraceae; genus Tanacetum; species Tanacetum coccineum. Next base: position 29,791 of record BQNB010000087.1, read on the forward strand.
GATCAATTCTCTCATGGGAACGGAACCTTGTTTCAAAATTCATAAAACCAATACTTCCCACTTCAAAAAACCATTTTACTACGGAAGGGATCATTACTTTTTACCAAAACCAATGAAGCTTAAACGAAGATTGGGATCGTTTTAAAGGACTATCTTCGCTTAATGTCTCACCTTGGCTTTTTCGAACTACTCACCAACTCGTACTTTTTTAAATCTTTGAATTTCAAACGATCACAGCTTGCCTAAGATTCGCCGCGGGTGGCAATTTCTTAGACAAGATGCCTCAAGTAAGGTTAGCGATATTGAAAGCAAGTCAAAGTTCGTTACTCCTAAGTGTTGCTAATGATTCAAGAGTGGAGTACGGAGGCTCCGCTTTCTACTTTTTCTAACTTCTAATAATTCCTTTCGATATGCAACAAAATAGGCCCGCTTCTCTCGAGGATAAGATGACTTATCAAGATGAACAAATGATGAATCAAATGAAAGCTTTAGTTGCTTACTACTTGCACCCGTCAAAGCAGTTGAGGCAGTTTGTGTCACTTGTGGATCAATATCACAATTTTACCCATTGTCCTATTAACTCGAGGTGGAAAACGCTTTTCCGTTTTTTCACGTAAACATCCAACAATTTCAACAAACCGCCTCTATTGGTATTTTCTCCCAAGAAACCAAACCTTTCCATTTGGCAAGTCAAATGACCACCAGGTTTCAATCAACCGAATGATTCAGGCAACAAGGAAACAAACCGATACCAGGAACAATATTCAATTTTCAACCAAATTCCTGTGGAGGAAACTTTAATCAAAACCGTCAAAATCAAGTTTATCAAGCTCCACCATACCAAAAATAACAAAACACAAACCATTCAAACACAATCCAATCAAAGTTTTACCTTACCCAACTTCCTACAAATAGTGTTTGAAAAGATTTTGAAGCTACGTCAAGCAATGATGCGATATTAAAGAATGTGCAAAATCAAAATCAAGGTTTGCAAAATCAAATGGCAAATGTTACAAGTTTGTTAACAAGCCTTTGCACCTAAAATTTGATGATTTAGGCAATACCAACCATAGCTTCAGAGTTCAAGTTCTTTACAAGCAATGACATTCAAACCAGGAACGAGCAAGGCAATTACAACTCGTAGTGGTGTTTCATACGATGGACCTCCAATTCCACCGCCGGTGGTGGAAAAGGAAAGTGAGGTGACAAAGGATACGGAGCTACCGAGCACCGAAGACATCCAACCTCCTCCATTGTCTAAGAACAACCAAAGGGGACAAAAGAGCCAAGTGAAGAACCTTCTTTCGTTGCCAACAAAACCAAACCTAATTTGCCTTACCTTCAAGGACTTGCTAAAACAAAGATTCGTGAAAAGGATGATATCCTAGGCTTCAAAGTTATGGAAATTCTTTTGTAAGTCTTATTTTGAGCTAAGTTTGCGGATGCTCTCATTATATTGCCCCAAAAGTTTGCTCCGTTGTTACTAAAAGATGTTAAATAACAAAGACAAGTTAATTGAATTACCAGAACGCCGTGAATGAAAAAGTGTAGTGCGTTGTCCTAAAGAAGCTTCTAAAAAGCTAGTGACCCCGTCGATTTCTATTCCATGTGATTTTCAGGAGTTCAATAGTTACTTAGCCCTTGCCGATTTAGGTGCTAGTATCAATCTCATGCCTTTATCCATTTGGAAAAAAGCTTAAACTCTCAGGCCTAACCGAATAAAAATGGTATTAGAATCTAGACCGACCGTTACAATTTCCCAAACCAACGGTGTAGCTGAAATGTTTTTGTCAAGTAGGGAAGTTTTACTTTCCTGTCCCGTCTTTCGTTGTTGTGAGTTTTATAGCCGATCCTGATACCGTTAACTACTGGGGCAATCCTTTCTTAGGGACGCTATGCTTTAATCGATGTCTTATGAGGGAGAGATTTACTCCTTAGGGAATGATGATCAATCGTTAACCTCCTTAAAATGTGGTGATGCACCTTCCCATTTCATAAAACAATCTCGAAACATTGAAGAAAGTTTGATCTCTTTGATGTTACATGTGAAGAGTACTCCCAAGAAGTAATTCGGAATTTTCCAATTCCAGTTGCCTTACAACAATCCTTCTCCGTACTTCGATCCGATTGTTTCTACTTCATCTCCAACACTTACTCCTTTTGATGAAAGTGATTTTCTACTCTTTGAGGAAGCCGATGCTTTCATAGCAATCGATGATGAACCAGTTTCACCAGTTTTCAATGCTACATACTATGATCCCGAGGGTGACATTCTCATTCTCGAGGCACTTCTCAACAATGATCCATTACCTTCACCAGACCAAGGAGATTACTCACCCGGAATTCAAAAAGATCTTAAAGTTGTTGAACCAAAAGAGTCTTCACTTGAACCAAAAGATGAAATTCCTGAAGTCGAGCTTTAAAGCAGTTACCCGCATCTCGAGTATGCATTTTTAGAGAAAAATAACAAGCTTCCAGTCATAATTTCAAAAGATTTGAGCCAAGAAGAAAAGACCTCACTCATTAACGTTCTAAAAAACCGAAAACAAGCAATTGCTTGGAAACTTTCTGATATCCGAGGCATAGATCCAGAATTTTGCTCTCACAAAATCCTTTTAGAAGATGATTACGAACCTTCAGTGCAACATCAAAGGAGGGTTAACCCTAAAATCCATGACGTCATCAAGAAAGAAGTAGAAAAACTTCTTGACGCGGGATTGATTTATCCGATCTCGGATAGTCCATGGGTTAGTCCGGTCCATTGTGTTCCTAAAAAAGGGGTATGACGTTGTCACAAACGAAGAAAATGAACTGGTGCCTACAAGATTAGTTACGGGATGGAGAGATTGCATCGACTACGAAAGTTTGAACGAAGCAACTTGTAAGGACCATTTTCCGTTACATTCATGGACCAATGTTACATTGAGATTAAGGCCGGCAACGAGTTTTATTGTTTCTTAGATGGTTTTTCAGGGTATTTTCAAATTCCTATTGATCCTAAAGATCAAGAGAAAACTACTTTTACGTGCCCATACGGAACTTTCGCGTACCGTCGTATGCCATTCGGTTTGTGCAATGCTCCCGGAACTTTTCAACGTTGTATGATGGCTATTTTTCACGACATGATAGAAAAAACGATGGAGGTTTTTATGGACGATTTTTCAGTTTTTGGAGATTCTTTTTCTTCATGTCTCTGCAATTTCAGATAAATGCTTCAAAGATGTGCAGATACCAAATTAGCACTTAAAATTGGGATAAGAGCCTATTTCATGGTTAAAAAGAATGCATTGTTTTAGGACATAAGATCTCTAGAAAAGGAATTGAAGTCGATAAGGCCAAAGTTGATGTAATTTCTAAGCTTCCTCATCCAACGACCGTCAAAGGAATTCGAAGTTTTCTCGGGCATGCTGGATTCTATCGAAGATTTATCAAAGACTTTTCCAAAATCTCTCGACCCATGACCCATCTTTTTAGAGTAAAACAATACCTCATTTTTTGGAAGGATTGCATTCTGCCTTTCAAAATTAAAAAAGAAGTTGGACCGAAGCTTCAATTATCATTGCTCCGAATTGGGACAACACTTTTGAAATCATGTGCGATGGCAAGTGATTATGCATCGGTGCCAGTCTAGACAAAGGATTGAGAAGCATTTACGACCAATTCATTACGATAGCAAGACTTGACAGTAGCATAATCCATTACCACAACCGAAAAAAGAGATGCTAGCTGTAGTTTAATGCTTTCGGAAGTTCGATCATATATAATCATGAACAAGAGTATTGTTTTATACGGGACCACTCCACTTTGAAATACTTTTCAAAAGAAAAAGACGCCAAAGCAGATTGTTCGTGGGTCTTACTTCTTCAAAATTTTGATTTTAAAGTTATCGATACTAAGGTAGCTGAAAACTCATGAGCGATCACCTCTTCGTCTCGAAAACCCTTACGAAATGTTTTTGATCCAAAGAAAATTACCGAGACTTTTCTTTAGAGACTTTAGTGTGTTAACTTCCAAAGACAAAGTACCCAGTGGTTCGCCGACTTTGACTAACTACCACGCGCGGGAAATTCATTAAAAATGAATGTCGGACTCAAGAGGAAAAACAAGTTTTTAAGATGTAAAACTTTATTTTATGGGATGACCTTTTCTTTAAGACTTGTGCGGATCAAATAATCGAAGGTGTGTAGATGGCAAAGAAGCTCTCGAAATTCTCGAAGCTTGTCACAGTGGACCCACCGGGGGACACTACGTGCCACTTTACCGCCAAGATGGTTTTTGGATGTCGGTTTTTTTGGCTACATTTATAAGGATGCTACGAATTTGTCAAACTTGTGATGATTGTCAAAAGAAGGCAAAATCCTCTCACCATGGATGAGATTGCCTCAAAATGTAACCCAAGTTTGTGAGATTTTTGATTTATGGGGGGAATTGAGATTTTTTGGGACCTTTTCGTCATCTAGGGGTAACAAAATATATTCTAGTAGCGTCGATTATAGGTCTTTCCAAATGGGTTGAAGCAAAAGCGCTCCCCACCAACGATGCTAGGGTAGTTGTTAAGTTCTTAAAATCCCTTTTCTCCCGATTTGGTGCTCCGAGAGCAATCATAAGCGATCGTGGGACCCATTTTTGTAACGAACAAATTGAAAAGTTATGTTAAATATGGTGTCACCAATGTCTTTCGACCCTTACCATCCTCAAACAAGTGGTCAAGTTTAAGCACGATCGAGTTCAAAAGAATTTTGGAGAGGACGGTAGGAGAAAACCGTGCCTCATGGTCCGACAAACTAGATGATGCATTATGGGCTTTTAGAACCGCTTACAAAACTCCTATTGGATGTACTCCATACAAGTTAGTCTATGGAAAAGCGTGTCACTTACCAGTTGAACTAGAACACAAAGCATATTGGGCTCTTAAGCATGCCAACTTTGATTTAAAGACCGCGGGCGATCATCGAAAGCTTCAACTCAATGAACTTAGCGAGCTCTCGGATCAAGCTTACGAGAATTCGCCAATCTACAAGGAGAAGACAAAGAAATACTCGATTCCAAGATAAAGACGAATCTTCATTATGTGGTGATCAGTCATGCTTTTCAACTCCCGATTAAAGATTTTCTTCGGAAAGCTCAAGTCTCGATGGTCCGGACCTTTCACAATCACCGAAGTTTATCCTTATGGCACTGCCAAATTGTCTCATACCGATGGTTCTCATTTCAAAGTCAACTGCCACCGTTTAAATAAAAATACATGGAGGGGATACACCCACCTTTGGTTACTCGGACCTCCAGATTTCCCTAAGGACAACTAAAATTCAGGGAATCGAGGCGAGTTGCGACTCCGGTGATCAAAAACAAGGGCTTCGTGAGGAGTTCACCCCCAGTTATCATCTCCATATTTCTTTTATTTTCTTATCTAATGTGTTGTAGAGCTTGTCTCTCAGATTTCTCGATGTTTTTGTTGCCTTGTTTGGTTGTGATTTTTGCAGGATTCTCCCAAACAATAATTCTTAGATCCTCTCGTGTCTGGTTGATTTGTCCAGTTCTACTCGAGCTTCTCAGCTTTGTCTGAAATTAGTTTTGGGGATGATCCATATCCTTTCTTCATTATCGATTAAGTTTATCTTTGCATACCTCATAAAATGGCTTAGATTTCGTAGTGACCCGACCTTTAAAACAGTGTGGACAATGTTTCGTTTTAGTTTGGGGAAGGGAATCTATCGATTTGATGTTGCTTGCTTATTGTTTTGTTCTACGTACCGTTTATTCCCAAAAACAATACCAAAAATTTTAAATTTTTAGTCATATATATTAAAAAAAAAGTGTTTAGACATGAATGGGGTTTTTCCGTTGGGTAAGAAAAAAAGTAATTTTTGACCCAATGTTAACGTGTAGAGTTCTAGCTTTCTCCACTTAACCAATTAATGATTGATAGTTTGTACTGTCTCATGTAGACTTTAAAAACATGCTTAGACTTGAAATGTTAGTAATTGAAGACTTGTGCTAATCTCAAGTAGATTTTAAATATGCCGAGTTGGATTTTATATAGGCTAATTATTTGCAAAATTTATATTTGTGATAGAATAGGAGATCGATAGTGCTGTTTACGAAATCTAGGATGCTAAAAACAGAAGTTTATTTGGAAAACTTTTAAAAAACTTATAAGATTAAAACTTGTTGATTTTTTTTCCCAGGAGCTCTTAAAATGATTTAATTATACGTGTTCTCTTGTAATTTTTTACAAAATTAGAGTTTAACTCTTAAACAGTCTTAAAAATCTTTATCGATGATGAAGTCAACATCATTTGTAAATAAGAATTTTGGTTCAAGTTTATACTTTGGTTTTCTAAAACGGAATTTTTCTATTTTCAAAAATAATGTGTTATTAGTAAAAATGTAGTTAACATAAAAAAATGTGTAAAATGTAGTTGGTAAATAAAAAGGATGCAAGTTATAAATCCTTAATGTTAATAATTAATATACAAACTCCATCACAATAAAGTACATGGGCATTTGTCGGTTCGCTCCCGATGTGACATCGAAAGAAAGGGTGGAGGATGTATATTTAGGGTTGGTATCATAATAAGTACACGAGCTCTTGTCGGAGGCGTGGCCGATGTGTCGTCGAAAGAAAAGTGATACCGGTTCCTAGCCTAATAATGTAGATAATAATAATAATGTTGCAAGTAAGAAAATAAATACTAAAAGTTTCCTTTTCTAAAACGAAAGTATTCTTTTGAACTAACGTTTGCAAAAGTCTACAAGGCTTTTTCATTGGAAGTTCATGCGTCGCGATTAGTATTCTCCGGATGGGGTGTCAAAAGCCTTAGCACTTACCCGACGACGGTGGGATGCTAGAGAAGAAAGTCATAAGTCATTCATGGACAATGAACCAACGATGTCATAGCTAAGTATGTTATTGTTTGCTTGGTTGTGATTCTACTAAGTGATAACATATTAGCCCAAAAGGACCATTTAGAAGCTTGGTCGATTTCAACTATTCTAATATGTGGAGTATAATGGTTTAAATTAATTTGAACACACACACCTAAATTTATGAATATGTCGGGGAATGAAGGAATTCACAAGTTGTATTTATAAGTAGTCTTAGCATCTTAGTTCGTAATTAGCAGTGATCTTATTTTTAAGCTTAGCATGGGAAAAGTGAAAAATCGGGGATGATGAAGTTATCTTTTAGACACTTAATTGTGCTTTTAATTCTATTTTCCAAAGGTACCAAGTGTGTAATGAAAACAATACATTATGTCAACACAAATAAGTAGTTAATTATCAAGAAAAATCAAAAAAAGAGAAAAATCTTAGAAAATGGGAAGTCGGGTGTTTTATAACTTGTGATCTCTTATCTCTCTCAAAAAAAATCTTTGCTACTTTTCAAAGGTTTAGTTTGAGAAAGGTTCGAGGTATTTGGTTATAAGGCATGTAATATTGCGTGAGGACACGCAATCGTTTAGTTTGGGGAATTTTGATAAGTGTATGTATGATCCCTAGATCATTCCATTTGTGAAGCACACGATCAATGGCACAAAGGATTAGACAATAAAGAACTTTTGATTTTAATGAAACAAAGAGGCTACAAACTCTAAAAGATGGAAAAATGAAAATGAGTAGCTAACCTAATTTTTGACTAAACTAGGTCTATTTATACTAAAAGGATTTGCCTTTTAGGGCTTTCTTTTTTGGGCTTTTTACATCTTGCCTTATACATAATAAACTTTAACTATACATATTCTTTCGAGCAAGACTTTTGTCTTGTATCTTCGAGTGACCGAAGCTTCTTTGTTTTGGTCCATTTATGTGATCCTAACAATCTCCCCTATATGAGCATGAAATTTCACACAATAATGACCTTAGTCTCTTAGCTCATGATGATGGGTACTTTCTCTTGTAGTGCTTTGTGTATTCAATACTATAACACTTTGATCATGAACTCCAGAACTAGATGTGATGACTATCTTGATCTTGACCTTTTTAAGCTTTGCTTCTTTGAATTACATTGTGATCTTCTTCACTTGACTTTGCCATATACACGATCTTTTTATCTCACATGCTCATATCTGTTGGAATCGTTTGAAAGCTGTGAGTGATGTATCCTCTTCTAATCATTATAACTTTTAGTATTTGAAGAAGACCTTGATTGCAGAGATTGTGTGGCGGAAGCCTTGAAATGTAATCTTTCTTGATTACTTCGATACTGTGGAGTGGATATTAGCAAGTGTCTTTCATCGGAAACTTTGAGTCGTCAATCGCCATGAAAGAACAATTAATGTCACCAACAAAAACATTTGTTATGTAAAATCCTCTTAATGGTGTTCTAAGAAAAACGATTTTGTGAACACAACAAAGGTTTATATTTTGAAGGACCGAGTATAGACGATACTCAATCTGGTCTGATTACATTAACCTCTGATACCGTGAGGATCAATGAATTACAGTATAGAATACTGCACCTGTGTCGAAAGAATTCATTCAAAGACCTACTTCGACAGGTATTCCGCACGTGACAAGCAAGTTCCTATAATACCAAAGTATCAAGATTTCCGTAAATGTCGCCGTTCTCTAACCAGATGTCCGGAAATACTAACACACAATAAGTATTTCAACTATAGAATAGGTAAATAAGTGAGTCAGTACAGTTACTATCGCTGACTATACCGTGGTATAGATTCCTTTATCCACGTTTTACTTCTTAACTAAATTTAAGTATCGTAGAAGGCCGTGGGCAAAAATGATTTGAAAAAACATTCGATGTGGCTTATAAAATTGTTTGGGGCAACCAAACGAAGTTTAAAATCAGAATGCACAGAAACGTTTTTAAATATATCCAAAGATATGAATTGCCTTGGGAATCCACACTTGTACAAGTACTCTGTAAAGGGAAATCCAACTTCACTAGTGGGCCGCAGTCCGAATACCAGGCAAGATCCATTCATACGAATAACCCTGGTGGTACAACAACTCTTTCCTCAGACATCCATAAGAACACTTTCACGAACATGAAACAAAAGATTGCTTTGTCAGATTATCAAAGATACGTGTGTATAACACAAACTATTTGGTATCTTGACATTTTTGATTATGAATAACACTTATGCTTCCCACCTACACATTGCGTCGATAATCGAAAGATGATTAGCACATCATGGAAAACTAGCATTTTAGAATCAATCAGAATCATTAAAATTATCCTTTTACATTTTAATCACATTATAGTCACCAACAAAAACGATTTTGTTATGTAAAAAACCACTTAATGTGTTCTAGAAAAACATTTTGTGAACACACTAAGTTTTATATTTTGAAGGACCGAGTAATTAAGACCGATACTCAATCTGGTCGGTTTTACATTAACCTCTGAATCCGTGAGGATCAAATGATTACAGTATGAATACTGCACCATGTTATAAGATAGATTCATTCAAAGAACTTCTTGACAGTTTTTTCCGGCACGTGACAAGCTAGTTCCCTCTAATACCTAAGTATCAGATTCCTAATGTTCGCCGTTCTCCTAGACAGATGTCGATAAACTAACACACTAAAAAGTATTTCTACTAATAGAATGGTAAAGAGTGAGTCAGTACAGTTACTATCTGCTGACTATACCGTATAATTCCTTTATCAGCGTTTTACTTCTTAATACAATTAAGTATCGTAGAAGGCCTGTGGCAAAAATGATTTGAAAAACATTCGATGTGCTTAAAAAATTTGTTTGGGGCACAAACGAAAGTTTAAAATCAGAATGCTCTGATACCGTTTGAAATATAACCCGAAATGATATGAAGTGCCTTGGAAATCCAAACTTGTACAAGTACTGTGTAAGGAAGATCCACTTTCACTTATGGGCGCATTCCAAGACCAGCATGAGCATGTCATACGAATACCCTGGTGGTACACCATCTCTATTCCTCGCATTCCATAAGAATCACTTCACGAACTGAAACAAAAGATTCTTTGTCAGTTATCAAGATTCCGTTTGGTATAACACAAACTTTTTGGTATTCTTGACATTTTTGGATTATATTACCACTTATGCTCCCCCTACACATGTGCGTCGATAATCGAAAAGATGTTTAGCACCTCAAGGAAAGGACTTAGCATTTTAAGAATCAATCGAATCATTAATTATCCGTTTTACATTTTTAAGTCACATTTTCTCCCCGATCAAAAGTATGAAACTGTGAAAGGTTTTTGAACTAGAATGGTCTTAAAATGTAACAAATCCCCCCTCAAAGTATGATGGTGAGGTGAAAATAGCACAATATCAAGTGAGCAATTTGAAACCAGACCTTTAGAATCCCGAGACAGGAATGATACTGCACTCTTTCATAAAAAGTTGTAAGCGGTTGGTCGTTGTCAATCATTTCAGCAATAGAATCAGCAACATTACGTCCCTTCTTGACCTGCACAACTGTTAGATAAAAACCTGCTGTCTCCCCTCAAAACAATGACCCGTGTCAATGTCTGATTTGGTCATCCCGAACATGTTTGATAAAACAAATTGTTTATGAGAAAAAATAGTTCGGGGCTTAGACAACTTCTTGTCTGTAAAGAAATAATGCACTGAAACGTACACTAAATCTCTGGGAAAAGACCGGGTTACAGTCGGAAGTAACTGCAAGCCATACTACACTAAGATTTTTTTTTTTTTTTTTTTTTTTTTTTTTTTTTTTTTTTTTTTTTTTTTTTTTTTTTAAATAATATACATGATATAGTGTGAAACACGTGGTTACTCGGAGACAGACTCATCCTGTAGTTCCTTCAGAGTCTCTGGCGACATTTGTTTAACTCCAAGCAGTGGGAGAAGTGTGGCAAAGCGCTCTCTCGGTAAAGCCTTTGTAAAAATGTCAGCCAGTTGGTATTTAGTCTCCACGAAATTACTAACCTTTTTTTTCCCCAAAAACAAACTTTCCTTTCAACCTGCTCTTTGATGAAGTGGTGACGGATATCAATGTGCTTGGAGCGCGAGTGTTGAACACTATTACAGCATAGAGCAATAGCACTTTTGATTGTCACAATACAATCCGGAAATTTTGTTGAACCTAATCCATAGTCTTGGATTGAGATCGCATCCAGAGGATTTTGAGCACATCCCTGCATCAGATAGGGCGATGTATTCAAGCTTCCATAGTGGAGTATTGGGCAGTACTTTCTGCTTTTTGGATGACCAGCTAACAAGTCGACTGTCCATAAAATTGAGCTGAACCAGAAAGTACTATCTCCGGTGTCATGAACATCCTGCTAGTAGCCATCTGCAAAAGCTTTTAGTTCAAAGCCAGGAGTCCTTCAGGATACACAGAACCCATGTGAAATGGTTCCTTAAGGTACGAAAGATCCTCTTTAATAAGCAGTAAAGGGCATTTCAGTAGGCTTAGCCTGGTATCGTGACACAATACAAACAGCAAATACTATGTCAAAGTCTAGATGCACTAAATACATAAGGGAGCCAACCATACCACGAAATCGGGTAGGATCATTTATCTTTCTCCTTATCTTCATCAAGGTTGGGACAGCTCCGCCATTGGAGGTCAAAGGGTGTGCATGAGTCAAAACCAAATTTATCAAGATTTCCTAGCATAATTTGGAATTTGTTGATAAAATTCCTCTGAGATTTTTGAGAAACTTGTAATCCAAAAAGAAATGGCATTTGCCCATCAATCGACATCTTGAATAGTTGAGTTCCATCTCGAAGCAAAATATTTTGCATGCGTGGTATTGTAGAGGCAAAAGATGAATATCATCTACTATATAATTTGTACAGGTAGATATGTTTGCCTTTCTTTCCTGTGAACAGAAGTTGGATCGTCCACATGAAGGCCCTTTGTAAATCCTGACTTGAAAGAAACGCTGATAGTCTTGTCAGCTACCACCGCACGTGAAGCTTGTTTAAGCCCATAGAGAGCTTTCTTGAGACGGTACACATGCCGATGGAAGCTCTGGAATCTACAAAATCCTTCTGGTTGAACCTAACATAGACAACTTTCAATCAGTTCGCACGTTAGGAAGGCGTTTTCACGTCCATACTGGAAGATTGACCAGGATCATACTTGCTGCGTGAGCAATGAAGAGTCTGATCAACTTCTAATCTATCAACCGGGAGCAAAATGATTCCCTCAAAATCAATACCAGCTACTGACGATATCCTTTCGTCCGACTAACCGTATCATGATCTTACAGAGACGTCTCCATATTCATCCAACTTATTTTTGAAGAATCCATTTGAGCGGTATGATAAAAATAATTAATTGGACAGGGTACAAGTATCCATACATCTAACGTTCAAACTCATGAATTTCTCCTGCATGGCCTCAACCCAGCAAGAAGTGCTCTAAGCTTGCTTAAAGTCTTTGGTCAACATGAGATAAGAATTCATTGAAGAAACACCACATCGTCGTCGGTTTCTAGCTGTTTCCCCTTTAGAGACAGGTCATCTTTATCAATCCCCAATAATGTTTTCAAGCGGATGTGCTTGAGTCCACTTTTGCACATGAGGTAATTGGTTGTTGGGAGTAACATCGATATTGACAGAGTTGGATGAAGATGCTTCTGAACCGGTTTCAGGAGCATTATAGGTATCAAACACATTACTGTCAACATGATCGAACAGTGTTTCAACATCAGAATCACTAGTGTCTGGTAGAGGTATTTGATGAGGCAAGAGGCTTTCAGTAACTGCAGGAGCGCCTTCTGAGATAACTGTTGTGGAAGGTGAACCATTGGCATTCTCGGGTGCCGGGGCAGCAGGAACATTAACCGGAGTTATCGGAACAACCGGAGGTATCGGAACAACCTCATCATCATCAAACCATTGAAACAAATCGTCTACCTGTTTCTTTGTAGGAGGGACACTAGGTGGTTTCCTGGGCGTATATTTACTAGTTGCAGACGCTGCGTCCTGACTGTAAAGCAGTAAGTTCGAGTTCTGTACTGTTTGTCACAGAAGTCATTTGTTGAGGTGCGAGGCCTGAACTGGTTTGAACAGACGTCAATCCTTCGGTAAGTTCATCAAAGGTGACATGAATAGTTTCCTGAATCTTGCGCGTTCTTTTGTTGTAGATTCGGTACGCCTTCTTGGTGGGAGCATAGCCAACAAAAATACCTATATCTGCCTTCGCCTTGAGTTTTCCAACGTCATCGTAGTCATTGGTCGGATAGCACAGGGAACCAAATACTCGAAAGTACTGAAGATTAGGTTTCTTTCCCTTCAGCAGTTCATAATAGGTCTTTCCATGAAGCGTGTGTACAAGAGACCGATTAAGAGTATAACATGCAGTGGCTACAGCTTCAGCCCATAGGAACAGTGGAGCTTTTGCATAGATGATAAAAGAGCCAAGCGCAAAAGCATAGTACGAGCAGCTTCCATAAGAGTTCGGTTCCGTCTTTCGACAACGCCGTTCTGTTGTGGAGACCGAGGTACGCTCGTTTCATGAGAAATACCAACACTCTCAAACCATCCGTCGAGTGTCTTATTTACAAACTCCGTTCCATTATCCGTTCTGACGAAGCGAACAGTTGCATTAAGGGCTCGTTGAGTCTTCACAATAAACTTCTCAATCGCCTGAGGAGTTTCATCCTTAGATCGAAGAAATCTTACCCAACCAAATCTGGTGTAATCATCCACTATCACCAAAACATACTTCTTTCCGTTGATACTTTCTGTTCTCATTGGTCCGCAGAGGTCCATATGAAGTGTATGGAGAACTTCAGTATTGGTGTTTTCCGTCTTTAGTGGATGTGATGCTTTCTTGCTTTTACCTAGCTGACAAGATGGACACAAATGGTCTTTGTCATATTTCAGCATGGGTAAACCTCTGACTAGATTTTTCCGAGCCAATTCGTTCAAAGTCCCGAAATTCAGATGATTCAACCGACGATGCCATAACCATGACTTCGTTGAAGAGGCTTTTGTAAGCAAGCAAACTGGAGAAGCTGACAACATATCATTCAGTGAGATGGAGTACAGGTTGGTAGTACGTGAACCAATGAGTAGATCCACCATATCGTAGTTGCGGATGTGACATGAGTGCTGTCGGAATGCAACTTCTAAACCACCATCACAAAACTGTCCTACTGAGAATAGGTTGTGCTTGAGTCCTTCAACATAATAGACTCGAGAAATGATAGTGTCACCCAGTTTATAATCACCATAGCCAACGATTGCTGCATATTCATCGTTGCCAAAACGCACAGTACCAATGAACTTTTCTACAAAGTTGATAAGACGCGCACGATCACCGGTCATATGTCTTGAGCACCCAGAATCCAGATACCATAGAACAATTTGTACTACCTGCGATAACACAAACATTCACGGTGATAGGATGCCCTGAAGGGTTCCGGTTAGTTAACAATCAATAATGCCAGAAATCCCTTTTGAACCTGCCTGACGATCACTAAGTTTATGAGTAAACCTAGAGACCATAGTTATTTTGGGGCTAGAACTAGCACTCGGGGGTAGTTCTATTGGCATATCAGTAGGGTCCATGATCCTAGTTAAAGGATACTTCTCAAATAATGAGAAATGCCTTCCAGTGGGCTTCCACTGAGGCTTGCTATTAGCAACAGGTTTGCTAATTGGTTTCCAGACTCTCTTAATGGGTTTCCATTCCTTTTTGGGTTGGTGTTTAAGGCGCTTAGTCTGGTGGGGTTTAACATTCACAGAATCATCACACATAACCATACAATCATTATGATTAGCAAAAACCAATGATTTGTTACATGCACCACGAACATTTTTCAAATGTGAAACAGACACAGAATGTTTAACAAGCAAATTAGAATCAACATGATTCTTTTTATTCAAATTCCTAGGATGTGCTTCTACACTCCTCGCATTTGCACTCTTAGCTGG
>BQNB010000087.1:48730-219273 GCA_026074375.1 Tanacetum coccineum
GATTACGACATACTTTAAATATTGTTAAAACGTTTATGTAAAATTTGTTTATTCTTGCATTGTTCCGTCGCGGGTTCCCTTGCGGAAACCACTAATCCCATGCGTTATAGAACGTTTGCAAGAAAATTATAAAATTTATGTATATAGTTTATGATTTAGCAAAGTGTACGTATCAATATACACACAATAAGCATTTTAATCATGTACTTTTAGTCCATGAAAATCATTCACGTAATTAAAACAATAATTTAACAAAAGTCTTCTCATCTTTTGCAATTAACCAATGAATTTACGTAATGATTTCGTGCATACCATACTAAAACAAGCATGCTTAAAATATATTTAGCTTAATAACCATGGTTTACATGCACGTAATCTATGGTTGACAATTTATAAGCAATAAATAAGCTACAATATATTCAAATCGCAAATTATAATATATGCATTTATAATAAGCGAAACAAATCTTTCTAAAATATAACCATATTTTATTTCTTATTTTATGTGATATTTAGGGTAAAATATTTCACTAAATAATATCTTAATATAGGTTTTCACATAAAAGGCAAGAAATATTCATAAATATGTATTTATATTTTTGCCGGATCTTCCAAAATACATACCATATTTATATTTTCATATTTTATGTGTTTTGTATTAGTAATTAACTAATTATTTCAGTAAATAAATCCCTAAAATAAATTGCACATAAAAAGGCAATAAAATATTTACAAAATATGTGTATTTTAGGTATTTTACCGTTTTTATGTAATTATAAAGCTATATTGACTGGCTCGTGATGCCACTGTTGGAAATTATGGTCTAAAAAACCTAATATTACATGAATATTAAACGAGCTACGCAGCGGATCTAATTCATATAGCACTTATAATTAACATAAACAATAAACATAAAACATACCAAATAACAACCAAGCTACGTGAAGAATCGGATACTTCTTTAAGTACACGCATGTGTGTAATACATGCTAAACCGAAAACCCTTCAAGTTACTAAAGTACGTAACCTCCATGTGGTTCATACACTACACGTCGAACAATACCACTCGAATGCTAGTTCCACGAACCAACGCTCAAGAATACGTCAAGTGATCGAAAAAACCAAAATCCCTAAAGGTTGTTTGTTTGGTTCGATTGCAAGGAGAAGAGAAGAAGTGAATGGGATAAATAATGAGGTCCAGGGATACTCTATTTATAGTGTTAGGATTAGGGTTACATAGCTTTTGGAAAAAGCTACATAATCTTGACACTTTTGGCCCCTCTTCTTTCCTTTTCCCTAACCGGCCACCATATAGTCCAAATACACCCTTGGTGTTGACTTTTTGACTTTTATAATATTTATGTCTAATTACATTTAATTACACATTAATTAAAAAGCCTTATAGTTAATTATTCGTAAACGAACTAACTAACGGCCGTTAGTATTCTATCGTTAGAATATTAATATACATATTAAATATACACTTATATTATTATATACATTAATCGAGTATTAATACATATATAATAAATATACGCTTATATTATTATATATATACCAATAGCGTGATATCTATGTGTATAACGTGTGTGACCCCGTAGGCTCACGTATTCCCAGCCGTATAAATATCCATATGACATGAGCACAAACCAACAATATGGATATGGATCAATAGTCATTGCATAGTTTAACGATTATGTTTCTCGCATATGTATTGATCAAGATTACCAAACGTAAAAAGAATCATCTTAACTACACTTTGGGCGCGGCCACGCAAACATCTGATCAACCCAACGAGGGGCCCAATATATCTAACTCCCAAATACGTGGAGGAATAAGTCACATGAGAGTTTACCATTTGCAAGCCATCCGCCATCGACACGTTTTAGTAAAGTTTCTTCTAATATGTCAGGTTTCATTTACCTTGGTTTTTGATTATCCCTGCAAACTATTTTTGTAGATTTGGGTAATTGGGTTACACTTTATGTCAGTTTCCAGTTATTACTGGGCAGCTTCGTATAGTTTTTTTGAAACAGTATTGAACTTTTGTAAACTATTCCAGCTCACAGCTTTCACAGAATGGTGGTGATTAGTACAAATTTTTGTTCAATAATCTCATAGTTAAATAAGCTCACAAGTTAAAAATAATGGATTATTAAGCTGTTACTATTATGTAGAAAATAATGGTTTATTTCACCGACTGTTCTCTATCCTTATTTTGTCATTCCTCTTACCTTTATTATGTTAATAAACACTACTCTGTAAGATTGTAACGCGGCGTATAACTATACAAAGTATTTGAATATCTAATTCCATCCTCAATTTAAACAAGTCCAACATACACGTATTTTAGCTTTATAATAATTATTTTGCAACATGTTTTAAATTGTTGGGTTGTGTAAGAGATCTAAAATAGGCACGCCTTTGGAAGCATCAACAACCACTTGGAATTAAAGAAAGGATTGTTATCTCCGTTAACGATAAGAATGGTTGTCGTTGTCAAACATTGTTTTGCTGTGACAATTAACAAAGGCCAACGACAAACATTGTTTTACAAGTGACGATATTTTCACATGGGCAACTATATGTGGTTGTGTCAAGGATTAAGAGCAAGAAGGGCTTGAAGATTATTTGTTACGAGTAACACGGCAACTACACAAACTCCTTAACAAACATCGTTTACAAAGATTTATTTCGTATTTGAATTGGCAACATAGGTTTGTATTAAAAATAAATGCTTCATATTGTCATCATATATATACACTATATGTTTTTCAATCCTTTTTCATTCTTCGGCATGTTTTATTATGAAGCTATCCCGCTCATTCGGGCGGGCTATGAAGCTAGTTCAAGAATATAAATAAAGGGTGAAGGCTGAACATACGTAACACACTTTTTCAGATTAACCAATATACGTAACATACTAATTTATGGTTGAATGTTGTTAGTTAACTTTCAAATATTGTTCAATATACGTAATATTGACTGAATGTGACATGTTTGACTGTCTACCACTTAGAAAAGTTACAGTAATGGAATAATGGTCCATGTGGTTTGCGTTGACTTCCACAGTAAGTCACATGACATGTTTTTTATAACTTTAGTCGTTAGTCCCTTTTTTAAAACGAGTAACTTTCACCGTTAGTCCTCCTTTTGTAACGCCCGTTGCCCGTTAAGGTATTATTTTATAGTATAAATAATAATAATTAATTATAAGAATGCATTTTATATGAAAATGGTAAAGTTATAAGTTAGAAATAAATAAGTGTAAAGTTATCTAAATATAAATGCCTAAAGTAAGAGGAATAGAACTTGAGGGGCTAGAATTGCCAATGGAACAAACTTAATTATGTAAATATCAAAGTTATGAAATATCTGGCATTCCAGACATTTCCAAAAAGTGTAGGTGTGTGTGTTTGGTGTCGACATTCACAAGAAGAAGGAGAGAAATTAGGGATTCCATTAATCTTGAAAAATTAAGTAAGGAAGAAGAATAACTAAGCTATTAGGAGCCATTATTTGTCATCCTCGCATCAAGTAAGTAATTTCTTAATTTTAAATTAAGGTTCATGTTATGAATTTTGGGTATAATAGTTAAAGGATAATAATTCATGATTCTAAGTATTAATTAGTTGTTAATAGGGTAATTTCTCAAGTAGGAAGTTAAGAAGAATCAAGCTTTGTGTGCAAATAGGAATTTAGAGACTCAAGTGAGGTAAGTACTTTGACTAAACTTATAAATGATTTCATAATGTTATTTATGATGTTTGTTGTGTTTTGACATAAGGAGTATGAATGTTTAATTAGCTTGGATCCAATGCTAGTAATGTTAATGTTAGCATATTTATTATACTTATGAAACGTATGTATGAATGTTATGATATACTCCTTAATGTGTTATGGTTAGTGTTACCACTAGCTATAATTTGCTTGAAAGTAGTTTATGTTAAGTACTTACTAAGCATTTTGCTTACGGTTTAGTTTATTAATGTTTTGTAGCTACAAGCGGTGTAAGAAAAAAAGTAAGGCGAAGGGAATAGTTAAATGACATTAGTTTGATTGAACATTTGGCTTAGTACAGATGAAGGACCCCCTTTTGTGATCAGAATCACAGAACGTTGAAAGCCCCAAGTGTCAATCTTCTATTTTGGTATAATTATGTTACTTTTGGGTCTTTTGTGTTCCTTTTAATGTCAAATCATTCTAGTTCAAAACGTGTTTTTAGTTTATTATAGAAAATGGGTAAGTGTGAAGGATATGAAAGGTTGTGGAAGATTACTAGCATGTGATAAATGGAGTTATGGGTTAAGTGTAATTATGATCCGTATTAAACTTGTGACGGAAATGGTGTATGTTAGGCCGCACTTTATATCCAAAAAATAAATTGTCAAAAGTACAGGGTTTAAGGTTATTGGAGGTCTGTTACAAAAGGTTGGGTTTTTATGAGTTTGAGTTTCTGCAGAATTCTACAGGTTCTGTATCTGAGGACCAATACGGCGTATTCAACTAATGAATACGGCGTATTGGATTTCTAATTGGATACGGAGCTCTAATACGGAGTATAAGAGTCTAAGGTCAATACGTCGTATTCGATTAATGGATACGGCATATTCATCAAATAGGACCTAAATGGTGTATCCATTCTCTTGGATACAACGTATTCATTCCTCGGTCCAATACGGCGTATTCGATAAGTGAATACGGCGTATTGGTAACAGTTCACAGAAGGTTTATACCTCTTCCGTGCTTTGAGTTTTCGGTTTTGGGTTATGATATATAGTTCTTATAAATGTAAATGAGATGGAATATATTATTCGTTTTAATATTTGTAACAAACTTCATGTAGTTTGTTTGTAAAGTTCAATTCCGAGTAATTTTTTGAAAAATTTTCTAGTGTCATATTTAAGGGGCGTTTCAACTTGGTATCAGAGCCTTGGTCTAAGAGATCTAGGATATCATGTTAGGATTCCATAGACTTAGACTTTTAGGTGCGTTTGAGAAAGGATAGGTAGTAATGGTGGGGTAAAATTTTTTGCAACTGTCAAAGATAACATGTGTAGAAGCATATTTTATACAACCTTTGGCCCTCGTTAGATAAAAATACATACATCAGTATAAGTAAGCCCGAAAGTCGTAAGGGATTATACATATAAGTTTGATTAAGAGTAGGAATTTGAAATGTTATAAGTAGAAATTAATAAATGTATAGCGGTGCTTAATAGTTTAAACTTTCAATTTCAGTAAAACGGAAAAGATGGTTGATGAGCATCATAAGGAGGTTCAGAAAGCTTCTACCTCTAAGGGAGCTGAGTCTCCAATGAATGACGCAACTCGTGATGAAAGTGAAAATGAGTCGTCCTCTGGTTCTGAGGACCCCAACTCTTGAGGGTTTAAATTTCCTTCGTGATAATGCTAAGATGTGGTGGGAAGGGAAGGTTGTGAGAAGGTGAAGAGGTGGATAGGAAGCGTGTAACATTGAAGGAGTTAAGGAATGTTCAATGCGAATTTAACCTCTCCCGCTAAAGAAATGATAGAATAATTCGTGAAGAGTTCCAAACTCTTACACAAACTAATGAGACGGTGAATGAAATATGGAAGAAGTTTAATGATTTGATTCGTTATTGTCCCGAGTACCATGGGAACGAGAAGCTCAAGGTTGAAAGATTTCAAAGAATGTTACGAGATGATATTCATGAAGTGATCTCCCCATTCAAATGCACTACTTTAGATGATCTTCTAAGTAGAGCTCGGGTAAGAGAAGCGGATTTGTTAAGAAAGAAGAATAAGGAGGCTAAAGAGATTAAAAGAAAACTTGATTTCGTAGACCGTGATGCCAAGAAGCCTAAGCAAGATTAAATCCGAAGAAGTGGTGGAACCCAAGTTAAGACACCGTGCAAGAAATTTCATAAAACTCACCTTGGAGTATGTCGAGCAAATTTGTCGGGTTGCTACAAATGTGGTGACTTAAACCACATGAGAAAAGATTGTAAAAAGCCGATGATCTTATGTTATAATTGTAATCAATTGGGGTACAAGTCAAATGAATGTCCGAACCCGAAGGCCATTGAAGCTAAACCTTTGAAGTCAATCAAAGAAGAAAAAGTGGAGAAGGTGGTGATTCCGAATCCAACGTCTCGAGCATATATGATGGCTACCGAAGAAGATAAAGTAGTGCGTGATGTTGTAACAGGTACAATCCCCATAAATAATTATTTCCCGACCTTGAGGATTTACTTATCGAGCCAATCCATGCCTATCACGATATCAAATGCTCCTAATACAATAGGAATCAAGTCGATTTTAAAAGCACTATCATCAATCTCTATTTCCACATCCCGATACACTTTTGACACTACTACTATTTCATTACCGACTATTTCTACTTATAAGGGAAAAGGAAGTTTGTTTGGTGGGGTGGGTAGATTTTTACTAAATTTAAAAGATACCAAAATGACACTTGCTCCCGAATCATATAATACACGAGCGGGTATGGAATTAACAAGGATTGTACCTGTTACAACATCACGCACTACTTTATCTTTTTCGGTAGCCATCATATATGCTCGAGACGTTGGATTCGGAATCACCACCTTCTCCACTTTTTCTTCTTTGATTGACTTCAAAGGTTTAGCTTCAATGGCCTTCGGGTTCGGACATTCATTTGACTTGTACCCCAATTGATTACAATTATAACATAAGATCATCGGCTTTTTACAATCTTTTCTCATGTGGTTTAAGTCACCACATTGTATAACCGACAAACTTTGCTCGACATACCTCCAGGTGAGTTTTATGAAATTTCTTGCACGGTGTCTTAACTTGGGTTCCACCACTTCTTCGGATTTAATCTTGCTTAGGCTTCTTGGCATCACGGTCTACGAAATCAAGTTTTCTTTTAATCTCTTTAGCCTCCTTATTCTTCTTTCTTAACAAATCCGCTTCTCTTACCCGAGCTCTACTTAGAAGATCATCTAAAGTAGTGCATTTGAATGAGGAGATCACTTCATGAATATCATCTCGTAACATTCTTTGAAATCTTTCAACCTTGAGCTTCTCGTTCCCATGGTACTCGGGACAATAACGAATCAAATCATTAAACTTCTTCCACATTTCATTCACCGTCTCATTAGTTTGTGTAAGAGTTTGGAACTCTTCACGAATTCTATCAATTTCTTTAGCGGGAGTAAATTCGGCATTGAACAATTCCTTAAACTCCTTCCATGTACACGCTCCTATCCACTCTTCACCCTTCTCACAAACCTTCCCTTCCCACCACATCTTAGCATTATCACGAAGGAAATTTAAACCCTCAAGAGTTGGGGTCCTCAGAACCAGAGGACGACTCATTTTCACTTTCATCACGGTTGCGCCCTTATTGAGACCTCATCTCACTTAGAGGTCGAACTTTCTGAACCTCCTTATGATGCTCATCAACCATCTTTTCCTTTTTACTGAAATTGAAAGTTTAAACTATTAAGCACCGCTATACATTTATTAATTTCTACTTATAACATTTCAAATTCCTACTCTTAATCAAACTTATATGTATAATCCCTACACTTTCGGCTATACATATGTATCGTATTTTTATCATAACGGTGGCCAAGCGTTGTCATAAAAATGCTCTACACATGTATCTTTGAAAGTTGCAAAAATTTTACACATACTACCTATCCTTTCTCAAACGCACCTAAAAGTCTAAGTCTATGGAATCCTAACATGATATCCTAGATCTCTTAGACCAAGGCTCTGATACCAAGTTGAAACGCCCCTTAAATATGACACAAACAAATTTGCAAAAAATTACTCGGATTGAACTTTACAAACAAAACAGGGGAGGGGGGGGGGGGGGGGGGGGGGGGGGGGGGGGGGGGGGGGGGGGGGGGATGAAGTTTGTTACAAACATTTAAACGAATAATATATTCCATCTCATTTACATTTATAAGAACTATATATCATAACCCAAAACCGAAAACTCGAAGCACGGAAGAGGTATAAACCTTCTGTGAACTGTTACCAATACGCCGTATTCACTTATCGAATACGCCGTATTGGACCGAGGAATGAATACGTTGTATCCAAGAGAATGGATACACCATTTAGGTCCTATTTGATGAATATGCCGTATCCATTAATCGAATACGACGTATTGACCTAGACCTCATATAACTCCGTATTAGAGCTCCGTAATCGAATTAGAAATCCAATACGCCGTATTCATTAGTTGAATACGCCGTATTGGTCCTCAGATACAGAACCTGTAGAATTCTGCAGAAACTCAAACTCATAAAAACCCAACCTTTTGTAACAGACCTCCAATAACCTTAAAACCTGTACTTTTGACAATTATATTTTGGCTATAAAGTGCGCCAACATAAACCATTTCCGTCACAAGTTAACGGATCATAATACACTTAACCCAAACATCATTTAACACATGACTAGTAATCATTCACAACCATCATATCATTCACACTTAACCCATTTTCATAATAAACCAAAACACATGAACTAGAATGATTTGACATTAAAAGGAACACAAAAGACCCAAAAGTAACATAATTATACCAAAATAGAAGATTGACACTTGGGGGCTTCAACGTCTGTGATTCCTTGATCCAAAAGAGGGGTCCTTCACTTACTAAGCCAAACGATCAATCAACTAAGTCATAACTATTCCTTCTCCTTACTTTTTTCTACACCGCTTGTACCTACAAAACATTAATAAACTAAACCGTAAGCAAAACGCTTAGTAAGTACTTAACATAAACTACTTTCAAGCAAATCATAGCTAGTGATAACACTAACCATAACACATTAAGGAGTATATCATAACATTCATACATACCTTTCACAAGCATAATAAATATGCTAACATTAACATTACTAGCATTGGATCCAAGCTAATTAAACATTCATACTCCTTATGTCAAAACACAACAAACATCATAAATAACATTATGATATCATTTATAAGTTTAGTCAAAGTACTAACCTCAACTGAGTCTCTAAAGTCCTATTTGCACACAAGCGTGATTCTTCTTAAACTTCCTACTTGAGAAATTATACCCTATTAAAATCTAATAAATACTTAGGAATCATGAATTATTATCTTTAAAACTAGTTTAACCCAAAATTCATAACATGAACCCTAATTTAAAATTAAGAAATTACTTACTTGTTATGAGGATGACAATTAATGGCTCCTAATAGCTTAATTATTCTTCTTCCTTACTAAATTTTTCAGGATTAATGGAATCCTTAATTTCTCTCCTTCTTCTTGTGAATGTCGACACCAAACACACACTTACACTTTTTGGAAATGTCTGGAATGCCAGATATTTCATAACTTTGATATTTACATAATTAAGTTTGTTCCATTGGCAATTCTAGTCCCCCTAGTTCTATTCCTCTTAGTTTAGGCATTTATATTTAGATAACTTTACACATATTTATTTCTAACTTATAACTTTACCATTTTCATATAAAATGCATTCTTATAATTAATTATTATTATTTATACTATAAAATAATACCTTAACGGGCAACGGGCGTTACAAAAGGAGGACTAACGGTGAAAGTTACTCGTTTTAAAAAAGGGACTAACGACTAAAGTTATAAAAAAACATGTCATGTGACTTGCTGTGGAAGTCAACGCAAACCACATGGACCATTATTCCATTACTGTAACTTTTCTAAGTGGTAGACAGTCAAACATGTCACATTCGGTCAATATTACTTATATTGAACAATATTTGAAAGTTAATTAGCAATGTCCAGCCATAAATTTAATATGTTACATATATCGGTTAATCTGAAAAAGTGTAGCACAACGTATGTTCAGCCTTCACCCTTTATTTATATTCTTGAACTAGCTTCATAGCCCGCCCGAATGAGCGGGCTAGCTTCATAATAAAACATGCCGAAGAATGAAAAAGGATTGAAACCATATAGTGAAATATATATTGAAAACAATAATGAAGCATTTATTTTTAATACAAACCTATGTTGCCAATTCAAATACGAAATAAATCTTTGTAAACGATGTTTGTTAAGGAGTTTGTGTAGTTGTCGTGTTACTCGTAACAAATAATCTTCAAGCCCTTCTTGCTCTTAATCCTTGACACAACCACATATAGTTGCCCATGTGAAAATATCGTCACTTGTAAAACAATGTTTGTCGTTGGCCTTTGTTAATTGTCACAGCAAAACAATGTTTGACAACGACAACCATTCTTATCGTTAACGGAGATAACAATCCTTTCTTTAATTCCAAGTGGTTGTTGATGCTTCCAAAGGCGTGCCTATTTTAGATCTCTTACACAACCCAACAATTTAAAACATGTTGCAAAATAATTATTATAAAGCTAAAATACGTGTATGTTGGACTTGTTTAAATTGAGGATGGAATTAGATATTCAAATACTTTGTATAGTTCATACGCCGCATTACCATCTTACAGAGTAGTGCTTATGACATCATAAATGTAAGAGAATGACAAAATAAGGATAGAGAACAGTCGTGAAATAATCCATTATTTTCAACTAATACTAAAGCTAATAATCCATTATTTTTAACTTGTGAGCTTATTAACATGAGATTATGAACAAAATTTTTTACTAATCACCACCATCTGTGCAAGCTGTGAGCTGAACATAGTTTACAAAAAGTTTCAATACTGTTTCAAAAACTATACAGAAGCTGCCCAGTAATAACTTGAAAACTGACATAAAGTTTAACCCAATTCAACCCAAATACTACAAAAATAGTTTGCAGCATAAACAAAAACCAATGTAATGAAACCTGACATACTTAGAAACTTTACTAACAACTTGTCGATGGCGATGGTTATGCAATGGTAACTCATGTGACCACAATTTCATTATTGACATCCTTTGCTTTTAAGAGACATGCCTTCAGGTGACCATAATTTCATTATGATCAATATATAAGACATACATCTATGACCGCTAATCCAGAAGTAGTTAAATTAAATATTAGTCAGAATAACCACAAATATATTTAAAAAACAATGTTTATGTTTTTGTATACCAATAGTGTTGTTGTGCTCATGTCAGACGATATTTATACACAGAATAATGAGCCTACGGTTCAACACACGTTATAACACATAGATATAACTCTATTTTGTATATATAAAAATATATAAGCGTATATTTATTATATATGTATTAATACTCAATTATGTATAGAATAATATAGAGTGTATATTTATATGTATATTAAATATCCAACGATAAATACTAAACGGTCATTAATTAGGTTCGTTTACGCATAATTAACATAAGGCTTTTAATAATG
Organism: Tanacetum coccineum; assembly: GCA_026074375.1. Lineage (NCBI taxonomy): Eukaryota > Viridiplantae > Streptophyta > Magnoliopsida > Asterales > Asteraceae > Tanacetum > Tanacetum coccineum. The sequence continues at coordinate 60,052 of BQNB010000087.1, forward strand.
GTAATAAAAATGTAATTAACCATAAATTATTAGAAAATCACAAGCAACACCAAGGTGATAAAATAGACTGATGGTGGCCGCCTATAGGGAAGAAAAAGATAGAGGGATCAAAGTGGTCAAGATTAGGTAGCTTTTCCCTAAAGCTATGTAACCATAATCCTAACACATAGAGGATCCCTAGACCTCGTATTTAATCCTATTCCCTTATTTCTTCTTCTCTAGTAGTCGAACCAACTAAAACCCTTTTAGGGATTTTTGGTTTCTTCTACTACTTGGCGTATTCTTGAAGTTGGTTCGTGGAACTAAGCACTGAAAAAATAGAAATTGATATTGATTAGATTGATTTCATTGCATAACAAAGCATGTCTATTTATAATAGAACATAGCTTTGGCAGAAGCTACTAACCTATATCTAATAGGAGCCTCAATCATACAATGGCCTTGGGCCAATAATTTATGCTCTAACACTCCCCGCAGTTTGATACTGGGTCTATCGAGACGGACAAACTGATGAATGTTGAAGCCAATTCTTCTTCTTTTTTTCTTCTTTGTTGCTCGTTTACACGGAGATTGACTTGTATTTGACGACATAATTGTATATATTGTTTCGCAGTTTCCTCCATTTTTTTATGACGTTTTCTATTTTTTTACGTCATGGCTTATTTTGCCTTTAGGAGGGAGCGGCAATTTGTTGGACAACCTTTGTTGTCAACGACTATGGAGCTTCGACAACAAAACAATTAGATGAGACAAAAGGTTAGATCTAGGCAACTCAACAATTTTTTATTTGTGTTTTGACGGCTAGGGTTTAGGGTTTATGCATTGAATACGAAAAGTAAAATCCTAAATTAATAAAAACAATAAAGGGGAAAAACGAGATCCCTCCGGATCACCGACAAGTAGCCGATGACCGGAGGATAGCAATTTTTATTGGTGGATCTTACCTAGAGCTGTGATACCATGAAAGATAATAGAAATTGATATTGATTGAATTGATTTCATTACATAATAAAGCATGTCTATTTATAATAGAACATAGCTTTGGGAATAAGCTACTAAACCTTAGATCTAATGGACCTCAAGCCTACAATGGCTTGGGCCAATAATTTATGCGTCTAACAGCATCCTGGTGATATTGATTGACGTGTAGTGTATGAACACGTGGGGGTTACTTACTTTAGTAACTTAAGGGTTTTGGTTTAGCATGTATTACATACATGCGTGTACTTGAAGAAGTCTCCGGATCTTCACGTAGCTTGGTTGCTATTCGGTATGTTTTTTGTTTATATTTTATGTTAATTATAATTGCTATATGAATTAGATCCGCAACGTAGCTCGTATAATATTAATGTAATATTAGGTTATTTTAGATAACGATTTCCAACAGTGGCATCACGAGCCAGTCAATATAGGCTTTAATAGATTACATACAAACAGAAAAAGATGTAAAAAATGCATATTTGGTGTATATTTCTTGCCTTTTATGTGAAAACTATTTTAGAAATTTATTTAGAAAAATATATTCCTCCTAAAAGATCACATAAAATATAGAAATTAAATATGCTATATATTTTGTGTATATTATTTTCCTTTTATGTGATATCTTTTAAAAAAAATATTTTGTAAAATATTTTGTCCTAAAATATCACATAAGTATGGAAAATGATATTTACTTGCCTTTTTAGGTGAAACTTTATGTAGGAAATTATTTAGTGAAATATATTGTCTTAAATATCACCTAAAATAAGATAACAAAATATGTGAAGTTTTTACATTATTTAATATATATTGTTGCTTATTTATCTTGTAATAAATTGTCAACCATGAGTTACGTGCATGTAAACCATGGTTATTAAGCTTAATAATTATGATAAATGGCATGTGTGTTACAGTGTATGCATGAAATCATTACGTAAATTAATTAGTTAATTGCAAAAGATGAGAAGACTTTTGTTTAATTATTGTTTTAATTGCGTAAATGATTTGTTTAGTATAATAAATTTGGTAAATATGTTTTGAATGTTTTATATATTGTGGCGTTTTTTATATATAATTATGAAAAAATGATTTTCAAAATTAATATGGATTAAAAGTACATGATTAAAATGCTTATTGTGTGTATATTGATACGTACACTTTGCCAAATCATGGGCTATATACGTAAATTTGTTAAAATTCTTGCAACGTTCTATAACGCATGGGTTTAGTGGTTTCTGCAAGGGAACCCGCGACGGAACAACGGAAAAATAAACAATTTACATAAACGTTTTAACAATATTTATGGTATGTCGTAATAATTACTAAAGATGGAATAAATCCTGTTTGGTATCTATCTAGGATTTGATTATATCCCATGGGGATTTAACCTTATCCGTAGTAATATTGCTTATACATGAAAATATTGTTAACATGGTAACCCTAATTTTAAAAATGGCGTGTAGTTTATAAAACTATAGGATTTCTATTTATAGAAAGTTTTAAAAATAAAATTAAAAATGTTTTAAAATAACTAGTGTTATAAGGTTGTATGCATGCTTCTTTATACACATTTTTTGTAACCTTGTTTTTATCAAATAATACCCTGGAAATTAAGTATGTATGCCATCCAAGTATGAAATCACTTGAATTTGTTTTTTACTCTAAGACAGTCTTAGGTGAATTGCAAAACAAGGTAATATAACAATCGTATGGTCAGACCTGAGACTGTAAAATTACAGATTTTGTATTGGACGACTTATATCGAGTATGGTTGGTCAGACCTTCGACCCGAGGCATACGATGGGGTTAAACATGCTACTTGACATTATAATTCTGGATTAAATTTCCTTGTGGCCCATAATGGCTAAGAGTTGCACATGTTTATCTCCCACATATTACCTTTTGAGTTTACCAATTCTAGTAGATCAACTGCATTAATGGTAGAACGTCAAGTTGGATCTTAGACCCTTCTAAAATTAATTGTTTATTTATATAAACATGGGTAGTTAATTTTTAAGGGATGAATTATCGAAAATACTAAAAATGAACTTTGCAAGTTCTTTTAATGTATTAATGGCAACATAATTACACCGTAAACATGGTTTTGATCTTACTTGTGAAGACAAACTGTGTCTATTTTTCTTTTGGGAAATAAGACTATTTTCCTATACTTTTCACTTTGCAGGAAAAGATAGAAATAGGGAATAAAAGAATTACCTAAATTCTAATAGAACTCATATCCAAACTATGTTAAGTTCATTGCACGTCTTATTCCTTTCAAGATTGCTCAATATCCTTTTCGGTTTTGAAATCTCTAATCCATAATAAGCAACTTTGGATAACTACAACTGTGTTGTTATCGCTAACTAAGAATAAATATCTTGTTGTAAACAAGACATATTTATGAGGTTTGATTGGAAGACAGAAATACCACCGCAATACTGTAAAAGGAAATAACTAAAGAATTCATGTCTATAGTTGTTCCCTTAAAACAGTATGAAACACTGCACACCCTTAAGGTAAAGTTAACGGATAAAAGAGGAATTGCGTGCCAATTTTTTAAGTTAATAAACAGCTAAGATGGCTAGAACTTGAACACACTTAGTTGCATATCTAAGTACTTGCTTACTAGTCCATGTGACTCACATTAGTAATAATGTGTAGATATTCATTAAATAGAAAGATAAATTGAAAATTACTTTCACTAGTGAAGGAACACTAATAGTGTTGCCAGATCCAATAGGAGTAATGCATCTTATAAACGAAAATGACAAACTTGCAATGATGTCAAATTCAGTAGGAGTTATGAGTTGTTTACCTCATAGACATGTTACTTTATTTCTGGCTTGGCTTGAAATAATAAATTACTTTCCAAGTGTGAAACGTCTTTATTTAGTAAAGAATCACCGTGTATTATCTTAGATAACTTGTTTCCTTTGAGATGTCGCTTCCGTTTAAAAGTTATCTTTGATAGTTATGCACGATTCCTTATTAATAGATGGAGTTCTATATATACACTAGCTATGAGCTTGACACTGCTATATTGTTAATACAAGCAAACTAACTAGTGTGGTGTTGTTTTATGCAAAGAAGTTATACCCTGCACAAGTAGAAGAAAACTTTATTGTGTGCAAGGAACAACTTAAACAATATGACTAATGGTTTCTTAACTTCAAAAGTAAAAAACCATCATCTACTAGGAACTCCTACAAATTTAATGTATGTAGCCCTATGAGAGAATAAGATTCTAAATAAAAAGGTAAGCTACATGATTATGTTTTCTTGAAATCATAGACATGGAGTTTGAAATTAACTTGAACTTACTATTGATTTACTTTAGTTTAGTTGTTATGTCTTCTTGTTAAAGACATGTACATTAAGCCCTTTACTTGTAAAAAGACTTATAACATAAAGTAAAAGGTTATCCTATTATGTCTTCCTGTTAAAGACATGTACATGGAGTCATTGATTTGGTCAAAGACTTATAACGAATAGTAATGTATTGGACGTTTGTGTCTAATTGTTAGTACATACACATCAAGTCGTTGACTTGCTCAAAAGACTTATAAAAGGATGCAATTAGCTTAGTAAACAAATGGATAACATTACGTTTTTAACTATAAGTTGGTATAAGTAGAAAAGCCAGAAATATTAAGATCAATCTTATTGAATACCAACAAAGTTATGGTAATGTCAATGAAGGGCAATCAAATTATATATCGATATTATTTGATTCATGATGACCTTAACTTATTTAACTCCTAAAAGAGATCAAGGTTAGATATTTGAGTATGTTGTGGATATACCCAATTAGACTCTAACCTAAAAGGTTAATTAAGATAAATGAGATATATCTCATTATGTCTTGATTGAAGTTCTATTTGGTAAAACTCTTGAATTATTATGACAAATGCAGAGAACTTTAAGTAATTTTGTTGGATACCCAAAGGAAATGATGGGGTGCCATTTCTACATCCACACGAGAACAAAGTTTCTGTTGCTCGTCATGCTGAGTTATTTGATAATAGTCTTAAATGTACAAGAAGCGAGTGAGAGTATTGTAGGTCTTGAATTACTTCAAGGAGAAGATACATAAACCTTTTAAACGCACTAGTGAATGTCATACTAAGGCTAAACATGAAAATGATGAACCTTAGAATGATGATTACTCATATTCATAGATCCGCAAGGATACCTCATGATATGTTTCTATATCAATGGTGAGGATTATCAGTTAGAGGATCATATTGAACCTGCTAACCATAGGAGATGCATTATTAGATCTTAGATTTAATGAATGACTCAAAGACTATGAATGAAGAGATGCTGTCCTAAAGGTGATAATCATATTCTTGGAATTTGTTTTATCTTTGACCTATCTATTTGATGATGAGGTTTAATTAAGTTTCCTTTTAGAGAATACTCATAAGGACAATATTTTATATACATATTTATTGCACGTGAAATGACATAAGTGTTTACTCATACTCAAGTAATTGATTGATTAAAACTTTCCCCCCCCCCCCTCATTTACGACTTTTAAATATATAAGTGATTATATTGCCATACTTGTTTTCTGAAGAACATATGACAAATTGAGATTTCAGGAACTCTTATAAATTAATTACCATGGGAGAATATATGTAAATCAAAATAAGTTTTTAGTGAATCCAATATAATCTTTAAAAAGTATACAAAATGCAAAAATCTAAGTATGGATTCAAACAAACGCAATCTAATGAGCATATCTTATGTTTAATTGTTTAATAAATCACTGTTGATTTGATTTGATTATAAATAAGATAATCTTCATAATACAAATCTCAAAGCAAGTGGGAGTAAATTAGTTTTACGTTTCTTAAATGAGATTATGTTATTGTAACAAAATAGAAACAATATTATGTATCTACGTAAATCTTTAATCCCTTAGATTGAATTAAAGTTTCTTGTAAGTATTTTAGAAAATGGAACATGTAACCTTAGAATAATATGTTTGATGCATTAAACATATGTGATGAATTAAATTTGAGTACAATATGAAATATCATTGAGTGAAACTCGAATGATCTATCTCACTTGGTGAGATTGAACACATGAATGGAAACCTTAAGTCTCACTAAAGGATTCATTATGTACATCATATTGTGTATGGGATAAGTTTTATCATTTTCATGAGTGTTAAATGATTTGACAACATTAAAATCTAATTGAAAGATATTAAAAGGAAAATCTAATGTTTAAATTAAGAATTCATTCCTAGAATTAATAATAAAGATATTATGGATATACATTGTGATAATCATAGTAAGATAATTATAATCAACAAACCTTGGGTTTGTATGATATCCAAACATTATTAAAGAAGTGTTCATAATCTACCGTAGGTTAGCATAGTGTTGTTTGTATACACTAGTGCTGGTTTTAGTTGAGATGATACTCAATATTTGTAGAAGCAAATTTTCATCTTACATGCTAACTTTGCTGACTACATTTGCTTTGTTTTAAAAAGCATAGTTGCATAATACTGTATTAAAAGAATAAGAATGCTTTACAGTTTGAGATGACTATTTCCATTTTGGATGTTTTGTATATGTCATACATCTTAAGGAATGTAATGTGACTAGACTCATATAAGTTATACTTATAAGTGAGTGCACACTTACAAAATGACAATCATCATAATTCAACGTACTTCACTATTTGTGAATCTTTGAAATAAGTATTCTTAAAGTCCCACAAAATCATGGCCTAGTTGACTTATTCATGGAACCTATGCCTTACCACTAATTGTGATTGTTGTGGATAAGACATTAATATTTAACTAGGATCGTCATGCACTGATCTTATTTGGTATTTGGATAATGGAACTGTAAGCAGTCGTATTAAATAATGAATTGACATACGTGGTATGATCGCTTTCATTTATACTACCGTGTTCTATATTTGCATGTTTAAATCCTTGAATATATTTATTTATTCTAAACCATGTCCATTACCAGTTAACGATATGAGAATATTGTTAAGATAAGGTAAATGTGAGTGACTGGTTGTATTCTGAAGAATACGTAAAGATGTTGTCTGCCAGCTTCGCATGTTATTCAAGATTATCTGCTTATATTTTGAAATCAACTTATGAATTTCTAATTTAATACTCCCTTCGTCCCATTTTTATTGTCTATGTTTCCTTTTTGAGATGTTTCAATTTAATTGTTCACTAAAATAGATGGAGAAGTTTGATCAAGTTTATTATTTTACCTTTGTTTGAAATTATTATTGCAAATTTAAAAACGACTTTAATTAATTAGCTAAGGGTAAAACTGTCATTCTGTCAAAAAGTAAGAAAAAAAGCATTAATAAATGCATTTTTCTTAAACTGTGTGTTTTTTGTCGGGAGACAATAATTTTGGAACGGAGGGAGTAACTTACAAGCTCAATGTTTGGCTAACTCGTTTCTAGTTAACCTGATAAAATGATAAAAACATACATACACATTTAAATTGTATTTTTAAACGGTTAACAGATATCAACCTTGAGAAAACATTATATATTATATAAACAATAGTTTTAATGCCCGTACACGCACGAAGTTTAGACATTATGTTTTTTTATGTATGTATAATTTTTATTTTTTTCTATTTTATAAGTTATGTTATAGAGTATTATCGAAATCATATAAAGAAAATAGATTTATTAAATATGTTCTATATATTCGAACCATTGACCCCCACTTTAGAAGACCGGTATTCTTACTATTGGGTATGCAGTAGATATTGTATATGTTTTATAATTATAGTTTACATTAGGCTGGACACAATGGCAACGACGACCGATTCGGTCGTACTCGGTCGTCACTATTGTGGTCGGTTGTGTGGAATCGGTCGTCCAAGGGCCAAATGCACATATCGATCGTCCAGACGACAGGTGTCGTCTCCCGCTTTTTCTCCCTTTCTAGCCGTTACACACACACATAAATTCAAACTACATTTCTCTTTACTAAATTTACAATGTCTAAGAGAAACCCCAAGACCCCGAGTTCAAGAAAGCGTTCCGCATTTAACACCTGATCCGAATTTCCAATTATCTGGTGTCTCGCCACCGATTCGATTGCGGAGTTGAAAAGACAAGAACTTAAGCTAAAACGTAAAAACCTTGAGCTAAAATTAACTATGAAACAGGACAAAGACTTACGCTTCTATATGAAAAAAATCAACGAGACTCTACCCCCCGATACAATAAGAAAAGCTCATGGAAATGAAGCAACAAATCAAGAAACTCTACGATTTAGATTTTTAGTTTAAGTTTTTAATTATCATTGTAATGTTTTTAATTTTATGTATTGTAATGTTTGATTTTTTTTTGAATAATTATGTATTGTTTTTATTTTTAATGAATTTTAATTTTGATAAAAAAAATGATGGTCCTGCAGCTAAAAGGTCGCATGTAGGTCGCCGGAGAGAGAAAACTGATGTGGCAGAAAAAATGTAGGTCGTCCGTACTCCTTACTAGGGGTAGCCTTAGTGTGTCAGCTATACTTAGGATTCATGGTCATACTTTATGTTAAAACATGTAAAATTTTAGTTTTGCAATCGAATTTAAAAGCACCAAATTGAGTTATCGAAAGTTCACATCAATATTTAAAGAGTATAGAAAACTGAAGAAACTCAAATAAGTATTATGTTTCGTGCATACAATATGTTTTGATCAAACAAAGATTTACGTATTGTATATCTTCAATACATATACAAACGTAAAAAGAGTTTTACCCATTTTTCTGTCACCAACAATTTTTTAAGATATAAAAGTGACCCCAGATTTTTGTATATGATTTATAGGTATACGCACATGTTAATGGATTAAAGACTTTTTGAGAAATTCAAATGTTAAAATTTTAGTACGTATTAAACCAAAAAAATGCAATTTTTTCGAACCCATCAATGAATAGCTAGAAAAGCCCTTTTCTTTATTTATGATATTTTATGTGCTTTAAAGACTTTTTGAGAAATTTAAATGTTAGAGTTTTAGTACGTATTAAACAAAAAGAGAAAAAAATGCAATTTTTCCGAACACATCAATGAATAGATAGAAAACCCTTTTCTTTAATTATGATATTTTATGTGCTTTGATATTTTTCTATTTGGTTGTACAACATGATTTCGGGCTGACAATGAAAATCCACTAAAAAGTCTTCGGGTAGATTTGGAATGTGATTAGATCTGTTAAATCTTTGTTTGGAAGTAAAAAATTGTTTACGTTTGTTGTATTTTAAAATACAAAGTCTAGGGGTATAAAGTTTAAGGGATTATTTGTTTTTTTTAAAAATTATAATAAACGTTAAATTTTATAATTTACACTTAACTCTATATAATTAATTTAAGTTTTAAACCAATAAAGTTTATAATTGACCTACTCTTTTTCAAGTTTTTTTTCACAAATTTGACATTAGATTTATGTTTTTTTTTTTCTCCATCATATTCTTCACCAAAATTTTTTTAATTTTTGACTAAATTGATTCAATTTTGGGGACTTTTTTATCGCCCAATCATATCGCAAGATTTTTACCTACGGGACAAAATCAAGCGTTTTGATTGGTCTAAATTTTTTCTCATAAGATTCAATTTGATAGAAAACTCCGAAATGATTTAATTCTTTTATTATATATATATATATACACACATATATATATATACAGACACACACATATAATATATATATAACATAATATATAATATATAAATATATATATATAATATACTATATATTTATATATATATATATATAATATATAGATATATATAATATATATATATATATATATAGATTACAAGTCGTTATTTAGTGGGTTACAACAAGTATTAAATAACTGTAAAACGACACAGTACGCAAACATTCCGCCACGTAACGCGGATTCACAAACCTCGTTAAAAACAAAACAAAATTTCAAATATGCTATGACAAGTCCAAAGGTATTCACTAAAATGCATACCAAAGTAACATTATGTATAGATATCAAACAATCAAACATACAAACTTAACAAAAGATGTCGTCACCAACTTACAGTAGGACTAATGTTCCCATGCTTAACAACTCAATATTGAAGGCCTCATCCTTCTATTAGGCTTGAGGGAGTGGCCACTCCGATGAGTGCACACCTCACGGGCCAAACACCATCGTCACTCACTCGTGAGATGCCAAAAAAAGAAGAAAGTGGTGAGCCACTCATCAAGCGTGAGTGGTAAATATTGTGAGGCCTATTTTTTGTTTTAATATTTTTTATTTTGTTTGTGAGTGTGCGTGAGGTATTTAGTAGGGTATATTTGTATAAAATAGATATTTTAATGAAAGGTGAGATGGTAAGGTACGGTGAGAGGAGAGAGAGAAAGCTGAGGTGACGCTGAGATGGATGGTGAGGCATGGTGACCGCTACCTCCAGCCTTAGGCTAGTCATAATGGTGGGTGAGGGGTCACCATTATTTTCTCACTCACGCGTGACTAAGGCTGGGTATAAGGGTAAAATTGAATCGGACCGACAAAAATCGAACCTTCAATAGACCGATTTTGCGGAAAACATAAACTGAGAAGCAAATCGAAGTGAATCGAGCCAAATCGTAAATGAGCCAAGCCGACTCAGTTCGGTTTAGATAGTTAAAGGGGGGCGTAGTTTTTGTTTTACCCTAACTAAACGAGCCCGACCAACCGGGGAAACCGAAACCGGGAAAACGCATAAATTTATATCCGAATACCAAACCAAAAATGATGGGTGGGTCGTTTTGGTTGGTCGTTTGTCGGGTTCTGTTTTTTGCTCAGAGCGAGGGGCGGCGGTAGGGGGGGAGGCCGGAGCCAAAGGGAGGAAAGCGCCGGGGGGGGGCCGATCATCCAGGGTAGCGAGAGCTGAATAGAGTGCCTTAATGGTGACAACACTCATTTTTTTTTTGAATGTATGTGAGTTATTTTGTTAGGGTTAATGTTTTATAACATGAGTATTTTTAATGGTAATGGCCATTTGAAGATAAAAGGTGATGACACTGGTGATATGTTGAATGACTCTGGTGATGACACTCGCGATAAAAGGTGTACGTGTTAAAATGTAATGAGTAATTATTGTTATGGGTTTTGATAATGACAACCCTAGGTTTGGTTAAGAATCTAACATTTTAAATTATCAATGTTTGTGAGAATAAAATTCAACCAATCGACAATCAACCGTTTAATTGTTGTTTTACCTAATTCCGGAATCTCATCTCCATCTTTTTTCGGGTATTATCAACCAAACAAAATCATTCATGGATTGTAATGTACTAAAAAATTAGTCTGCTTAACCGACAACCTTATGGATGCTGTTGTTACATTTCCCTTTTGCCTTATATAAACAACCTTTTTTATACTACTTCCATTCTTTTAAATAAGGGTCATTGTTTGACAAAATTACCTGAAGCATGAGTAAAAAATGTTATATAATAAGTTGAAAACTGAAGTTTATGTTTTTTTTCACATAGATGTTATTGTGACTTTGGTAAGTTGGTTGATCTGAGAATCTTGCTCATGTAAAATAACATAAAACATACTTTAAATTAACTCTTTATATAATTTTAAGTTTTTACATGTTTATTCTATTTTATTCGAATATTTTAAGTAATTTGATTAGCTATAAGCTTTAATCACTTATAGAAGCTCATTTCAATTGACTTATCATAATTTTAAGTTTGTAACATTTCTCATTTCAGGTCATTTCCCGACTCAATTATTATCATTATTTATTTTTAAGGTTTTACGCGTTCGCTTTTTAATTATTATCCTATAGTTAAATCGCGTAAGCCAAAAATATTCATTCAACGTAAACGGACACCAAACAAATAAAAGTTTACATCAAGCAAGTGTTATATGATTATTAAGAGTATAATTTATAACTTTTCATAATTTATTTTTATTGGTTACGTAAAACGCTTACGTTTCGCAATAAATTACATTTAGGCATACCCGGAAGTACCTATACCTATCTATACTCAAACCAATACCCACAATTATACCCAATACCCAAAAATTAACTTATTTTCTCACCAAATAAGTCATATATCCGGTTATGAGCTTGTATACACATAAATAAAATCCTAAGTCCACTAGTATGTATACTTCCTAGTCAAAGCCTTACATAAGATGTACTTTAGACCCATGTTACTAGAAATTGTCCCATCTTGGTACCCTACATCCATTGTGAGTCGTGGCCTCCTCCTAGGGAGGAGGAGAGCTCTTTGCAATTGTACCATAAACCACTCCATCCCATGGTTTGATCCTAGGTTGTTTGTAATACCATCTTTCTATAACTAGCAAGTCTTAGGTTTATTATAACACACATACACTTCATTCAAGCAAATTAAATCACTCAAACTCTCTCAAACATCATAAAAGTCATGGCTCAATAATATTAAGCTAGGGTTTCATATAAAATTTATTCTACAAGTATTCCAAGTGTTCAAGCATTCATTCTAAGTATATCTAAGGTGATTGGGGTTGATTTGGAAGCTTGGGTTTGTGATTAAGCAAGGGTTTGAAGCAAGAAAAGAAATTAGGGTTTCATTAGGGTTTTAATCTTAGGTTTACTCTATTGGGTTCAAGCTTAAGTATAAGCTTGTGTTCAACAATCCTCTACACTTCGATAAGGTCTATTTAAAGATTAACATTTTCATTTATTCGTATTTCTTACTTTATATGCTTGTTATATATGTTAAACACCACATAGGTTTAATTTGATGATTTATGAGATATTACAAGACATATATAGGTTTGAATTTTATAAGTATAATGATGAAATAATACATGAAATGGAAGTACACACTTAATATAAGTACTAGTTGATTTATGAATTTAGTTTGTAAATTATTTTGTAATGGAAAGATTAATAAAGTTTTATGAAAAAAAAGATCACGAGGACATGGATTTCGATTTAGGACAAGTGTTATGGACTTTTAGAGGACTTAATAGATGTAAGATATATGGTAGAAAACTTGGTAAAAGATTTGTACAAAAGTTCTTAACAAAAGGAATGGTAAAACTTGTTTTATAAAAAGAAAACAGTACAAGCCACTTGTTTGGTACCTTTCTGTTTTAATTCGTGTAAAGACATGTATATTAAAGTTTTAGTTAATTAGTGTCTTATCACAAGGATCGTAAGCATATAAGGAACTTGAAAAACCGAGCTATAACAAAAAAGATATGACATTTTTAAGTTTACAATAATTAAATATATAAAAGTATTTTTATAAAAATATTCACTGTTTCAGATCTGATATATTAACGCGGTGCGCCTTTCATCCGGACGTCCCTTTCATCCGGGCGTCTCTTTCATCCAGGCATTCCTTTCATCCAGGCGTCCCTTTCATCCGGACGTGCCTTCCATCCAGGCGTCCCTTTCATCCGGACGTCCCTTTCATCCAGGCGTCTCTTTCATCCGGGCGTCTCTTTCATCCGACAACTGAGAGCGGCCTTCATAGTGGTCCATTAGTTGGTGCTCCATTTAGACGGATCGGTCGTTCAACCAATTATACGTTCGAGACAGTAGTATATCCATGTCATAATATTATCCCATATTGGCGAAATAAAAGGGAGATCAGCCACATGTGAATTTTTGTTTTCACCAACTTTTATTAGTAATAAGCGGTTACTATTAGCCCGAATTTTGCTCCTTGTTCAACACTTGGGATATTAATTAAATTAGTCTGGCATGAGGACATGGACCATTAGTAAGGATCACTGGCTACAGGAGAATACCAATTGTACTCATCTGTTCCCGCCTGGTGGAAACTAGAGGTTACAAAATTTATTTCGAACCTTGCTTCGGTTAAAAAGTAATTTCAAAATATATTTTCAATCAAATTTAACATGTCCATTTGGAAATTTTATAACTAGTTAAACCATTAACTAAGAGTACGCAGCGAATGAATCTAGTTTTAGCATTATGATTAACACGTAATAAAGTAGAAGTTTACTTACCTCTTGATCTTGATCTTGAAACAAAGTAGTGGTTAAATTACTACCTCTACGGTTGCTCACACAAACACGTCAACCAAGTAGGTCACGATGCTAGTCGTTGCTTCACGTAACCAAACAACTAGTGTTGTAGTTTTTGCTTAAACAAGATTCGAATACCTTGTATGGTTATGACGTTTCGAATCCTGGCTAAACAAATAAGATAAGGAAGTACCTTATATAATTGTAAACCATGCCTGGAATCAATACATGTTACTTGTCCAAATAAGAATGTAACAAATGTATGTGATTTTCTGTTTTGTCGTCACAGAGAGGGAAAAGAAAACATATATTTGTTGAGATGGATAGTATGTCGTATATGTTGTTTTGATTTATATGTCGACATATGATTTGTGTGGGATCAAACGATTAATGAGTTAAGGGTAAGGGTGTTTATATAACACTTCAATCCTAATCTCAATGGCTTGTTCATTACTCCAAGTCATTGCCTATTAATGCCATACTTTCCAAATCGACACAAAACCTCCTTCTAGAATCCTCTAAAATTTGCCACTTTTGGGAGGAGGACAAAGGGTTCGCTTTTCGAATTTTAAGCCCTTCTCTTTTATATTTAACGAATATTAATTAGTTTATAACGTCTAACGGTTAAACCAACGAACGATAAATATTTATTTCGTGAAACATATTATATATTTAATAAATATAAACGAGTTACATATATTAAATACATAATGAACGTACTCTTCGTGTCTTAACGTGTGTGCCCCCAATAGGCTCACGTATTTTCAATCGTATAACATGCGGAACCAACTACCATATTCCAACAGCTCTCACTTGGGAGTTGGAGTAGCATTATGCATTTATACCAAAAATAGAAATGTCTAGCAACACTCTATTGTCATAAATTAGAAATACTTTAGATAAAGTTTCAAGAACAATCTCAACTTTAATGGTTATGTGTTACTTGCTATTTAACATCCCTTTGTTACAGATACCGTTAAACCATGGATATGGATCATAAATCATTCCATATAGTTTAACCATTTAGTTTCTCATTATAGAAGTTAATTCAGATATACCAAATGTAATAAAGAATCATCTTGAACTACCCTTTGGGCATGGCCATGCAATTATCTGATTAATTCTAGAGAGGCGTCATGGTATCATTTTGCACATATCAAGTGGAGGAATAAATTCTTTATTAACTACAAGTGTTGTGGATGCTGCTTCACATCACTTTCAAGAATAGCCTTTATAACTACCTTATTCAGGATAGCGTTTGACTTATACTTAAAAAAGTGATATCCACACATGCAGAACTTGTTTGTATCTCAAGTCTAAGGATGACCTATTTTAACCATTTTTGATATCTTACTCATGATTAAAGATCCAAAAGCAAATATTCGAAGGTTGGGGTGTCCAATATGCATCCCTTGTGAATAACATATGAGTTTGGTGGCAACAATCCACATATTCAGATAATACAACCAACACTCACATTTGTCTTATGTAACAATATTCTCATATTATTAACCGACAATGGACATATTTAGAAGAGTAAACTACATTTTTGGTCCTTGTAGTTTACCGAATATAACGGTTTAAGTCCAATAGTTTAAAACGTAACGGATTCAGTCAAAATAGTTTAAAACGTAACACTTTTGGTCCATTTTTGGACTAAACACGTTATACTTGACAAACCACAAGGACCAAAAGTGGACCAAAATTGGACCAAAAGTGTTACGTTTTAAACTATTTGGACTGAATCCGTTACGTTTTAAACTATTGGACTTAAACCGTTATATTCAGTAAACCACAAGGACCAAAAATGTAGTTAACTCTATTTAGAATGATAGAATCATTCAAGGATTAAACATGCAAATATAAGATAACAATTATTATATGTATGAATGACAAATACCACGTATCTTCATTCATCAGAAAGTAAAAATTGTCTTACAATCTCAATTATCCAAATACTAAAAACAGATATGCATGAAACTAATTAGCAAGTTGAAATCCAATGTTTCCAACAAAACTCTTTCTATACAAGACAGCTAAATAGTTATATGAGTAAACTTTCCGAATACTTGTTTCAAATTCACAAATTTGTGAAATATTTGAATGATATGATGAGTGTCGTATGTATATTTGCATACTATTGCAAGTATCATAGTATGGAAATGTGACAGTACCTTTTATGAGGTATTTGAATCATCAACATACCTATCTCAGACAGTCATCTTTACAGTTTCTTAAAATATAAAGTATTCTCATTCATTAATTTGTATTGCAACAATGCTCTTAGCTGAACATATCTAGTTAGCAGATTTATCATAAATGATGAAATCCTACTCCAACTAGAATTGATTATTCTCTAGCATCATGTGTACACAAACAACACTATGCCATATATAATTCGTAAACATTTGTTTTAACAATCATCTAAATCACTCTCAATTAGATACTGTTGTTATTAGTCATCTAAACACTCTCAATTAGATACTGTTGTTAGCTCGTCTTGCTCTTGTGCAAAAGTAACAATCAGTCACATACACAATATAAGATATGTACATGATAAATCCTTAGTTAAAAAAACACAAGGTTTCCATCCATGTATTAAATTATCTCAAGTGAAATATATCATTTAAGACTTGTTTCAATGATATATTGCATTGTGTTAGGACTTAATTTTCGCATATGTTTATTACATTAAACATTTATTCCATAGGCGTTTGTTTTATTTCCTAAATTCCCAAGTGAAGTTTCATTCCAATCTCAAGGATTAAAATTCAAGCTTAATGAAAATGATGTTTTTCAAATGTTTACACAAATGATGAATTTTAAGAAAAACAAAACATAGTGCTCCCACTTGATGTCATGTATACTCAGGAGTTATCTTAATTTAATCAAAAATCAAATTGTAATTAAACTTAAGATCTTAGCTCCTAGGTGCATGATCTAATCCACATTTGAATTCTTTTATCTTGTATACTTTATAAAGATTATATGGACTCGTAAACCTTTTGATTATACACCGTCCTCGCAAAAGTAATCATAAAGGAAAGAGTTATAAAACTTAATTGCCATATTTCAAATATAGACTCATAACCCTTTTGATTACATACCGTCCTCACAAAAGTAATCATTAAAGAAAGAGTTATGAACCTTAATTTTCCATATTTCAGATTCAAGAAACCCTGTATGACAATTTGTTATCTTTATATAATTAATGCATGTAGAAAAGAAAGATTTAACCATAGTCAATTGCTTGAGTAAGATTAAAAAATCTTGTCATCAGTCAGACATTAATATGTATACAATTTTGTCCTTATGAGCCTTTCTTCAAAAGAAACTCATTCTAACCTCACATTTTACTGTTTGGTGAAAGATCAATCAATCTCAAACCATTGATTGTCTTTTAAGGACTGCATCTTTTCATTCATAGTTCTAAGATATTTATCAGATTCAAGATGTGATAATTTATCTTATTAGTTAGCAGGTTTATTATGACCCTTTAACTTATATTCCTCAGCATTGATATTAAAATATCACTCCATTGATGAGGCATCCTTGCAGATTTATGAATGAGAGTTACATTATACTTTGGTTTGACATTTTCATGCTAAACCTTAGTATGACATCAACAAGTGAATTCAGAAGGTTATGTATTTTGTTCTTGAATATCTTCAAGATCTTTAGATGCTCCCACTTACTTTTGTGAGAAGAGATACTTCTCTAAACACTAAGTATTTAAGCAACAATAAATTGTTCTTAATTGGGACAACAAAATACATTTTAGAGTTCTTATCTCTAGCTTGTTAATAATATGCTTCATAAGATATTAACAATTTCATAACTTTAATCAAGACATAATGGGATTAATCCCAATCCACTAATAGATAATATCTTGAATACCTTCTAGGTTTGAACTATATTGAGTGTATCCATGACACACGCAAATTTCTAACCTTGATCGATTTTGGAGGTGGAGCAATTAAAGTTATCAGAAATCAAACAATACGAATATAGTTTGTTTCAACACATTAGACATACCATGATAGTGTGGTATTCTATGAGTATTGGAATTGTGAGACTCCATCAAAATTCCTTAGATAACTTAATTCTCTATGGATCAAATACTTGTTGATTGGGTCGAGCCAAATTGAATACAAAGTATTTTAAAACCAAGTGCATGCTATAACGTATATATCTTTGAATAGTACAATAACTCTATGTTCATGTGTTTCAAGAAAACAGAACATGTCAAGTTATACATTACTAGTCTCTGAATAATTCAAGGACATCATGTTAATGTGTTAACAAGAAGACATAACAATGTTACTATATACTTTATGTTATAAGTCATTGACAAATTCAAGGACTTTATAATTATGTCTTAACAAGAACATAATTATACTAACTAAAGTAATTATGAAAGCAAACTCTTGAGTTCAGTAGTAATTTCAAGTTAATTTTATACTTCATAATTATGATTATATAATCGAACCATAATTTTATTGACTAAATCATATAGTCAATAAGTTGAAGTATCTTTATATTATATCTTGACTTTTATATGTAATAGGGCAACAAACATCTTGTGTGTTTAAGTCCTAGCAGATTTATTAGTTTACTTACCTTGCGGTCAAAAGAAACCAAGTAATCATATTGTTATATGTTGTTCCTTGCACACATTTAGGATTTCTCCCACTTGTGTACGGGACAACATTACCTAAAGTAAACCAATCCATATGACAAGCGTTCGATCGTTTAAACAATATGATAGTGTCATAGATATTTCAAGTAGATTTCAAACCATAATGTTGAATAAGGAATTGTGGATTATTATTCTATAGATAATATTTCAGGAAAGCGACATCGGAAAGGCAACGTGTTATTTATAAAATAAAATGCAATCTTCCTTTAGACAATGGTTGTTCATATTCGGAAAGTAATATGTTATTTCAAAGCAAGCTAGAAATAATATGGGAAACTTACAAAGAAATGAATCTTGTAGCTCCCACTGAATTTGACAACCTCACATGAATGTCATTTCAATAATAAAACGCAAAGCTCTTACTAGATTTGTCAACATTGTAAGTGTTACATCACCAGTAGAAAGCAAATAGCGATTTATTTACTTTCCTACTCTTGGAATGCCTACAAGTAGCAATGTACTTAGGTATTGCACAGAGCATATGAAGTTCTACTTATGTAGATGAGGGACTAGCCATCATGTATTCATTAACTTGAATATTTAGCATGCATTTCCTCCTTAATCTGTCTGTCTAACCACAAGGGTGTTTAGCACTATAAGGAATGAAATGAGTCCAAGAAAATACCTAGAAGACCTACTAATAATTTTCTTTACTCATTGCGGTTAAACTCATACATTGTGATAAGTGCAAGATGTTATTACTTTGGTAGCTATAGACACAATGTTCTCTAGTTACGCAAATATTTCACCTTTCAAGGATTTCAAAACCGGAAAAAGGGTAATGAAAGATTGAAAGTGAGTTTAAATACAATTGATGAAAATTCAGTTATAACCCTATCTAATTCTTATCAACCAATGAGAAGAGATAGGAGTAAGTCTTACACTTTTTACCAGAAAAGAGACTATGTTTGTCTTTGATGAGAAAACAAACTCACGTTTACGAATTATGTTGCAATAACACAATTAACCAGAACATAGAAAGTTCAATTTAGTATTTTCGATAATTAAATTCTTAAAAGAATTAACTACCCAATTAATTACTAATAAGACTAAGATCTAACTTGACCTCCCACATATTACTAGAGGTCTGACCAGTGAGTAAAAAGTAGGGCAAGAGGTAAGCGGCGAGCGTTAATTGCATTGTTAATGCAACTCTTAGATTTATGAGACACGTGACTTTAGTAACTCATGTAGTAAGGTCATGTACATGTTTTTGTCTCATCTTATGCCTCGGGTCTGAGGTCTGACCAGGTAACTCGATTTAAGTTGACCAAAAGAGAACGTGCAAAAATTAACAAAGGTCTGACCAACAGAAAAAATTCGCCATGGGTTGGAAGGGCCCTGAGGTCTGACCAGAGAAGACAATCCAAATGCACGTGTTCTTCATTTGGCTGGCATAGACTTAAAACTTCATTTAAGGGTATACACATAAATGTGACAAAATCATGTACAAGAAGCATGCAAAACAACTTGTAGCACAAAGTTAAGAAAATATTTTGTTAACTTTTTTGGTATAGACATCATTTTGTCAAATGTTCTCGGTAGCTCCATTTTGGAAGCACAAAGAAGCAGAGAAACAGGTCAGCGCGAAGCGTATTATATACCTGACTTCATTTGGGGAATTTTACTTCAACCTTAAACTTCTCTTATAGTTTGTCCATAATAGGTGAGTCGTACTTCCAATTGACTAATGATGCTATTTGTATGTTAAGAAACCCATTTTGTTAACATTAGTTTTATTGTTGCCAATATGGTGGGATTACAAATTGATCAAACCCTATATTGTACTCCTACGTGGTCCGAAGACAAGTAATTCCAATAATTCCCTCATATGCCGAAACATGTAGTGGGACGGGAGAAAATTAAAGATCAATTCAACCCCATATTGCGCATGTAAAACTAAAGCTTCACAAGAAATCAAATTTCATAGTTTTAATGTCCGTATTAATTTGTCCAAAAACCCTAGTTTCGCAAATAACACATTACAAGTCACAAGGAGTATGCTTAATACTAGACATGTTTAATCCACCTTTCTCTATAATTATAAGTCTGGTTTTAAGAGTTTCATAAAGTCTATTTTGCAAATATTGACTAGACACATGGCATATCACATATGAGCAATTAAAACAAACAGAAAATTAGAGTAAAATTGAAGACAAACTCTTATGTAGAAAGCAGTAATCACATAATGCCTCGAGTTCTCAAAAGAGTCTTCCCCAATTGGAGAACCATAAGACTCTCACTAGGTTTTCTGCTAAAGTGCCTAGATCGTCACATCCATCATATAGCATGATTGCGTGAGTCTTAAGGCCGAGATAAAACAAGAATAGAATAACATGGCAGCTTAATTAACCTTTAATTTTAATCTATTATCTTTTTATCAAGTTACATTTGTGTTGATTCTAGGTGTTTATTCATTATTTATGCAAGTATTGCATATAAATTGCCATAATTTTCAATAAAACAATAAATAAAACTTGATTTCATGCAGCCCTAGCGTGTTTAATTATGTGTGTAACCCATAATACACCAAACGAGTTGGCTCGTGATGATGCCACTGTTGGAATTTATATTCAGTTAACCATTACAACCGCCGAATGTACGCGGCGGATTGGATCAAGTAAGGGAGTTGATAAACTACACATAATAAATAAACAATAAGGGACATAGACAAACTACTCATCGTTAGACACCAGCAAATGTTACGAGATCAAACGTGGACTAATGGTCTCCTAGGAGTGCTCAACACTCGTTCGAATAAAGTACGTCACGATGCTAGTCTTTGTTCACGACATAAACAACCAAACACCATGATGTCATGTTCTATACTCAAACTTAAACACCGCTATACAAAATATAAATATAACCATGATCGAATCTCAAGGAGAGATATGACATTTAATCGTGGTAAAAGAGAAAATAGGGTGAAACCAATCAGTGTTTATATATAATATTGTATGCATGGAAAAAACCATAAACGTAATTACATATATGAATGCAAATATAGAAATTGCTTGCTTTTTGTTTTGTCGCCTAGGAGAAAAGTAACAGGCAAATCCTGGTATATGAGTGTTGGACGATGATTGGATGGAATTTAGGGTTCATCTCACGCCGTAGGTTATCAGGAATTAGGATGTTTATAAAGCACATAAACCTTAGTTTCAAATGCTTTGTTTCCTACTCCAAGTCATTACTTATCAATCCCACACTTCTTAAACTCGACATAAAACCCCCTCCTAGATTATTCTAAAATCTGCCAACAAGGGAGGAGGACGAGGGTTTTGCTTTTCGACTTTTAAGCCCTTCTCTTTTATATTTAACAGTACTAATTAGTTTATAACGTCTAACGGTTAAACCAACGAATGTTAAATAATTATTTTGTGAAACATATTATATATTTAATAAATATAAACGAGTTACATATATTAAATATATAATAAACGTACTCTTCGTGTTTTAACGTGTGTGCCCCCAATAGGCTCACACACTTCTAGTCGTATGTGTGCGCATCCAACTACCATAATCCAACAGTTTGGACATGTTTATAAGTTGTTCAATTTTTGCACAAAACCGGCTCGACCCAGCAGTCGAACCGGTTGAATTGCCGACCCAGTGAACCGGTGACTTGGTCGGTTCGATCACAGACCCGGTTTTCAAAACATGTAACCCTGAGCAAGGTCCTAACTTTTTCTATTTTCATATTAAACTGAGTTTTTTTTCAAAACAATCAAAGGGCTTATAGATGGACTACAGGTGATGAAAAACTTTGTAAGATCATACATAATAAAGAGCATAGAGCATTTGCGGCTCTTCCATAGCCCAATTAAGTCCACAAGTGCACGTGTACAATATGATGTGCTCCATCAAAAAAGCTTCATCGGAACTTCAACAGTCTCTTTACTTCCGGTCTTGGAGGTAGGAGTAGGATCTGTCTACATTTCACCTCCCTCTTACCCCTCTTCGGCGGGATTGGGTATGTTGTTGTTGTTGGTAGTAACTTCTTGTTAAACTTAGTTAACATCTTTATCATGTCAAAATTATGTCTTGGGATTTTTATTTTTTAATCAGCTTATGCCTTTTTATACATATACCAACTCTTTCTTCTTTTTTACAAAACAAAAAGGAATACATGAGCCTCTAAACGTGGGTTCATGGACATTAACATGCTCTACATGAATGCATGTGAATTCAGACTTGTGCACAAAAACCCGAATACAACTATCTATTATTTAAAGATACGGAAGGTTACATGCATTTGAGGATGATTTTCACACCGTATTACCCGCATACTTTTTACTTAAATCTTGTAGTGTGACTCATTTGACCCATTGAAGATATAAAAAATACCCAAATCGACCAATTAATCTGTACCTAAACAGGTCAAAGTAGAGACCTGTAACCGATTACAGAAGATGTATAAATGAGAAAAGGTGTTACCTGGAGAGCTCAACATGTGCCACAATTTTCCACATAAAACTCACCAACTCCATACTCTATCCGTATCACCAACCCCTTTTTCTAATGTGATGATGATGGGTTCATATTTGTTAACTTCTTCTTCATTTATAAGCATAACGTTGATATATGGAATCCCAAACACCCCTAGATATTTAACCACATAACTTTTTTAGTTATATTCTTCAAGTCTAGCACCAATCATCTCAAATGAGTCATATGCTTCAATTAAGAAGAACGATTCCTATTGCAATTTTTCCATCTAACTTAAAGAGAATGCTAAAAAGGGTCTTACTTTAATCATCATTGATCTCTGAACTTTTTTTCAATCTTCATGACCTGTATGATTCTTCCTTTCGTGTTGGGTGAGTATTGTCATAAAGGCCGCCCCTCAACTTGATACACCACAAAGATTAGAATAAAATTAAGAAAGCACAAACAACGATAGGTGTGCGAAGATTCTAGAGGTGGTATAGTCAAACACTTTGTGACATGTTCTTTTTTATATAAACATATGATTTGACCAATTTTAATAACACAAATCAGGTGAATTATACATAATCAAGTTTTAGAGCTTACCATCTCATTCATGGCACTAACTGCATACATACCAGAGGATTCAAAATATTTTAAAATTAAAATTAACCCATAACTGAATTAACATAAAAAAAACTAAAATTCTAAACTATTATCAAAATTTTTAAATAAAAAACATACCTTGGATAAACCCTAAAAGAAGAGAATTGTGATTAAAGCTTTGATCTCTTTAAAAAGTACAGCGGAATATTGGTGGATCAACCGTGGTAGAACGTACGGAGGTGTTGTGTAGATGACTTTTCAGTTGACTTTGATTAAATATTGGAAGTTACATAATTACATTACATGCTTCTTTTAGCCTTTGAAGTTTTATAAACTTTAGTCCGTGTTTTTAAAGTTGTTTCTTCCACACTTATGTCACATTAAGTTTTTGGTGTGTTTATTCATCACACACGTTTTTGGCCAATTTTGACCGGATGTGATTCAATTTTGACTTTTTATTAGCCAATCAAATCGCACGATTTTGCTTACGTGGCAAAATTAAGCGTTCTTATTGGTCTAATTTTTTTATTTATAAGATTCAATTTGATAGAAAACTATGAAATAATGTAATTCTTTTATTATAAGATCCAACGTAAATGCAATAATCAATAAAGAAAAACACAAAGAATATAACAAAACCCCAACATATATAATATAATTTATAAAATTACCTTCCAAAACTTAAATGTTAGAAAATATTAAAAAAATAAACCCAACACATATAAATAACTTTAAATAAGCTCAAAACCCTTAAACTTAACAAAAAAAAAACAAAATCCTACACATTTAATAAAATAAAGCAGTGCAGCAGCAAAAGCATGATTAACCAATCCGCACTTGATTTGGGATCTTGACTCAACAAACTCGTTTATTAGCAAATAGCTTTTGCATAATGGGAAAATCCGCTTTGCCGATTCCTGAAATTTATTGACAAATTCAGTTTTCAAAAGTGAAACAGTTGCATCAATCACAGTTGCATCAATCTACAGATATGCACACAAATAAGAGGGAAATGCATATATGCTCCTTGTGGTTTGCAAAAATTGCAGACCTACTCCCCAACTTCACGAAAGTGCAGGTGGCCTCCCCAGATTGAAACTTCCATTGCACTCGTGCTCCCTGACAGGGACCATTTATGCAACACTTTTGTTTTACTTTTGTGCAGAAATGGTCCTGTCAGGGAGCACGAGTGTAATGAAAGTTTTTTCAATCTGGTGAGGCCGCCAGCACTTTCGTGAGTGGGGAGTAATCTCGAATTTTTGCAAACCACAGGGAGAACCACAGGGAGCATATTTGTATTTTTCTCACACAAATAAATACACAAACTATATACTACCATAAACTTTCAGAAGATGCAGCTTATTATCAAAATCAATAACAATCCAATCAGGCTTCGAACGAAACCACTGAACCTGATTAATCTCAGCCCCATTCGTATACATCGACAAAGGATCAATCCCAAACCTATTCGACCCAACTGCAGCAGGCAACTCCCATATCAACGCCTGCGATTCCATAACCACAAATTAAACTAAATATCAACAATATTTGTTGTCAAATATAATTCATTTAACAATTGGAGAATATCCGTTGAGCATATCGTGTTATGGACTTAAGCGACCAACTTTAGGCCGATACTCATTGCAATATGCTTCTATTTATCACGTAAGACTGCAATATATTATAAGTTGTTGCCCTTTTATAAAGATTATAATTATTAAATTTCTATGAATTCCCAATGGCTATGTTGAAAATCTAGCCATTTTGCCTGGACCCAAAATGTTTGGTCCTAAAACATAGGCCAAAGCTGTTGTTTATAGAGAACAGGCATATTTTCAAATGTTCTGAATTAGAAAGTTTTAAGTTCTGAATGGTATACCCTAATTAAATACATAAGCCTAATGCCTAACTGAAAGACAAAAGCCTAAGCCTAAGTTAAGAACTGGAATGGCTTCATTTTCTTTATATAAAGTTTCACTTGCAAGTGTTTATTATTATACAGCGTAAACATATATGCTGCTAAAATACATGTTAACCGGATAAATCACATTTGTTAATTGAAAATTATAGACAACATACAGTCCAAACCTCATGTAAGTTAGATACGGATTCCATAAGCTGTGAAAACAGAAGTTGCATCCTCTCACGGATATCACTCTCTCGATTTGCTTCCATTGTTTCCTCCATAATTCATTGAAGTCGCATGTTTTGACTTGCTTGAACCTGTTAATGATCCATTTCTCATTATCTCTATCTAAAAAAGGTTACTCGTAACTGATTATGCATAGATTATAGCTGTATATAAGTCACATTAAGTCCAATTGCTGTTAACTCTTTTTCCCCCCCCACCCCTTTGCATTATTAGTCCATCTACCATTTTATGATGACATATAGACTTGTTCATACACCAAACATATATTGGGTGATTTGGTTCAAAAAGAAGTTGGAAAGACACTAGCCTTTTAAGGAAAAAAGCAAACATGATCCAAAAAATTAGGCATCTCAAAGTTTGTTATAAACTAACTTTCTACAACTTGGACAGACCCGCTCAAAATGTCAAAGATGGTAGAACAATAAGATTAGCTTATACAAATAAAATACTATAAAAGAAACCATCTATGCCAAGAGCCCAAAATCCGAGATCGGTAGGCAATGTAAATAATGACATCTCCTCTTTCTTCATGGTAAGAATTTCCTTTTCAAACCCACAACATATCTAGTCTTCTCGTTTGATTCTTTTAAAGAAAACTACTAACCTTTAGTTCTTTAGATTGCTGCTCTTCTGGATTGATTCTTTTAGACAATGTGCATCTGCAAAAATCCATCAACCAAAACTCTAATGCCATCTTTTAATCTGCTATACCCTACAATAGATCAATAATTTTAATAAATCAATATGCCGTAAATAATAATTGTATTTTTTTTAATAATTGTAGGTTAAAATGGTTTTTAAAATCTTAAATTTCCAGTTTGTAACAAAGCTAAGGATTTGATGGAATTAAAAATATGCCTAAAATCAAGGGAATTTGTTGAAAGTTTTGAATTAGGAGCTTTTTTTCCAAAAAAAATTCAAACCTTCTGATAATATCCTATAATCAGTAATTAATACAAATTATATCATGACATTTGAATACATAACTTCATAGGTTAGTACAATAAATTCATCAAAATGCCCATTTTTCTCTAATTTGTTTCATCTTGATTCTAATCAAAACACCTTAAACTAAACGCAAACTAACTACAAATTGAAGAATATCAAGCTTCAAAACTCACACTCAAACTCACGAATATGTATGAGAAATGAAACTTGCAGAGATTACTGATATTCTTGTGTACTATTTATTGAATAAACCTATGGCTATTTATAGCCTTTACAAGAAATTGTTTAGCATACATATAGGAACCCATTATTACTAGCTAAACAACACGTAAACATGACCTACTTTCTACTCAACGTGCAAATGCACCTACACAAGATTCGGTCAAATACCTTTTACTAATCATTCAAACTATCCTTAACTAAATTATTAACTAGTAGAAAGATAAAGACTTGTTTAATAAAAGTCTAGCCATGTCATGCATTGCATACATACGTGAACCCGACTTATAACCGATTAAACCCAACAATCACCCCCTTAATCGGTTATTTACCCGTCAATTCACAACAACCTTCATCACCTTCTTTTCAAACCATCTCGATTATCGACCTCTCCCGGACACCCGACCTCCACCTCGGTCACGTCCAAAGTCACTAGCTCAACCGTTCACAACACTTGTAACATGTAACATGGCATCCCGTAGGAGACGTTCATTACCATCCTGACTTCTCCCGGACTCACGACCTCCTCCCCGACCACGTCCAAAGCCACCCGATTTGAACTTCCACCGCCACAATGTTCACACCGTGTTGCTTCTCCATTCTCTTCTTGTCTTGACAACCACACCTTTGCCAATCAATCCTATTCCGTGAGATTTTTCCACCAATGAAAAAAACAAGGTTACCATCACCTTTACCGTCTTCTAATACCCGCAACACGAACCGAACTCAAAGCCCACTGCATTGATTTCCTCCCGCTCGTCTTTTCCGCCCCTTTGGTTAATCCAACAAACAAATGATGAAGGATGGAACCTATGATCACAACATCACAGCCCCTAACATCTTCACTCAACCTTGTTCCGAGACACTTTTCTACCGATCAAGAAAACAAAGCCACCCGCTTCTACCGTTTTCTTTCACCCGCCAAACGAACCGAATCAAAGCTACCTGCTTTTCCCGACTCCTTCCGTCCGTTTATCTCGCGACCCTAGCTAGTCTCTCACGACGAACAAACATGAAGCTACAACCCTTTACCAATCATACCCGTTCCACGAGACCCATTCCACCGACCAAGAAGACAAGCTACACATTGTACCGTCTTCTTACACCTGCAGAACGAACCAAATCCAAAGCCACGCTTTGACGGATCCTTCCCGTTCATTTCACGTACTCACGTCGGTTAGTTTCATCAACATGGAACAACTCAACGCCCCTTAAAGATAAAACCCGGTTCCCTACTGCGTCCGCCTCGAAGGGCTACACCTTCTCTTGAAACCGACTCTTGAACCCGCCTTTAATCGAACGAAGCTCTGATACCAAATGAAGAATATCAAGCTTTAAAACTCACACTCAAACTCACGAATATGTATGAGAAATGAAACTTGCAGAAGATTACTGATATTCTTGTGTACTATTTATTGAATAAACCTATGGCTATTTATAGCCTTTACAAGAAACTGTTTAGCATACAAATAGGAACCCACTATTATTAGCTAAACAACGGGTAAACATGACCTACTTTCTACTCAACGTGCAAATGCACCTACAAAAGATTCGGTCAAACACCTTTTATTGATCATTCAAACTATCCTTAACTAAATTATTAACTAGTAGAAAGATAAAGACTTGTTTAATAAAAGTCTAGCCATGCCATGCATTGCCATGCATTGCATACATACGTGAACCCGACTTATAACCGATTAAACCCAACACAAATAAGTGGGAAAAAAACAGAATTACATACATTTACATAGTTTGAGAAAACCGATCGTTAGGATTACATACCTTTGAATGCTTGAATGAACACACTTATTGCCCTAGCTTTCCATTAATCAAAATAATACTTTTAGAACATAAAAAAAACTAATCATATTACGTACAAAAATGAATCAGATATTCAATTACTTAGATAGATGAATATGAATATAAAATCAAAGTCTAAATGTTGATTTTAGAAATTAGGGTTCTTGAAAAATTAATGTATTTAGAATATTATAAATAAATTATGAATAATTAGAAGAAGAAAAATATACCTTTGATCGATTGCTTTTTATTTAAATAGCTCCGATCATCATGAATTTATGTGGAAATTGATAATTGATTTTTGGAATCAATTGTTTTGATGTGGATCATCAGGGGAGATATTTGTTTATGGTTATTGGAGCAAAAACGCCTAAATGAATAGGGGAAAAGATTTAAAGCAGGGTATAGAGGGAAAAATTTGATCAAACGGTGTGTAAAATAAGGGGTTTCCACTGTGTCATTAATATAGAATATTAGGTCAAGATCATCGCGCTTGACAAACCCATCTTTATATAGATACTAGACTAGATCGGTTGATTGCTAACATGGGGGGTCAAAAGGGGAAACAAGACATCTTGAACATCTGAGCCCAAAGCCCCAATTTCTCTCATATTGTGTCATTGTAGTGTTTTTACACTATCTAGTAGGGGTGAGCAAAACGGATCGTGGACCGGATCAGACCGAGAAACAGGCCTGAACCGGACCGGACCGAACCTATTTCGGTCCGGTCATCGGTCCATCTTTTTCTTTATTTTTGGTCTTCGGTTCGGTCCGATTCGGTCTTACAAAAGACGCGACAATTATGCCTTGTTGGACTGGACCGGATCGAAGACCGAACCGGACCATTTCGGTCCGGTGTTTTGGCCAAGGTCTGTTTCAGGTTCGGTCTTGTTCGGTCCGGTCCGGTTTCCGCACCGTGATCACCCCTACTATCTAGTATTCGTTGAAGTCCATCCCTTATTCTCTTTGCAGTAGTACACCCCTAGAATGCATGAATTTTGTCGACATTAAACATTTTTTATAATAGAGTGAAATAAAATATTATTTGAGAAAAAGTTATTTTTAATAACGAGAAAATGATCGATAAGTCCATCATATGAACCATAATATTACACCTCTCATACCATGTTAGATTGATAAACCTCGTAGGTTTATTGCATAATTAGCCAAACTATATATAGTATATTACATAACACCCTAATGGACCCGAACCCATACATGGGCTCGTGCCTTATAATATATCGCCTAATACTCTTTCGCAATTCGAGCGACGAAATCGCGAAAGCTAAAATTGGAGTGTAAACTATAATTGCTAAGAAAACAAAAATAAAGAGATATCTTGATAAAAAATAAGATTTTGTTAGATACCCGGTTGCGTAATCCAAAAAAGTGATTTTGTTTTTTTCGAAGATTGTCTATACATAAAACGGTGCTTGACGGATCATCTGACCGGTGGAGGCAGCGATTCTGGGATGCTTTTTTTTGAATTTAATTATGAATCAACGGCTGCTAATGGCGTCAACTATCTCTAAACGATTTGAGAGTTATAAGTGAAGTAGCTTAGAGTTATACATGAGATTTAGACATAAAGGATGATTTAAGTAATAATTTTGTTATTGCGATTTTAAGTATATCATATGATTTTTTTAAACATCTAATCCGTTTATATGTATGATTATGTTTTTTTTACTTTGCTGCGTGTAAATTAATATAAACTCACTTCAATTATTACAGTTCGAATCTCAGACTCTTTTTACTATCAATATTTTTACTCGCAATAGTTATATCCTTATTATTAATCAACAAACCAATTACATCAACCCATGCACGCACGTAATTTGGGCAAATACTATAACATGTAACGATAATTGAATAATTATGTTTTAAGTTAAATATTGTGACAATTTATAAATTCATGATATTGTAATGTTTAATATTTTTCTATAAAATTATACTAGCAGGGTACCCGCGCAATGCGGCGGCGGGTACCCTGTAATCAAATTTTTTGCGAGCGATATTTTTCGATTACATATTTTTGTGATAACGACTTTATGATAATGATAGCAATATTGACGAAACGCCGAATTAGAAAATTCATTTGTGTAACCAACATTTAATATTAATTTTTGGACTTCAATTGTATAAACTTTAATTGTTTTTGAAAATGTTTTTATTAAATTAATAGTGGAGATGATCATAATGACAACATTTAATTTATGTTTTGCAACCGACGTGCTATATTAGCTTGTACAATGTGCATATAAATATATATTACTTATATATGTAGTATAGATAGCTTGTGCAATGTGCATATAAATATGTATTATTTAAATATTTAATAAGAGAGAGATATCAATTTGTTTTTTATGTAGTATAGATTAACTCTTTAATGCTTAAATAGTTACAATACCAATGCACACACGAGTTTTACATAAAATTTTCATTATGTGTAAATATCCATTGATATTTTGTATAATTTTTTGTTGCAAAAAGGATTTGACTTTGTTTAATTGGAATAGTAGTTATTCTGTTCGAGACACCATGTGTGTAACGTGTGTTTAGTAGCACACAACGACCTTTAAATATGTATCGTTGCAGTATGTAGAATCCCGTCTATTTATTTTCATCTCACACTAACATGTGTGGTCGTGCCTTCATTTTATATCTATATTCGTGTTAATAATCATTTATGCCGACGAACTAAAGTTTTATTAATAACCTCCATTTTTTAGGTATTTTATTACATTTTTTACACATATATATATTTTGGTTGTTTTTTTCATTCTACATGTTTTTTTTAATTTTGACCAAATTAGAGTCAGTTTTGACTTTTGTTTAACCAATCAAATCACATGATTTTTCCTACCTGTCAAAATTAAGCGTTTTGATTAATATAATTTTTTTGTTAAGATTCAATTTCTTAAAAAAAACTCTGACTGTAATTTTCCTATTATATAAAAGATTATTATTGTCATTTGTTTTTATCTTTAACATCAATATGTCATTCATAATTCAAAATTTACTTGCCTATAAAAAGGTGATAATACTCTCTAAGTTTGTGACTCTTTAAAGGAAATACCCTTGATCTAACCATCTGATGTTAGTGCCAAAATCAAACTTGGAGACAACGTTCATCTCTCCGATAGATACGTTAACACAATTTATGACTACGTAATGATGTTATACATAATTTTTGTTGATTAATTGGATGATAAATATTAGCGGAGTATTAGAAATAGAAGGTGATTTACACACTCTTATGTATGATTAGGACACTTAAATATACAAGCTAATAAAGCACCCTCTAAACACCGTACAACTATGTAATGCACAGATTAGAGTGTTAAAATCAATTTTTTTTAATGTGCAAATTAATTCCCGTTAGGAATAGTGTTGTGATTCAAAATGACATGATCCTCATTTACTTAGACAATTTATTTGAAAAGCGTTACATTTTTTCTTAACAAAAACTGTTGATGTTTAAGGAGGTTCAGATCACCGTTTTATTTTTTAAGATAAGATATTACGCTGTACATCAAAGTTTAAGTAGGTGTTAAACAATCGCTTATGTATGTATGTTAATTTCGATCTAATAAGTTACTTTTTATAAATTTGTACACAGGGATGTTTATTGATGGGGTTTACGTACAACATAATGAAATTTTGCTCCGTAAAAGTTTGAAGACTGGGTCGTTTGTTTGTGTTTAACAAGGATGATGGTGAGGCATTGGCTGAGTGTCTACATTACATTTTGTTCACACATAATGTATTTCGGCTCACTAATAAGTGTACAAAGAAGGTTATACGCTAAAGATGGACGGAAGAACCAAATATATACTAACGCAGTGGGTGTAAGCAACATGTTGCCTAAGTTCGTAGCTATCGTTGAGCAAGCATAAGATTGGAATATCAAATCAAAGATATCATATATAGATTGTTGTATATGTTATAATATTGAAACATTGGAGCAACGCACAAGTATTTTACTCTTGATGTACGCTTCTTTAATCCCATAAGTTTTTTATACTTAATTGCATGGATTTGAAAAACCTTAAACTTTGTTTTACTTATACTATGAACTATGGTTTACGAATTATATATAACTAGTTGGTTACCCGCGCATAGCGGCGGTAATAGAAAATTTACTAACTCAACTCTTTACGCAAAAAAAACCCTAATTGATGAACATCTTCGAACAAAGATGACTTTCAAACTCCACAAATTAACAATCTAAATTCCTTCTTCCTTTTTGTTTGAATCATGTTATAACCCCTGAAATTGGGATTAATCATTGATTGATTAATCTCATATCGAGCGTGTTAGGCGGGTTTCTCATCTTGGGTTTTTGTAATTTAGATTTGTTATTCTCCTCTTTAAATCAATTAGACTCCGTTTCCATTTCCGTTTAATCTCGCTGTCATTGAAACCCTGATCTGTTTTTCTTTTCAATCCTTTTTTATCTTGATCTCCCTTCAATCCAAAGATTCTAATGGGGAGTCGTAGATCCAAAGAGGACGACGTTAATCGTATTTCTATCTCCATTTATGTTACAAATTTTCCGGAAAATTTTTCTGCAAAAGAGCTATTTCAATCATGTAAACAATACGGACATGTTGTTGATTCGTTTATCCCTCGGAAAAGGACGAAAGAAGGTAAACGTTTTGGTTTTGTTCGTTTTATCAACGTGTTTAATGTTGATCGCTTGGTGAACAATTTATGCACAATTTGGGTGGGTCAATTCAAGCTTCACGCTAATAAGGCAAGATTTCAAAGAGCTACTTTGAACAAGGGTCAAGGGGCAGATCATAAGAAGGTTGCTAATTCGTCTCGTCCTAATAGTGGGGATTCTGGGAGTTCTAATTCATATGTTAATGCGGTAAAAAATCATAAGTCGGTTGATCATGACTCCCCTGCCATTGTTCTTGACGAAGATTGTGCGCTCTCCAAAGACTTATCTTCATCCTTAATGGGTAGGATTAAAGAATTTGCGTCCCTTACCAATCTCAAGAACGCTCTTATGAACGAAGGTTTCGTGGACTTGAATGTAAGTTACTTAGGGGAATTGTGGGTTCTCTTAGAATTTTCCTCTGTGAAATCGAAAGAGGCATTCCGCGATAATGTGGGAGTTAGCTCTTGGTTCTCGGAAATTCGCCAAGCTTCTTTCGATATCAATCCTGATGGTCGCATTGTGTGGGTAGAAATTGAAGGTGTTCCATTGAAACTATGGACTTTGAACACTTTCAAAAGAATTGTCACCAGGTGGGGGAACTTAATCGACACTAATGACTCTGATGGGAATTGTTTCCACTCGAAACGATTATGTTTGTTCACTAAGTCCATCTCAAATATTTATGAAAACTTCAAGATCATTTTCCGTGGAAAAGTGTATTGGATTCGTGCTAAGGAGGTCCCTGGTTGGACCCCTGACCTGGTGGAGGACTCGGATGAGGAGGAATTATCTGATGACGATTCATTAGAAGAAGGAATGAAGAACCTTGAATCTGAGAATGATTGTAGCAACTCGTTCGAAGTTCCAGATACGGTTTTTGAAAATGAAGGTGGTTCAAAAAAGGACTCATCTGTGGATCCTTTTGGGCTATACCCTTTGCTTAACAAAAAGACAAAGGATCAAAAACATAAGGAGAGTGGTACAAATTCTAGTCCCAAATTCCCACCGGGTTTTACACCTAATAACGACAATGATGATACAGGGGATAAGAAGTCTGTTAATGACTTTGAAGAGGAGAAGCTCAACGAAGACGATGGAGATTCTAACAATTCCAACCTCAAAGAAAATGTAGATGAATCCGCAAGTTTCGGTCGTTTTAAGAAATCAGTGGCACCGAGTTCAGGGGGCTCATTTATGTGTCTTATGGAGGAAGTGGTGAAAGTTGGCCAAACAATGGGCTATAACATGGATGGGGTGATTAACAATCTGTCCGATATCATTGAATCTCAAGGAGCGTCGATTGTAGATCGATGAATTTTTTGTCCCTTAATATACAAGGCCTCGCTCAAAAGGCCAAAAAAGATTGGGCAAAAGAGTTATGTGTGAAGAATAAGGTGAATTTTCTAGCGATTCAAGAAACAAAGATGGAGGAGATTGATCTTTTCAGTGTTCGTCGGTGTTGGGGTAATTCGACTTTTGAGCATCTTCATAGTAATTCGGTAGGCAATTCAGGTGGAATCTTGTGTGTTTGGAATCCCAACATTTTTTGTAAAAAAAGCTTCACTATTTCGGATTTTTTATCATTATTAGGGGTGTTTGGTTATTGAACGGTATTGACCTCATGATTATTGCGGTCTATGCTCCTCATGATCCGCGTGATAAACGTATGCTTTGGGACTACTTGGCGCATGTTATTAATCAGTGGCAAGGAGAGGTTGTGATTATGGGGGACTTCAATGAGGTTCGCGTCAAATCAGACAGGTTTGGTACTAATTTTAATGTTCTTGGGGCGAATATTTTTAATTCTTTTATTAATTCCACGAGTCTTGAAGAAGTTCATCTTAGAGGCAGTGCTTTCACTTGGTGTCATAAGTCTGCGACCAAAATAAGCAAGTTGGATAGATTTTTTGTATCTAACAATTTGCTAAATATTTTCCCTCACATTAGCGGCATCACTTTGGACAGATTCTTATCCGATCACAGACCGATTCTTCTTCGAGAGTCGGCCCATGATTATGGTCCGGTTCCCTTCCGATTCTTTCACCATTGGATTAATCTCGAGGGCTTTAATGATTTCGTCACTTCAACTTGGAATTCTGCCCCTTCTGTTGACTCTAATGGAATGGGTAAATTGAAATTCCTTAAAGCTCACATCAAGATTTGGATTAAAGATAACAAAAGTGAAACAGTTTCTACTATTGCAAATCTTAAGAAGGAGTTGAACCAGTTAGATGCGGTTATTGACAAAGGTACAGGTACTGAGGTAGAAGCGGAAAAAAGAATGGAGGTGTTGGCTGCTCTTCGTAACATTGATCATATTCATTCCATGGATTTGGCTCAAAAGGCCAAGATCAAATGGTCAATCGAAGGCGATGAAAACTCAAATTTTTTCCACGGAATTTTGAATAAAAAACGTAATCAAATGAACATCAGGGGTATTACGATTGATGGCGTTTGGAAGGAGCAGCCTAATGATGTCAAACAAGAATTTCTTTCTCATTTTCAGGATAGATTCGCTAAACCTTCGGAGAGGCGTGCTAATATTGATATGAGATTTCCGAAAACTATTTCTGAAGATCAAAGTCAGGACCTCGAGCGAGAAGTTTCTAAACAGGAGATTAAAACGGCTGTTTGGGGCTGTGGCACAGACAAATCCCCGGGCCCTGACGGGTTTTCTTTTGGCTTTTATCGGCATTTTTGGCCTGTTATTGAGCACGATGTTTATATGGCTGTAAATCATTTCTTCATTCATGGAGAAATTCCTCCTGGTTGTAACTCATCATTTATAGCTTTGATCCCAAAAGTCCCGGACGCTAACTTGGTCAAGGACTTTAGACCTATTAGCCTCATTGGAAGTATCTACAAGATCATTGCCAAGATTTTGTCTAACAGGCTTGTTAATGTTTTGGGGGACATTGTTAATGAAGTGCAATCTGCATTTATCGCCGAAAGACAAATGTTAGACGGTCCGTTTATTCTTAATGAGATTCTCCAGTGGTGTACCAAAAAGAAGAAGAAAACTCTAATTTTTAAGGTCGATTTTGAAAAGGCCTTCGATTCGATTAGATGGGATTTTTTAGATGATGTTCTTAAAGAGTTCGGTTTCAGGTGTAAATGGCGTAACTGGATTCAAAGTTGCCTAACTTTTTCTAAGGGTTCTATTCTTGTCAATGGATGTCCTACGAATGAGTTCCAATTCTATAAAGGGTTGAAACAAGGCGATCCTTTATCCTCCTTCCTTTTTATCTTTTCAAAGGATCGTAAACGCGGGGATGTTTAAAGGTATTGTGTTAGATCAATCTTTATGTCTTTCGCATATGTTCTATGCGGATGATGCTATTTTCTTAGGGGAGTGGAGTGACGGTAATATCTCCACTTTGATTCACGTTTTGAAATGCTTTTTTCATGCTTCGGGCCTTAAGATTAACTTGAACAAAAGTAAGATAATGGGGATTAATGTGGAAAGTGCTCAGGTCATCTAAGCGGCTGCAAAGTTAGGATGTCTCGTTCTTAAGTGTCCTTTCTACTATCTTGGGACTAGAGTGGGAGGTTTTATGACACATGACACGAGTTCAAGCATGGCAAGAGGATAGTTGAAAAAGCGAAGTCTCGGCTTTCCTAATGGAAATCAAAGTTTATCTATTTGGTGGCCGTTAAACTTTGTTTGAAAATCGGTTTTAGGATCTATCAGTCTTTCATGTCTATTTCAAATGTTCCTTCATTGGTGCTTCATATCTTGGGTGTCTATAGAAGTCATTTCTTTATATGGCCATGATTCGGTAGTAAAAAGGCTTCTTGGGTTAAATGGAAACAATGTTTTGACAGACAAAAAACGAGGAGGGCTAGTGTGTTAGCTTATTTGCGTAATAGAGCTGATTGATTAAGTGCGGTTTGGAAGTTTCATTCTCCGCAATAGACTTCTTTGGACTAATGTTATTGTGGCTCATTCAACAGGTGTGGTGTAAATTCATTCGGAATTGGGTATTCTACTGGAAAATTCAGGTTGGGCTTTCGATTTGAGTGAAGTTGAATCTCGTCCAAGAAAAGGTTATGTTCGTTTTTGATAATCCTGACTCATAAGATGGGAAACGGGGAGTCAACCAAAATTCTGGTTGGGATCATGGCATACATAAAAGGGGCTTTTAAGAATTTTTCCCAGATGTATTACGTGCTGGAATCCTCAAGGATGTTAATGTTAGTTCCAAGATAGGCGACACGAGTTGGTCCGCCTTCCTTCCGTCGAATTCCTAGAGGGGTATGAGCAAAAATCCAATTAGACAGCTGGTTTGGAATTGTTCGTTATGTCACCTATCGTGCTTCGGCTTGCAGTTGGAATTGGAATCTGGTGGGTAAGGGTATATTTTCGGTGGCCTTGCCGTAGACGTATCGATGAGATATGCCCTTGCGAATTTTGGAGAAGAAATAGAGGGGCATAGTGGTGTCCGATAAAATCAAAGTTCTTGCCTGGAAAATCAAGACCGTGTGTTTTACCTACACGTTCACATTTTCTCGTAGAAGTATTGTAATTCAGATATGTCGTGTCCATTTGTGGTAATGCTATTGAATCGTACGGACCATGTGTTCGTTAGGTGTGGATTGGTTCGGGCATTGCTTAATAAGGTTTTGAGTGGGGATTTTGGATCACTGCAAACTTTGGAACTAGTATGCAGATGGAAGTCTTGGCTTGTTTCAATTCGTTGGATTCCAAACTCAATAAAGATGTTCGAAGGGTTTGGTATTCATTTGTTGATAGTTTGGATCTATCGATACAAGACTTCTATTTGACGAGAGAAAAACATTCGTAGTCGATATGTATTTTGATATGTCATTGCGAGTTTTTTTATTGGGTGTAAGTATAGATCTAAGTATAGATCTAAAGCCTCGTTCGGATGGAACGAATGGCTCAAAAACCCCTATATTATTGTTTTGTAATCTAGCTCCTTGCTAGTTTTTGTTTCTAATAAAATCGCCGTTCTAAAAAAAAAAAAGTGCGGCATGTTTGCGTAGTGACATTGATTGTTTTATTACACTATGTTAGTGATGATGTTAATAATTAGTAGTGTTGAAAAACTGATGTGATGCAGAATTAGTTGTTATATTTACGATTTACCATAAACCTGGGTTATTTACAATATTCTGAGTCCCACTTAAGTGGACACATATCAATTAGATGTGTCACGCTGCACACTTTGTCTGGCCTAGATGTTTTAGTCCCTCCTATAAGTTGTTGACTTTTCAGTTACTTTATTTAGTCGTCCATAGATTAATTGAACTTAGTTCACGAAGGGTCTGTGTGTTTATTTTCAACGTAACTAATTAGCATGCCTAAACATACATCACTGGTTTGTGATAGCTATTTCACCACAAGGTTACTTTGGAGTCATTTAAGAGTAAGGCATGTAAATACATGTCGTCAAAGGTCATTAATTAATCGCGCTAAATGGTTATCGAAAAATATTGAACATAACACTGTGTTTGCCTGGAGGCCTAAGAAAGGCTTATTGTCACGAGCCAAATTCTGAAGGGTCGGGTTCTGCTTGGATGGCGTACATGAATGCGAGGGTTGCTGGTTTATTCCTGTTGGTCTTGTTGGAGTACCCCAACGGTAAGGGTGTAGTACGTGCCACGAGTAGAGACTCGATATGGCACTACACTGGTCGGGAGTTGGGGCCGCTCCCCTGATAACGAAACCAGTGAACCTCTATTATACGCGGGATGGATGGCTGGTCCTTATCGGTGTAAGGACGCCACGCGGGGTCGAAACAATGACCCCGTGACATTATGCTAGAGTTGCTAAAATAAATTACTAGTAGCTTATAAAATAAGTTTTGTTTGTTACACATGTTTATAAAATATTTTACAAGCTAAAAGACAGGCATTGAGGGCTTTATACTTAGTTAAATACAAATTGTAAATATATATGAATCTAATCTGATGTATTGTTATGCGATTTTAAATCAATAAGCGTTACCTCTAACTAAGCAAACAACTTAATAAAGATATAAGCTCCAACTTCTAGTTTATGATATAAGCTGCAACTCCAGTTTCAAACCCAGTACTAGCCCCGGTCCGTTTCGTCAAACATACTTTATCTATAATGCATTTTAGACCATCCTCATCAATTTTTTTTATGATTTTCAAAAATAGATTTTAAGCATTACAAGCTCTAAAAGATTACAATTATTTAATGCACCAATACATCAATACAACACATATAATTTAATATTATTCTTAAAAGTAAAGAGATCAAATAAAAAGACAAATATCCGTGAGAAGAGTAAAAGGACTTGAGAAGAATAAAAACTTCTAAAACTTTTCCGAAGATAAAAAGGATTTTGGTGAATACAAAAATTGTGAACAAAGTTTTTCTAATTTTGATGTTTTATACAAAATTTATTTAAATGCACAATTTTTTTAATTATGTTATAGAAAATGAAATTTTGATGCAAATACTAAAAAAAGTTGGATGTCAAAACAAACTTTTGATGCACAAAATGCTCATTTGCAAATTTTTAATGGACAAGTTTATTTTTCGTTGTTTTTTTGGCATCAAAACTATATCATGTAGAATTTTCTGAATATTTTTTAAACACTTTTTATTTTTTTTAATCATTTTCTACTTCTATTTATTTTTTTATTTTAACCTTATCATTCTTAATATACACTCTCATTCAAAAATTCAATTAATATACCATATGTTACAAACCAAGCAAATTACAGTTATAAAAATTGTTACCTATGCTAACGATCAAGTACCTTTCACTGCTAATCATCACAACTTCATAATACAACTAACTATCGTTTTCGTATCGCTATTGCATCGAGATGCACAGGTACTCTACCATTTTTGTATGAGATAGTGTGCGATAAAGTTACTTTCTAAAATTCTCGTTACGCGAAAGTTATTATCATAAAAAACATATAATCGATTAATATTGTTCGATAAAAAATTTGATTACAAAATACCATTACTGCAACACGCATAATATTTTAAGTAATAAAGGTCGCACAAATTAGTTTTTGATTGATATACACCAACTCATGTATTATATAGTTGTAGCATGCATATTTACATCTCACGCTACTTCTTTAAATAACAATATGTAAAGTCACCTCCAAATATAAAACTATATATGTCAAATTAATAATACTAAAAGGGGTAGATTATTAAGACCCCTTTTAAAACACCATTTCTATCCCTCCTATGTTTTTGCCATTTCTGATGATTTTTTTTTGATTTTTTTTATAGTTTTACTTTTGTTATAAAACTGTGAAACTGAAAGTGTGGTACAAAAAAGAGGATAGTTATATTGGATACTAAAAAAAAAGTTAGATAACAAATGACTCATCCTCACCATCCATCTAAAAAGAAATTAATGATTGAGATTAAAAGGATTTTATTATCTCACCTATTTTTTAAATTTTAAATATCTTTTAAACCGTTAATCATTAGGCGAAAAAAATATATCATCACGGCGACGTTTCACCTCAAACCGGTAAGAAACCGGTTTCAAACCGGTTTGGGTTTATGGCAAACCGGTTTTTCCTCCTTGTTGACCGAAACTAGTTCCTGTTTGACCCAAACCGAACCGATCTGGTTAACCGGTTTGCGCACGACTAACGACGAGCATTTAATTATCTTTCCATAGATATCCACTTTGATATTTTTTCGACAAAAAAAAAAATTCTCGTTTTTTCACGTTTTTTTCTTTGTTGAAACTTGTATGAAAATATCATATATGGTTAAACACTAATTTGAATATTCGTGTAAAATCATATATGATATAACAATAACATCGAATTACATGTGATTGCATTAAACTTAAATATCATATACTCCCTCCGTCCCACATTAAGTGTCCATTTTTGACTTTTTGAATTCTTTTTTTATAAACTTTGACCGTAAATATTTTTCTTTATGTTATATAATGCTTACTGAAAATTATACCAATGAAAAATACATTCGAAACTCTATCCATTCATATATTTTGCATTGAGTATCATATAACATAAGAAGAAATAATTAAGGTCAAAGTTGAAGAAAAAAGACTTTAAAAAGTCAAAAATGGACACTTAATATGGGACGGAGGGAGTATGATTTAACACTAATATAATATATGTTTTTATAATATGTAATTTATCAGTAATA
Organism: Tanacetum coccineum; assembly: GCA_026074375.1. Taxonomy (NCBI): domain Eukaryota; kingdom Viridiplantae; phylum Streptophyta; class Magnoliopsida; order Asterales; family Asteraceae; genus Tanacetum; species Tanacetum coccineum. Next base: position 101,703 of record BQNB010000087.1, read on the forward strand.
TCATATATGATTTTAAATATCATATATGATTTAACACTAATATCATATATGATTTCTCATGCAAGTTTCAAATACGAAAAAACGAAAACAAAACAATGTAAAAAACGTGAAAAAAATGAAAAAAAAAATCGTCAAAAGTATATCAAAGTAGGTATCGATAGAAAGATAATTTAATACTCGTCGTGATGGTATATTTTTTTCGCTTAACGATTAACGGTTTGGGAGATATTAATATTTGAAAAAAAAGGATGGAAATAATTTTTGGGTTTAATCGTATCCATTAGATCAAGATAGAGATGGAGGGTGGAGATTAGTCCCTTGATATTCATATTAACTTTGGTATCCAAATGAACTTAAATCGTACAAAAAATATAAAGTATGACAAGTCAAAAGTATTAAACTCACAGAAAACACGGAAAAAGAACTGTGTTGTACTTAATACAAAACATCAAAGTGAGTGGATGTTGTACTTTTTTACCTTTTGGGTGGCCCATGAGATACGAATATTAGTACCTTAGCAAAAATTGTCAAATTGTCGACTCTTATATTAGTTAATGAACGTGATTTCAGAAACTGGAATCGCCACGTCCGACGACTTCTAAGATTAATAGAAGAATAATAATACCTTAAAGAGTTAGGTGGTGTTTGAATATAACTTAATTGACTTAATACGAAAAAACTTAATTTGTAAAGTCAAGTGAGAAGTTGTTTTATTTAATTTAATAAAAAAAAATGACTTAAAATAATAAGTGACAAAACTAAAGATCTCCACATTAAATGATACATGATTTAATGAAAAAAACCGTATGCTACTAGAAGAACATGACTAGCGTAACATTAAAATGTTAAATTATGTAAAAGAAGTTGTGGGCTGTTTTTGGGCCAAAAGGTTATCAACGACTCAAGTCTTAACACATATCCAGACTTGCATGGTATGCGAACCAGCTTATGACCCATTTATTTCTCCTTATACTGTCTCTTGTAGAGTTCATTTTATAACTGTATAAGGAGGGCTTGCAAAAATTTCGACAACCCAGGTTATCCGTTAAACTGTAACTGATTGAAAAATCAGTCCAGTGTTTACATATTGGAAAATCGACGTTCATGGTGTAAATATCAAAGAAATTCTATAAATATATTTATATTCACAAAACAATAAAGATTACAAAACATTATATAGAAAGAAAAAACCTTAGCAACTAAGCAGGGCAAACCCAATAGACTTATGGGTCTTTATTATCTAACATCTTCTCTCAAACTCACAATGTTAACATGGACACTCACTTCTCGAGTTTTAAAGAAAATGAAAATGAAAGGAATAAGAAAGTGAAAAGAAAAGGAAAAGTAAAAGAATTGCTGGTTTATATGTTCTTAAGATAGAGGAAAGGAAAAGGAAAGTGATCATAAATCATATTTTTAAGTCGAAGGAAAAAAATAACTTGTTTAAATTACATGTATGCCTTTTAGTTGTTAGTGTCAAATAATTTTAAAAAGGCATATTAGTCTTTACACAACATATTTTAAAGTTTACTTTTCATTTCTTCCCAAAAATGAGAAAAAGATTTTATAAGAAAACTTCCTCTCATATTCCTCCTAATTTCTTTTTCTTCTCTTTAAAAAACTAAAAACACAAAAAAAACTTTTTTTTTCTTTCCTTTCCCCTCAAATTTCAACTCAAGAACATAATGTGAGAGTTTGTCATACATAAAATAAACTAAAAATGATAAACAAACGAAAAATGGAGTGTCCCAGAGTGCAGACTCGGTGCTAGACGAAGTCCCAATTCGATGCAATCCAAACTGTAAGAAGTGGGTTGAAATAAATGGACCAGGTCGATGCAAAGCCAAAACCGATTGCAAAATCAGAGTAGAGCAACACAAATACGGAGATGAACGACAACAGATTGCAAACACACAGATTCAAGCAGGCACATCCGAACAAAGGTAGACGAAGAGTAGATTCAGACGAACAGAGATGCAGACACAGCAGATTCAAGTAGACAAAGCAGATTTAGACACAGATTAAACAAATGCACAACCAAGTAGTAGACAGTATCCGATGCAGGCAAAATTAGACCAGCAGAACCAGGCAGAATCAAGCAAGAACTGGGTAGAACCAAAACATGTTGTTATGCCGAGATGCTACACATAACTACTCAAGGCACAGTCAGATCATCGCCATCACCAACGCTAATACAAAACCGAATAATCCAATACAACCCGATGCAAATATCAGTACCCATACGTAATACTAATACCAATACCAATATCACAAACAATCAACCATCAAAACTCAAACATACTCGAAACCAAAATCGAACATATTTATCAATCTGGAAATCGAATCCTACAAAACTATTAATCAATCAAGTGACCGAATCAAGCAGCTTGCAAACAAACCCGAAATCAACAAATAAACCGATAAGTAGACAATGTTTGTCTCAAAACAATCAAACAAGATGTCTATCAAAACATACTAATCAGTTGCCGTCATTCGAGATCTAAAATAACAAATGAAAAAACATACTTTAACAGGTTGGATTAAATATGACACAATACCTCATGTTCCATATATGAATATTCCCACCGCCCTACCAAGTCTTTTCACACAACCATGCTTGTAATAATTGGATGTAAGCTTATACCTTCATAGGATGCGACTTCAATGCAATCTTAGTTTGCACGAATAGAAAGAGTTGTGCTATTTCTTTGGCGGGAAACGTTTTGTAGAGTATTGACAGTTTGTCCCGGATAAACGTGAAAGAGCTGAAACCATTTTCTGCCTTCTAGTAGTGTTTTCTCTAGTTTGGGCTTTTATATTAGCAATTCTCCAATTAAAACTAACTAATCACGCTTCATTCTTGTTAGTACAAATTGTGTAATAGGGTTATGATTGGGCTTAGATCACTTGTTGGACTGAACTTTTAAGTTTTTTTGGATTTAGATCTTGTACTAAACAAAATAATTGAGACGATCTCCTGCACAAGTGAAAGTAAACCGTTAGCCTTACCGTGGGGACGGACCCCACGATTAGACTCCGGCGCAAGAGTAAGAAGACATGTTGTCAGAAATATGTGTGTGTATTGGGAAAAGTGAGAAAATCGTACCATTTGGAGTGTCAGTAGATTCCTTTTATAGGCGAGTCTAGTACTAGGGTTTCCTAGTATTTCGCTTATAATTGTAGTGGCCGGAGTGGGACCCTTGTCGGGCAAGGGTCCGCGGTTATCGCGACTGCGGACGTAAATTACCTTTCGCGAACGTTAGTTGATCCGTAGATGGCCTACTGAAGTGGCATGTGACCAATCCGCGTTCGTCTTGTTGCATCTGGGTCGTGCCCAGTGTGACTCTGGGCTTAGTTCCGGCCCGTTATGCTTATTATTTATTTATTTGGGCCGGGGCCCTAATGTGATGGTACGGCCCAAGCCCAAAAGCCTGCCGTACCCATTATCCGTCATCAATTCTATTATTAATCGTTATGTTACAAACGGCAAATTCGTAGTACGAAACAAACGTACAACTTCAAGCAATTAATAGTACACGACAGAAGGTGCAAGCAACCGAACCAATTTTTTTTTCATAGTTCTTGATACCATGTAAAAAGGGAAATACTAAAAATATGTTTTATCATATTACAAAACATGTAAACTAATCCAACTTTAGCAGTTAAGCAGGCCAAACCCAACAAGCTTGTGAGGCTTTATTATCTAACAAATGGTTCAGTGTGGTTTTAGCGCGTCAAAAACCTGAAACGAAATAAATATGACGTTTAAAAAAGAGAACCAGATACTTATAACATCGAATATGCAATGCTAAATCAACTAAAACATATTAGTATTATTGAAAAAAACTCGTTTTTTCTCACATATATCATTTTCCGACACGTAAACAATTCACTTTTGATGTGTCATTATTGTGTGTTCCTGTAGTCGTTCTAATTTTCTCTTGAAAGTGTAAATTTATTGAAAAAGCTCTCAACGATAATTTTAGTTTCATTATACAAACTAGAGCTTGGAAAAAAACAAACCTTGAGACAGCAAATAAAACACGAAAAACCGATAATTAAAACTAGGAAAGACAAAATAGCGAAAAACCAAACACCAAAGGCAAAAATATATCGAAAAATCAAACGATGAGGAAATCGAAATAGATTGGTCTCTAGAAGAAAAACCAAAACATTTTCGGTCTCATTTTGGTTTACGCAAAATCAAAGCCAAAGCAATCCAAGCTCACTCTAGTTTTTTTTAAAAGAGTATGTCCCCATTTTAGAAAAAAATATTTTGATAATTTTGTTATGAAGAACCCAACATAAACTTACGTTTTTTTAATTCTTATTAGCCATGTTTTTTTTGTTATTTAAAAACATAATTTATCGTACGCAGTAATGTTTAGGGTTCTTTGTTTGGTGGGTTTAGGCTGGGTTTTGAATTTGAAAAGAAAAAAGTGTTGTTTGGTTGAAAAATTCTATGATTAGGATTCGTAGTCTAAATACTTGGGTTTTGCAAAAGAATGAGAGGTAGCTGGGTTTTACAAAAGAACTATGTTACATCCACAAAAGAACCACAAAGAAATATGCAAGAAAATAAAATAAGGTTGCCATGTTTGATTGGATGAATCAAAGAGAAGAGAGAATAATTATTTAAAAAGATACCTATCAAATGCAGTTTAAATCCAAATCATCTATAAAGCAAATGCACTTTAAAAGTGCATGTGAGTTTTCAAAGCAACATTTTGACTAAATATTTGCCAGATGCTGGTAACTTCAACGCTAAACGGCTTAGATGTATCTGCCTCAAAGAAAATATGTAGATAAAAAATGTTGGATGTAATATTAGAAACATGATCATATTTGCAAATTAGTCTTTTTATCTGAAACCAACTAAAATTGCGAGGATTAAACTTGGTCTGCACAGAATAATCTCATATCCCCACCCATTATGCTAACAAATAAGATGAGTACAGAAAACAATTTGAACTTTACAAAAACATATGTTTTGTTGCTAATTGAAACAATAAAAAAGAACGGCCTTACTTTTCAAATGAGCCTTACACAAAAGCGCATCGCTATGTATTGCATAATGGTTTGTATTAATGAGAATTTCAAGTCCAGATTTAATTGGACAGCCCAAAGCCCCACACAAGCAATGAAGCAAATAACCAAATGGAGCAACACAAATTGACATATAGACTGATAGACACATACATATCTGTTACTATACAAGTAGATTAAACAAAAAATGGCTTGGTACTACTGTATAAAATTATTATTAGCACAAAACACCACAATCGCTCCTGAATTTTCAATATTAAAAGCGACATCAAAGTGGGGCGGCCTAATATCCAAATAGACAAAAAAAAAGTAGCATTAAAAAAACGGCTTGTAGCTTGTATGAATGTATAATTAACTCCTACTACTAATAATATATTTAGGCATCCAAGTTATAAACCAAAACTAGCTACCAAAAGAGCAGCACAACATTGGCCTTTAAAGTATCATCCAATCATGATCATAGAAGAAAACTCAAACAAAAATGCCAACGAACTAGCTCTTGCAAAAGTAGCAGCTTGGACTTGGTACCGACGTGGATCAGGAATCGATCAAACGACAATATGTGAATGTGATTATACATACAGTATCAAACGATACTATAACCGGGCCTTCTGCGTACAAGCTGGAAGCTATGAAAAATGCACATGAGAATGCACGAGTGCCAACACTCTCTTTCCACAATCAATGTCATGTTGTCAGTTCTCTTCTTGATTTGTATGAAATTGAAAGGATTTCAAAGGATCTTGAATACTACATCAAGTCTAGTCGTGACAAGTATTACAATCGCAAATATGTTAACCATCTTCATGATCCTAGTGACCCAAGGATTTTGCCATTGCCAGAGAGGGATATTAGTGGCACAAAAGCTCATAGATCAAAGCATACACAAATTTTGTAGACTAAATAGTGGTGGTGTGGTCGAGAAACATAGATGTGAATGTTACTTCTGTTAGCATATAGCCTATAAGAGGCCCACTTGTTTAGGCCCATTTATTGTTTAGGATTTTACCTTTTGTTTGTCTTATAAATACCCGTTGTATTGTCTTTGTTTATAATCAATTCAAGTAATACAAGCTAGCCATTTTTGGTTTGTTAGTTTCTACATGGTATCAAGAGCTTAGGTTCAAGTAGCTATATATTGTCATCCTCCGGTCATCAACTAATTGTTGGTGATCCGGGGGATCCCGTTCAAGGTTCGTTTAGCTATGAAGAAAAAGAAGAAAAAAATGGTTCGCAAGGTTTGTTCGGATCCAGTTTGAAAAGTCGATCATTGATTTTGGTTTTCGTGATATTCTACAGTATTAGTTATGGGTCGGTTGCTTTAGGATTGAATTTGGAATAAGTAGTCAATTTATTTTATTAGTTCTCTTGTTAAAAAAAAGGGATGTTTGACTTTTGTTTTTAGTTAATGGATTATTGGAACTAACAGTCTTTGTTAAACGGATTAGAGTTTTTCGTTGATCGATAATTCAGAGATTTGTTAGATTTGAATTTGTTTTGTTTTGGTAATTTTTTTAGCCGTAATTGGCATTGGTATCGGCATCGGCATCGGTATCGTCATTGGTATTGGTATCGCCATTGGTATTGGCATCGGCATCGGCATCGGCATCGGCATCGGCATCGGCATCGGCATCGGCATATTGGCATTGGCATTAGTATTAGTATCGATAATGGCACTTTGGTAAAGATTAGTATTGGTATTGGTATTTGCATCGGCATCGGCATCAGAATCGGCATCGATATTGGTTTTTGGTATTTGTTCGGATTGCATCGGATTGAGACTTTGCCTAGCACCGAGTCTGCTCTCTGGGACACTCCGCTCTATGTTTGTTTTTTTTATGTTTTGTTTACTTTATGTTTGACAAACTCCCAATGTTCACCGCTGCGGCATTGTGAGTTTGAGGGGGGATGTTAGCATATAGCCTATAAGAGGCCCACTTGTTTAGGCTCATTTATTGTTTAGGGTTTTACCCTTTGTTTGTCTTATAAATACCCGTTGTATTGTCTTTGTTTATAATCAATTCAAGTAATACAAGCTAGCCATTTTTAGTTTGTTAGTTTCTACAACTTCGATATAGAAATGTTATCTCGTATCCGATGGGAGTCAATGTATTTTACATACACTCATGTGCTTCTTGAAAGGAACTATAATTCTATTATGACTAACAGAATGTTTTAGGCTTGCATATACATATCCAACTAGAAGATTGTATTTTTTTCCTTTAGTTTTTTATTTTAAGGAGGCGAAATAGTTGTTGGGTTTAATGGCTAAAGGTCACTATAACATGTTCTCATTGTATTGGACCAAGGTCACTAAACATGTTCTCGCTCTCATTTTATGGGTCTAGGTCCTTGGATAGTCGGTCGGCACCCAAAAAGAATGCACGGAGTCAAAGTTAACATGTGCTCGATCATGTATTTGGGCTAGGTGCTTGGATAGTCGGTCGGCACCAAAAGGGGTGCCCGGGGTCAAACTTAATTTGCCCGTTGACTTAAAAACATTTTGGAGATTATATTATAATTATAATTATAATTCATTAGAGATGTGCAATTTACTATTCATCATAACAACTGTTCATGGCCCAGCCCGAGAATATTAGCCTAGCCCACGTGAAGGCCTACTCTAGGACAAACCATAACAACACCACTTTGGCCCGATCTTCTATCTTTAACATACAGACAATTCTTCATTCGGTGCCTTCACAATTCTTCCAAACAAATCTCGACAAACCTCACAGTGAGTTATCCACCTAAGATGAGGAAAACCCTTCAAACCACAAATACGAGAATCAAAGATGCTCATATGGCGGTGAGGCGATGCTGGCAGCGTGAACATGTTGGAAAAATCATTATGTAGGTTTCTTACTCATTTGTCCCATTAATTATGTGGATTGATTTTGGGTTTATGCTTTAGGTTTTTGATTGTTGCATGAATAATCTATCTAAAAAATTAGAGGTTTTGATTTTGGGGTTTTTGTTAGAATGGTTGAGTTTGATTATGGGTTATACGCATTGGACATGGATAGTTGGTTGACACAACGCGAAAAGTGGCACCCTGCGTTTTAATTGGTTGAGATAATGCGCAAAGTGAAAGGATGGTAGAGAGCGACGGTGACTCGCCTCTGCAACCTCCACAGGCGCACCCAGGGTGTGGTATAAGTTGTGTTTTAATTGGTTGAGATAACGCGGAAAGTGGAAGGATGGTAGCAAGCGACAGTGGTTCGCCTCTGCAACCTCCACAGGCGCACCCAGGGTATTTGTTAAATTTGTTTAACCAACTCTGAAAGAAGATTCGAGTTTATGTAGTTTTGTTTCCATTTGTCCCGATGCCAGTTATTTTGCCAGGGCCGCTTTCCCCAGGTTATTGTGCATGCCAAGAATGGCGATAACTTGCGAGTAACATGACCTGGGTTTACGGTTGCAGCCAAAAAATGGTGTTTGCTTTGGTTCTAATTTCTGTAGACCTGATCCTTACATTTAACGATTGAAACAATGCCATTTGGATGTGTTGTGTTCAGGATTCTTTTTTGGACTCACATTCTTGGCCTGTTAATTCGTTCCGGTCCAAAATGATGTTATAACAGGTTTTCCACATATTCCTGTTCTACGCGTAATGTACAATAGGGTAATGAAAAGGCTATGATGACAGAATTTGAATGTGTTTGAGTGGATTTGAGCAAACGTAAGATTGGTCGTACCCTGGCGAGGAAATTATTAATTTTTGCAGTCATGTCGGACCGATCCTCTTTATTCGATTGTTTAAAAATCTGAGCCTCATAAAATGACTGACCCACCCCCAAATTTACAACACGGTGGAACTCAACATTGGGGTGCTACTTCATAATACAATCTCACGAGTCCAAACCCGTTTTAAAAAAAAAAAAAACACATTTAATTTTTATTAAAAAAGATCAGAGTTACAAGGTCCCAATAACTTTATAAAAACTCATTTCAAAATAACCCTCAACATGTTTAAGTTTCTTTAAAAGAAAACATTTTATCATATTTGCAAAGTTCACCAAGTCTACGTCCTTCGATATCCGCATTCCATCTCATCCAAGCTAGCAAGAATATACCTGAGATAAACATGCTAAAACGTCAACAAAAATGTTGAGTGAATCCATAGAGTTTATAAGCAATCATTCAGAACACGAGTCATAGCGAACTAGGTCGTTTTTCAAAACCTGGACTATGGCTATTTTTGAAAAAATTTCACGAGTCGTTCACCGATATCCGATATTCGCGCACGCAATCCTTCCCGATCCATATATATATATACATATATATACATATACATTACAATAATTTTTTTTTTAATGAAGATTTGAGGCTTGGTTAGATTTTTGGTTGTGCTTCGGTTTTGTGGTTGTGTTTCGAGCCGCGATTTAGGAACTAAAGAGATGAGGAACAAAGGAACAAGGCGAAACTATTTCTTCTCTGATCTTTCTTGGTATAGCATGGTGAGTAAATCCTATTGCCAGTATAATCTTTGTTTTGGCACTTTAATTCGTTATTGATGATTGTTTGTGATGAAATCCGTTGAGAACTTGCGTAGATTAGATTGAAAGCGTTGTTGGGAAAATTAAACAATTTTAATATTGTCTATACGTAAGTTTAAACTTGATATGAGTTGATTTTTGGGTCAAAAAAATAAACTTTTGGCATGTTTCCTAATACACGGTCTCGAGCAGAAAATTTGACACGTAGTTCAAAGTCCGAGATTTTGTAAAAACTTATTTTTAATTTTAAAATAAGGTCAAGTTATTTTTACGAACGTTTTGATATAAAATGAAGCTTTTAACTCCTTGTAACGAAGAAACTGGAACAAACTCGGGATATACATTTTAAGTGAAAATTACAACACTTGAAATAATTAATTAAAAGCTGACATAATTTTTGAAGAGCAATTCGAGCACTTTCGAGTCAGTTTTAGCCTTCCGGCAAAACATGAAAGTTGTTCGGAATGTCGTTTCACTTTGCCATGAGGTTTGTTTATTTTTAAATCACTTGATAATGGGTCAAAAATAAAAGTCAAATTTCTACATTTCTTTAAAAATTAAAAAAGTTTCAGCAGAATTTTGTAAAAGCATTTTGGTCATTTTCTGTCGAGATTCAAATCTCGACTAAAACTAAAAAGTTGTTCGAAATAATGTTTTACATGAAATCTCTTTAGAGTCGGAGTCACGAATATGTGATATAACTGGTCAGTTTTAAGAAAACATACATATATGTTTATTAAAAATCAAACGTTGAATTTTAAAAGTCAATTGGGCTATTTTGAGTCTTACTAGATAATTAATAAACTCTCATTATTCTTACTATATACGTTTATGGTGTATAAGAAATGGATGTTAATAAAATATGACACAAGTGTCGAGATTTTAAATCTAATAATTATAACCGGACGTACTAAAAATAGTAACTTTCTTGAAATGGTAACTTTCCAAAAATAACAACTTTCTAAAGTTAAAAACTTGACAAAGATAGAAAATCATCAATGAGGTAACATAATCTATTTATGTAAAAATGGTCGCTTTTACAATGTGTTAAGTGATATTAATTAGAATGCGCAAAGTGGATTTCTCATCACATGCATACCTGTATTGTTTTTATCAAGGATATATAAGATATATATCTAAGGATACGAGGTACGTATCATTCGATCATACTTTATTATTTCTCTATTTACGCGACCCTACTATAGGTCGTGGTCGAGCACGTTGAATAGACGCCTCACTGTTTTAGAGAGAGAAACATCTTAACTCCTAGTGTGGACAATTCCAGTATTCAAATATATCGTTCGTTTACCTCATTCGATTGCATCGATTCTTGACTTACTACTTTTTGCACTTGCTATGATCCTTGATCCCAAACCATCTTAATGTATTTTTATGAACAATTTATTTCAAAAATATACAATAATTTATGAAATGTTTTATCAAACTAAATGCCGGATGCGTCGATTTCACAAGAAGACAAAGCAAAAATGTGTTTCCCAATATATAATATATGGTGTGTAATAATCGAAAAATTTTCTTTTTGACGATGATGGATGTGTCGTCGCTTGGTCCTCAATTATGCATAGCCTAGCTAACTATGCATAATTCAGGAAGAGTCATGCTACGTCGGATTAATCGTCGCCTTTAAACTAGTGGTTTTGGATAAATATTGGATGAGAACACTTCCAAATGGTGGATCCTGATGCGAGTAATCCTATTCAATTCGATTTCATAAAAACAAGTCTGAATTTTCTTACGTTCCTCGAAATCTTTCCTTCCGAACGATGTTGACTTAGAAAGTCACCTTGACCAAATAATTCCGGAAAGTAATTCCGCGTATCACGTGTAACGTGTGAAATCCCATCTAAATCACAATGTTGGTGATGAAATACAAAGAAACCCGATACCAACACTGAGAAGGAATCTTAACGAGATCAGAAGACTGCCAAGGTGGAAGAAAGCCGAGTTCGAGTAACTCCGACGCTAATGAAAAGACTTCTCCTATATCAAATGTGTATTACTGTGCTTTATCTTGTTACAACCATCGATAATCGTGAAGGAAATCATCTTACGCCAAAAAAAAATCGTTCCGGTTTACTAATCGGTAACCGTGAAAAAGACTTCTCCCACGTCAAATGTATCTTACATTATCTTTCTTTCATTTTCCTATATGTCGAACGACGTCTGTAGTGGAAAGTTTCTTTTACGTCAAACTGTGAATCATCCTTGTTGAATAAAACCGTAACCGTAAAGAAGACTTCTACCCCCGAAACGTATGTGTTCGATCATCTAATGTTGCGGATGAATCCTACACAAGCTCGAGTTGTGAATTTGAGGTGTTTGATTTGTTCCTGTTCTGCCTTGTGAACTCGGATACCAACGTAGAGTGATGACCCGGATACCAACGTAGAGTCACACAAGGATGGCTCAAAAAGAGAAAGCACAATGGTCGGATCCTACTGGATCATAGTGATGTCATCCGTCATCATTTTCCGTAGGGAATAAAACGGTACGCGATAAACAGTTGGAGTTTGCCGACTTCGTGACAGTAGATAAAAGACAATCACGTTTGCCGTCTCCGTTTATTCAGTTGAGGAGTCATTGTGCTTGACTCGATCCTCACTGATTGTCGATGGTCAACGACGGATAACCATAGTTGAAAATTATGTGCAAAATTTGTGCTTGCTATGTGTTTGTGTGTTATGTGATTTTTAGTCGAGTGGTCGTACGTTGTGCGAGCTCGAGGCGGCATTATGAAATGACGTCCGATCGTGGGTAACGCATACCCAGATTTTTAGCCCCCCGTTGAAAGACACGAATAAGGGTCCTCGACGCTCGTTGAAAGACACGAGACGGAGTCGGGTAGGAGCGGTCGCGATTGGTGTGCGAGCTCGATAATCCCACGGATTGGCAACTGGGTCGGTGACGACCACGCCTAGGGCACTGTGAAGAATGCTCAGAGTTTAGATGACTTGACCATTTTATTGGGTATGTATCCATGGCTATGGAGCTCGTGAGCACCTTGTTATATTGAAAATCTCTTATTGGGTATGTATCCATGGCTATAAAGCCCATGAGCACCCTATGATGTTAAAAATCTCTTTTTAGGTATGGATTCGCGTATGAACACCCTACAATGATAAAATCTATTTGGATATGCATCCATGGCTATCAGGCCCGTGATTTCTTAAGTTGGTCTTGGCCGGAATTATTTGTTGTTAATTATGGCTTGGCTAATTAGAAAGCATGAGTTAACGTGATTGAACTGATTGATTGGCATTGTTTGGCTATTTAGCAAGCATGACGTTATGTGATTATATGTGCTTAATGATAAGTACCTTGTTTTGATTAATGTTGTAGTGCATTCGATAGATTTATGTGTACTCCGAGTGATTACCGCCTCAATGTGCTCTCTTTCAATTTGCATGGCTTGACTGTTAGCGAGTATGCAATTATGTGATTGTGTACGCTTAATGATAAGCGTCTTGTTTTAAATAATATTGTAACTCCTTCGATGGAGTTGTTTACACTCCAGATGATTTTATAATGACGCGATCTCTTTTAACGAGACCCGTTGGACGATATGTGTTTTGATTTGACCGGTGTGATCACCGATGATTTTTGAATTAATTGTCGCTTTGAAAATTCTCCAAATACGCCCGAGGTCGTATGACCATAATGTGAGAACATGTGAATCCGTTCGAGAATGACATCTTTCACCCATTGCAAGTGAAATTGAGACGAATAAAGCGATTAAGCGTCGGGACGTCGCTTCTTAAAGGAGGAGAGAATGTGACAACCGTTAATTTTCAGAACTTTAAATAACTATTTTACCCTTTTATTTTCATGTTTGACTTGACTTTTGACTGTTTGATCTTTTATTGTCATATAAAAACAATTATCGCATAATCGGTAATTTTTCGGAATTTAATTTAATAATAAATCATCATTATTATTACCTAATTCTCAGTTATAAAATTTTAATTATTTTTCAAATCTATTTGACTTGAAAACAAAAATAACGCGTATCGACACGATGTCAATTATTTAAATTTAATTATCAAAATTTATTTAATAAAAATCTTTAATAAATTAATTATCATTATTTAAAAAGTTTATTATTAATGTGAATAATCGAGTTAATGTTTTCATTTTATGAATAAAGTGTACCGGTGTCTGATAATAAACAAAACGAATATTTCTAATGGACGTTACCAAATATTTACGAAATATGGCCAAATAAATACTTATTTTGGATGGAAAAATTATTTGGAAAACAATGGCGCAAGTTTCGTCTTTTAAATCATCCGTTAACTTGCCCAAACGAGCCCTGAACTAATATTTTACAAAAGTTTCTCAAAAATTACAACTTCAGTCCCTGAGGGAAATATTTATAAAACCTACCCTAAACTATACTAAACTTTACATTTTTAAAAATTTTCACATATATAAACAAAAACTATAAAAAAAAATTTCTCATTTATATCAAAAACAAACACACACACAAAACCCTACACTCTCTCCTCACCTCCCTCATAATTTTTCGGCGCCCCCAAGATTTTTCCGGCCACCGGAATATTTTTCCGGCGAGATAGTTGTGCCTCCTCCCACCTTGTTTCCCCTCCATCTCTCTGATCCATCCTCACCACCATACACCCTCGTCACTGCCGCACCTCAACCACCTTCCACAGCTGTCACCGCCGGTTGTTTTCCCGGCGACCTTTTTCCGGCAAGTATGTCGCGCCTCCGCCCGTCTCCAGCCGTATCAACTTCTTCCCCCGCCTCTCCTAGCCACCACAGCCGCGTCGTACGGTTGTTAGGCCGCGGCCACCGCAGCAGCGGCGGCTTTTCCAGCCGTTGCCGTCGCCATGGCGGGCTGTGGGTGGCGGATCAGGCACCACAACTGGCGAAACATTTATAAAACGCCTTATTTCTTGCCTATTCTTCCATGCATGGTGGTTACATCAAGTGTAAAAACGAATTTGATAAGTCGGGTGATTGATTTGATTGATTTGGTGTCAAAAAGGGGCTGCCCGCCGCTAAACCACCATCGTGGTGGCAGTCGAACGATGCTACAGCTACCACAACCGCACCATAATGGTGTCAGGCGTGTGGTGGTGGTTTCCCATTTGCTAGTTTATTTATTATGAATCTTTCCGGTTAATTATTGACTTTTCCGATGTAAAAACGCGATCTAAATGAGTGTTTGGATTTGCATGTAAATCTGCCATTTGGGGCGTTTGGATTTATGGATAACAACCCATATAGGGGTGTTTGTTTCTGAGTTTATGGTCTATTAGGGGTGTTTGGGACAACAGCCCCTAAATAAGGGTGCGTTTGGTATTACTTATATTTAATACTTATGTAAACTTGACAAATTATTAATTATGGGACACGAAAAATATTGTGATATTGATTGATAAAAACTGGGAAATATTGTATTTTAGACACATGAAAACGTTGTATAAACGGCAAGGTCATGCCGAAAATTTTAAAAATCTATATACTTAGTAATATTTCTCTTAAATTTCTACTATTTTAAAAATAAGATAAAAAGGATAAAGTTATATAATCTTTATATATTTACCAAATTATAAATACACAATAACCCGACGAATAATCGAAAACTATATTTTTACAAACGTTATAACTATTTTAACTAAAACCGTCAAGAAAATGAAACATTAACTTATAGTATATTATTTTATAAATCACGACTAAAAGACTAATTAAAACTTTTGTAAAATTTTAAAAGACATTATTTGTCTAAATTGTAACCTTAAAACGTACGTTTACGTTATTAAATAAATCTTTCATGAATGAAATGATAATCTCCGAACGCGTGTCGGATAATATTATTTTAAATTAATATCACATAATTCTTATGTATAATGCTTGTAAAGAATTACATACCTTAAATAATGCGCTTTTGAGTGTTTGCCTTTGGTTATATAATTCCCGACATGAATTATACGCGTCTGTTTTCATATGTAATGTATATACGGAATATATATTACTTGTTCTATCATTTTGTTTATTTTATTTGGCCAACGACTGAAATGTTATAATTTGAAATTGAGTCTTTTTATTAATGAGTTGTGTCGATGTAACTATCCAGTGGAAAAACCCTAAAACTTATACCTCCCTAAACAAATGGAGCATTACCGTTAGGATTAATTCCAACTTCGCGATCGCGACAAGATATTCGTTGACGCCACATGGTTATTAGATTATTCGATTATTGCCTGCGAGAAAGGTGAGTTCATAGCCTCGCATTTAAATCTTTTTATGTTTTAAAAACCCGCGAGGGAGATACATGCTTGTTTTAGGAAATTGAACACTGGTGATTTTATTTTGTGAACGTTGCTATGAGTGTTATGGCCCTTCCTTCATGAACCGTCAATCACCGCTAACCGGTGAACGCTGATGCAATAATAATAGATCTATTTTGGCCTAACGACCTGTCTGGCGTGTTTTCCTTGCGAGGGCATACGGAGACATATTGTATTTAGTATTGGGAGTGCTACCACTCTAGGTTAGGCATATGGTTAAGGTTCGGTTTATGGCTCTAGCATCATTTTGATTGTTCTATGAACTAAATGTTTTGCTATGCTTGTGTTCAAAATGATTGTTTATAAACTCTATGGATTCACTCAACGTTTTCGTTGACGTTTTAGCATGTTTATCTCAGGTATATGCTTGTCAGCTTGGATGGGACAGAGCGTGGATATCGAAGGACGTGGACTTGGTGAACTTTATACACAAGATAAAAATGTTTTCTTTTAAAGAAACTGGTCATGTTGTGGCTTATTTAGAAACGAGTTTTCATAAAGTTTATTGGGACCTTGTAACTCTGATCTTTTTAATAAAAATTGAATGTCGTTTATCGTGACTCGTGAGTTTATATTATGAAGTAGCACCCCAATGTTGTATTTCATTGCGTTGTAAATTTGGGGGTGTTACATATTTGGTGTGGGTAAGAGAGGTCTAGGGTTAACCCAAGGTCGTGTGTATCTAAGGCCATTATGTGAGCTCGAGTGATGTCTTGTATCCACTCTTCTAGTAGGTTTTTGGAAGCCTTAAGTGTTTGCCAAGTGAGTTTGAGGTACTACGAGTTTAACAAAGCCTTTTGAAGAGTTTCTGATTTGACTCTCTTTTACAAACACTATTGGTTTGTTAGGACTTACATAAGTGGTTTTATCATTCTTAGAAAATCCAAGACCTTCCTTATCTTGGGATGATTTTTGACGACTTAGCATGTCGTCCAAAGCAATGCTACTTTCTTTGAATTTTGAAAAATTCAATGCTTCATTTTGGAGTTTAGAAACATTGCATTTTAAAGAGTCAACCTCTTTGGTGAGTACATCACATGTTTTGCAAGGTTCAACTACCTCTTTATCATTTGCAAGTTTCTTTACTTCAATTTAAAGATCATTGATTTTGTTTGAAAGTTTTGAATTCTCTTTTTCAAGAGATCGCTTTTCATTTAAAAGTTTTTTAAATGTTTTAGCAAAGTCTTTGTTAAACTTTAGGAGTTCCTCATTCGATTTTTATAAATCAATAATATTCAAATCAATATTAGAACTAGATGGTTTGGATACTACCTCTTGAGAGTTGATAGCCATGAGACAAGTTGCATCATTAAGTTGTTCGTCGCCATCTTCACTATCGCTCCATGCTCCTCCGATAAAGGCCTTGTTCTCCTTTGGCTTTCTAAACTCACTAGCAAAGTGGCCTTCTATACCGCAATTGTAGCAAGCTCCCTTTTTCTTTGAGCTTTCACCACCTTTGTCTTTGAAGCTATTACCGCGACCTTTACCGAATCGATCACCGATATTACCAAATAGATTTTTGCATCTAAACCGATTACCCTTGCGGAAGTTCCTAGCCAATAAATTGAATGCCTTGGCTTCTTTTTCATCAATGTCTTCATCACTTCCTCCTTGACTATCGTTATCATCACTAGTT
This sequence comes from Tanacetum coccineum, assembly GCA_026074375.1. Classification (NCBI taxonomy): domain Eukaryota; kingdom Viridiplantae; phylum Streptophyta; class Magnoliopsida; order Asterales; family Asteraceae; genus Tanacetum; species Tanacetum coccineum. The sequence goes on from BQNB010000087.1 coordinate 119,216, forward strand.
TGCTCCCTAGTAAATTTAGCTTTAAGAGCTAAATACTTGACCTTTTCCTTAGTGGTATTGCAAGCTACACCATTATTATCCAAAACCATTTTATATACTTTAAGGTTATCGACTAGCTCGTCAAGAGGAAGAGTAGCCAAATCTTTGGCTTCTTCAATGGATGTCACCTTGGCTCTCTTTTTTAATGGAAGAACACGAAGAAACTTTCTAACGTGATTCTTTCTTGAGTAGTCCGGATCTAAAGATTTTAGACTAGTCACAATAGCGTTGAATCGTGTGAAGATGCTATCAATGGTTTCTTCATGGGAGATTGAGAATTTATCATATTCTTGAGTGAGAAGATCAATCTTACAATTTTTGACTTGAGAATTGCCTTGGTGAGTGACAATTAGTGTATGCCAAACCTCCTTGGCAGTTTTACACATAAAGACTCGATCATACTCTTTACGTGGTAGGGCGTTGTAAAGAGTCATCCTGACTTCATTGTTCTTGCCAAGTTACTTCTTTTGTTCATACTTGAGAAGCTCGTACGACGTCTCCTTCATTAACTTTGTTTCTTTGTTTTCAATTTCTAAGTAGAAATTGCCGTTTTGTATGACTTGCCATAAGTCAATATCTTTGGACTTTGTGTAAGTCTTAAAGTGGGATTTACACAAACAAAAGCCATTTAGTTATGGCAAAGGTGGTCTTTTCATAGAACACCCCTCGACGTAGTTCTCTTGAGCCATGGATCTTTACTCAACTTTTTCAAAAAATATGAGTTAGGGTTTCAAATTTTTTGAAAAAGAAGTTTTCAAATTCAAATGACTTCTCGGGAAGGTTTTAACGCTTGAAAACTTGAGTAAGCTTCTATGATACCAATTATAGAACCGTAGAGGGGTTTACTTGACTTTTTTGAAGTTTATAAAACATCAAGTCTCGAAAGAGCCGAGTGGTGTACTAATCTACTTTGCAATTAGAACAATAAGTAGATAGAGAGAATAAGAGACACCATGATATATACTGGTTTAGGAAGGGAGGTTTAGTCCTTCTGTATGACCAGTTGTGAATCCATGACACCGATACTATTCCTAGTATAATCCTTATGGTGGACTACAAATCGTATTACAATTTAACTCTACCGACTTTCAACAAAGCTCGATGCTCACACAGAAGAGTTACTACCTATGGTATTTCGCCCTTAGAATCTACCCCTAAGAACCCGTGATTCGACTTAACCTATAACTCTAAAAGCCTTTCCCTTAGAAGCTTATCAAACCGTAACTAGATCCCCAATGATATAGGCTTAATCCCACAGATACAAGACTTCCCTTACAACTTGATTGAACGAAAAGATAGATGGTAAACCAAGTCCTAACCTAGCCTAGAGACTAGATTATAAAGAAAGGATATGAGAAAGAAAACCCTCGACAAAACACACAAGTATGGATTAGGTACTTATATGGCTCTCTTGCGAAGATGTATGTTCTTTAATGGATGATAAAGGAGAAGATTAAAAACACTTGATGTTTTAGACTTACAGGATTAGAGAAGAGAAAAGAAAGGAAAGAATGTTTGCAAGAGGTGAGGAATACAAAGGTCAAGAGGGGATATTTATAAGCCAAAAACCTAAAAGTAGGTAAATGCAACTCGCGTGTGGCATGCTGGCCAGCACGCTGGAAAACCAGACCTATTTTTTGGGTTTTTGGCTTTTTAACTACTTGCTCTTGTTAAACCCCCAATTGTACTTCACGCTATGACCTTTCAATCATTCTTACACTCAAGATCAACCAACTCAAATAGCCATTTGATAAAAGCATTTATGAAGTATTAAAAGCGTTTTGCTTATTCGATAAAGTAAAGAGAGAAAAGAATTATCAAAAATGGTAGTTTGGCTATTCTTCAAAGTCTAACTAGCTTAGTTGGGATCCAACTAAAGATTTAAAAATAGCTAGTTAGGGTACAAGAGAATATTCTTGGAATCATCTTTGCTTAGAGAGAAAGAAGGGAAAGATTTGAAATTTGAATTTCAAATTCATTTAGCCACATGTTGGATAAGGATGAATAGGTTGTGTATGAGTTGTCATGATGTGACATGATGCGATGAAAAGGAGCCTATTGATCTTGGTTTGAAATAGAGGGTGAGGATGTGAAGAGGACACTTGGTTAAGTGGAAAGATCAAGGGTGATAAGAGGAAGTGTGTTTGTTGTGTTTGTTTGAGAACCAATCCAAAGGTTGAGAAGAAAGAAGTGTGTGAACTTAGATTGATGACATGGCTTGATCAAGAGTTAAGATGAGTGTGTGTGTGAGAGTGTGTGTAATTTGAATTCATTAGAGAAGAAGGTGAATAGTGAATATGTGGTAGATAATGTTTTGAAAAGATATGGAATATCTTGGTTGGGAATGTAGGGGACATAGAAGTACAACAAGTACAACGAAGGTACATTGTGTAAGGGAATGTGAGTTGGCATTGTTGAGGATGAGATTTGGGGTTTATTTGGTGAAGGTTTATGTGTATGAAGGTTTGAAGATGAGGATGAAGAATAAAATCAAAGGATTGATTTGGGTTAATAATCACATTGCCATTTAAGCGAGAAAAGAGTGAGCATATGTGATTATGAGATTGTTTAGGAAGATGATGTTTGGAGTGTGCGTGGAAGAGAAGAAACCACTTGTTGGGTAAGAAGGATAAACAAGTGATTAGGAAGAGTGGGTTGTAAAAAAGGAGTGTGGACTTGTACATGTGAGGAATACATGTGAGTTTGTAAAATATTTGTATGGGTAAGGAAGTGAGAAAAGTTAAAGTATGATTAACTTCCAAATACCACAAACTCAATTAGTCATTTAGACTTTAATCCATGATAATCAACAATGGATTTGATCACTAATCATCTTGATGCAAACAAGCTAAGTGCTTTGCATCTTAAGTAATGCATATCCCATAATGGGAAAGGATGCGTTTACGCAAAGTGACCTTTGACTTAGTTTGACCAATAAGGGAGTAAAACCCGTTACGTGATTAGGAACAACGTAAATCCGGATTAAGGTCAAATGATTACTTTTGCTTGTTGGTATGTTGAAAATATGATCGTACTAGGTCTAGAAGAAGTCTCGGCCTTGGCTAGAGCCGTTTGATAAAATATTTGAGTTGGCGTTTTAGAGAAAAACAAGAGGATTCGTTTTTGCTCCTCTATAAGTCTAAACCTCATTTGGAGTGTTCACAAATGCTCAAATATCATGTACATACCTTTATTGAAGTTTCTACATGTGTCGGGTAAAAGGAAAGCTGATAATTGTAAAATCCGTAAAACAGACTTCGCGTATGGCGCACTGGCCATGCGCTGACGCGTGCCCAGCGTACCAGACGTAATTATCTGGTTTTATAGATTTTGGCTATCGTTTGTGATTTTACGTTTTGCGAATGTTTATTTGTCATCGTTAAACCATAAAGGAGATCCTAGTCAATATTGCACCAACAAAAATCCTCTAGCAAAATTAAAACACGATTTATTAATCTTACCTTGATCAATTGTAGTTCGACGCGTATTATTTCTAGAGTTAGCTAACAAAACCATAGGTGAAGAGGATGTGGCATCAATAGATGTAGCTTGAACCCTTGACTTTAATTGCATCTTCTTAGTAGTAACTAGTAAGCATAGAACGAACCATCTTTAGATCCGGGAAAGGCTCCCTATGAACAATGATACCAGATATATTGTCATACTTAGCGGGTAATCCCTCAAGAGAAATAGTAATCACATCATCATTGCTAATAAGAGACATGAGACTAGTCAATATAGTAGCAATGGATTCGATCTTACAAAAGTAAGCATTAATATTCAACTCTCCAAGCTTCAAAGAATGTAGTTTTGCCTTCAATGCAATATAACAAGTACGTTTATTTTCATTGAAGATCACCGCAATAAGATCCCAAGCTGCCTTATCCGTTTGAGGATCTTTAAAAACAAGCCGTTGTTGAAGGGTTTTGGACAACGTCATGAAGATCCATGAAAGAACAATAAAGTCGATCTTCAGCCATTCCAGAGTGAGAGGCGAGGGGTTACTCGAGGTTACCTCATCATTTAACTCACTCAAAATATGTTTCAACACCTCAAAACCTTTGCACAGGTTTTAAAAAAAATATACCCAAGATGAGTATTTCATCTCATCAATATCCAATTTGACGGGAACGAGAGTGGTAAGGTTGTTAACATTCACAAGCTTATCCGAAACCAAGATGACCGATAAATTACTTGTGACAGTCATGGTGAATAAGTGATAGGTTGTTTTAGGAAGGTATGGTTTAAATGAATGTGGTTTTAGGCATGCTATAAAAATCGACTAGTAATACACCAAGGTTGTCGACTGTTAAACCAAATAGTCAACTAAAACAAGATATCACACACGAGATTTATACGAGCAGAAATTAATAATCAATTATCGACTAAGGGGAAGTTGAATTACAAACCAATAAGCAAACACCAACGATCGACTAAGGGGAAGTTGATTTAAACAACTCGATACCAAGGATATAGCAAACAAGCAGAAAACAAAATAAACCAACTAGTATATAAAGAAGCAAGTAACACACATTCATCCTCAGGTTCCTCAACATTCTAGTCAACCTCTTGTTCATTAGTGCTCATATCAGATGAATCAAGATTGCCATTGCTATTAACCTTTTCCATAAAATATGTATCATTAATGGATTCGCGTTGCTCAGAGTTATGTATTCCAGTGGCAAACACATTATATTCATCGTCTGATTGTACATTTTCTAATGGCTTAATGACAAAGGTAGATCCAGAATTGTCATCAGTAGCATGCAAGACCTCCTGAATCTTTTCCATGTACATGTAATGTGCTTTTAATTCTTATTCATCAGGCTCATCATCTATGTCCCGAAGCCATTTACTCTGTTCTGTACTCAGCTGAATCTTACGGCCTCTTTCTTGTATATCAACATCTTTTCCTTGCGATGCTCATAATCCTTGACCCGCTTAGTTGATTTGCATTCCTTAGCAAAATGCCTAAACCCTTTACAATTGTAACATTGTATCCCAGACTACTGAACTACCTGATTTCCTATAGTTTCCCTGTTCCCAGCAACTGTCCTTGTCATTTGATTCCTAAACTTCCCAGTTTGTCTGTCATTTCTAGTTCTTGGAGACGTATCTACATTCTTGTTCCTAGTGTTTGATGAAGTTCTGAGGTTGTTGTTGGTAAGAGTGTAGATTTTCTTGAATGTCATGGCAATAAGTGCCAAGATTTTCTGAATCTGCTTATATCTTTAAGCATGTTCTTCATCACTATCTTCTTTAGATACTGACTCAAATGGAGGTGAAGGTGCTTTGAAAATCTCTTTGCCTTTGTTTCTGGTAGTAGCATGTGTGAGTGGATTGACATTCCTAGCTATTCTTTTAGCTCAAATTTCATTAACTTCATTTTGTTGTTGTTTCGGAATATCAAAGAGTTTGTGATAGGAGACCTTATCCAAATTATTTGCTTGCTTAACAATTGCCACAAATCTTAACCATTCTAGTTGAAGTTGTTCTAGAAACTAGACATTCACATGCATGGTGTCAACTACCAACTTGTTCCTAACCATTTCATTCATCATTATGTAAAACCTTATGTAGTATGACCTAATTGATTCCCTGTCCCTTGAAGTGAACTTACTGAATTCTCAAAACAACTTAGTCTTAACATCTTGTATGTTAATTTTGCTGCAAACATATAGCAATCCATATTTCCTTTGCATTTAGACAAGCATCCACAATAGAGTAAATGTCATTCCCAATCCCATTAAGTATCATATAAACGCTTTTGCTTTAGCAGCAATTAAAGCTTTCTTGTCAGGAGTGGTGTTCAGATAAGTTTCTTCTATAATGCGACCTAGTTGCCTTGGAGTATCATCAATTGCAAGAGTGTCTTCAAGTTGAACTTCATTCATAACATAAGGACCCTCATAAATGGTTTTCTTGAGTAGCTCTCTGTTGTATTTTATGTCAACATATCTCATGAAACGTGATTTCCATTGTGCATAGCTACCCGGTGCAAGCATTTGGCTGTTGGATGAAGTCATGATGAATTGGATTTGTGAAATCGATATCAGATCTTAAGTAGAAGTGATGTGTTATGTTGTAATGGTCATTTGTTTGATTGTTAACGAAGGACTAACGGTTAGATTATGAAGTCTTGAAAGGATATTAATTATCTTGGTTAACTTTCATTAAGTAATAAGGCAAACAAGGACTAATGGTGCAATATGTTTCTCGTTAAGAGTCAATGTTGAAAGAGATAATGGTCGTTAAGATTACACTGACGAAGGACTATCAGTGCAACTAACTTTCAACCTCGAGGGTATATATTGTTAAAGTCGTCTAGGGCTTATAACATACAAATTCCCAAAACCCTAGCAAACCCGACTCGATATTCAACGAGTCTGACTCGTTCTTTAAGCTCGAAACACCCTTTCACCCGTTTAAACTATGAAAGAAAGGTAAATCGTAAGATCTACAACCTTAAATCGCTTGAAACTAAATCACAGAATCCCGTAAATGCTAAACCGCAAGATCTTAAATCGCAAGAAGTCTTGTTAAATTGCAAGTCACCTAAATCACAAGAACTTGTTTCATAAAAGTTAAACCGCAAAAACCTTTAAATGCTAAATTGCTTTGAGGCTAAATCACTTGATGCTAAACAACATAAGGTTAAACCACAGAAAGCTTATTTCGCTTAAGGGTTTAAACCGCATAAGCTTATTTCAATTGATTGGTTAAATCGCATGAAATTCTAAACCTATTATATTGCATAAGTTATTTTACACAAATTTTAAACTGCAAGAAATCCTGTGTAAACCACTTGGACTTAAATCACAATGAGTTAGCCTTCATTTCACATACAAACTACATGAAATAAGAGATGAGTTTTAGAGAGAGAGAGAAGTTTAGAGAGAGAAAGAAGAAGATAGAAAATAAAAGAAATGATGGTAACTTCACTAAGAAAGAGATGAGAAGCAACACCTTCACCACATGAGGTGAAGGGTATTTATAGTACAAAGTGAGTAGGAACCATAGTTGGTTCATTTGGGCTCTTATGTGTCGTTTACATAGGCTTTAGCCCGACACCTAGGCCCAATTAGCTTAAATGAATACCCGTAAACTATGTTTTCCTATACAAGGCTCGGGAATAATAATAACCATCACTTTACATAAAAACATGGCTAACAATCTCCCCCTAAGGGGTGGTCATTGAATTATGGATCACTTCTTGTGACGTCTTGAGTCTTGGAGCCTTGTGTTCTTGGGAATTCTTTTGAAGATACGTTTGCATGCTTTTGATCTTGGATCATGATCTTTAACTTGATATCTATTGACAAAATTCTTATATCGCAGTCTTTGGCCTTGATTTATCTTGACTCCTAAGATCTTTAAATCTTTATCCTTGAATCTTTATGTCGCCTTACGATCTTGTGTCTCCATCCTTATGCTCACGGTCTTGGAAGCTTGCTAACAATCTCCCTCAACATTTTCTTTGACATGATTACTTGTACCACATAATGAAAGAAGCAGTACTTGATCCATTTGTAAGATATATCTTTGTTATTGCCCGACAATCTTATCAATTATGTTCTTTTGAGGAAGTGCTTGTATATCAGAGATTGCGGAAGACTTTGACACATGTACTTGAGCTTTCATCAAGTATTTATCTTTGTCGATTGAGCATGAGGTGGTGAATCTTGACTCAGCTGGAATGAGGTTGTAATGCCGTCACTTATACCTGAAAATTAATGTTAGTGATAAACAGCAGATATAGACGAATATGGCTTTGTCATTCGTTATAGTTCGGTTACATTAACCTTTGGTTTCGTGAAGACATTTTAACAGTATAACATACTATACTTGTGATCAGAAAGATTCAATTTAAGAAGAATCTTCTTGACAGGGTTTCCAGCTCGAAGTGTTGGATCTTTTAACGCAGATGCATTAGATTCACCGTACTTGCTTGTTCTCATTACCGAAACGTCTCAAAGTAGACAATACGGTAAGAGTAAATCTGATAGTTACTATCTTTCTGATTGAGTCTTCAATTCATATACTAGACCAAAATTGATATCCAGTTGACACAAGCTTGATTCATTTAGAATCTCGCAAGTCACCTACTGCAGAGCTGTCTGATGTTGACTCTGGAAGGATTTCCATTCATCACTGTGAGTACTAAAGAGTATCACTCTGAATGTTTTGGCAATTATCACAAGGATAATGCATAAGACTCTTATAATTTCACTTATTCTCACGGTGCGTGAAGAACATGTGTAGATTGGAATAGTTTCCTAATGAGATTTTTGTTGATCTCGATGGCTCTAGACTCTATAAGTGCACATTAGTTATTTGGTAATCGGAGGCTGGAGCGGACTGCCACCTTTTGAATATCTACGATCTCAGAGTGAGAAAGTCGATAGAAGCGTGTTGATCTCCATGAGAAATAAAACAAACTTCTTTTGAGAGAAGCCTGAGTAGCTGGGATGGGTTGTGCTTTGCATCACTGGGTCCATGATGACTTGTCTTCAATACCAGAATCATCATTGTGATTACCGATAGATTATGAATTGACCCGGTTTCTGCCTAAAGTTGTATGGAGGGCTTCTTTCTTTACACCCTTTATCCTTACATTTCTTTTTAATTCTTCAACCCCTTCAATGTTAAACCAACGCGTTCTCATTATCACCTTGTTGGGTTTGTTTCGGTGATAACTCATGCCTTGGATAACATTATTCCCGATCTCACTTTACTTCTTTTTTCAATCATACCTAAGGATATCTACTCTATCTAATAGAGTGTCCTTGGGTAGATCCCTTTGGTTTTGGCTGGATCATGGAACAAAATACCTAACCTTAACCGCCTTATAACTCCTTAAGAAACAACAGTTGGTCAGTCTTTGGGTATTACCATCAAATCCATAAAACTATTGAAAAAGCAATCAACGTGTTCGAGAAATCATTTAGTACACATTTAGAGTTTTCAGAGTTACCAAAAAGCTCCCCCTAAATATATGCATCATATTATAAAAGAGTTTTGCACATGCGAGGTCAGGGAACACACTTATAGATCAAAGATCGTATCCATATTAAGCTTATTGATCACATTTTAATCACTATTCTCCCCCTCAACAATTGCATATGTGGTGACAATTTTTGAATTATTAGTGAATTAAAAAACAAGTTAATGTCCAGTAATTCACATGAGTCTAACTAAGTCTTGGGAGAACAGGAGTGCATGCTGAATGAATCTTATTATTATACTTCCCCTCAATAAAAGATTAGAGTGAAACTTAGAGTGAGAGTTTGTTGAGCACACACTTTTGAAATACTTTGAATTTTCTTTTTGATAATATCTTGAAAAAATTATGCTCAACAGGAAAATGATTTTATATTTATCTTATTAATTATCATTTTCTTAGTGCTTTTCTTAAGCATTCACAAACTTGGAATATTTGTATGACATTGCTCAAGACCGAGAAGATGTGAACTTCCCGTTGTTTGGGATAAATGTACATAAATGAACATTTTCCTTTCTTTGGAGTTCGAGTCCTAAGCTGACATTTACTTAGAAGTCGTAGAGAAGATTTGGAGAGATATGTTTTGAAACTTTTTAAAACTCTCGCTCGAACTTCATTTACACACACGTGTCAATATTAATCAATATTTATAGGTGCGTAAATGTTATCGATTGTCGAGAGACATGTCAGAGAAGATTATTTTTGGTATTTTTGAAATTTTTGATTTTGTATTTTGCTTTTATAGGTTTTATATTTTTATATTTTGTTTTCTGATTAATATATACAAAGAATTACTGTAAATTTGCAAGACGTTCGAGCTCCTGTGGAGACAAAATGCGCATACTAAGGTGACGAACCAAATAGTTCCACTGGAAGGGCTTTGGTGAAGAGGTCGGCCAATTGGTAATCAGTCTTGACAAAAAAACAGTTCAATCGTACCATTTTCTATGTGTTCCTTGATGAAATGGTAGCAGACTGCGATGTGCTTGGTTCTCGAGTGTTGTACCGGGTTGCAGGATATGGCTATGGCTGATTTCAAATCACAATAGATAGGAATCTTATTGAAATGAAAGCCATAATCTGTCAACTGTGTTCGTATCCAAATGACTTAGGCACAACAGGCAGATAGAGACACATATTCTGCTTCCGTGGTTGACAGCGATGTATAGTATTGTTTCTTTGAGGACTAGCTGACCAGCTTTTTTCCTAGAGATTGAAGTCCTCCAGAAATACTCTTGAAGGTGTCTTTACATCCCGCATAATCTGTATTTGAAAATCCAGTTAGTTCAAAACCAAAATCCTTTGTATACCAGAGACCCATATTAACTGTTCCCCAGAGATAACAAAAGATCCTTTTAACCTCTTTGAGGTGCTTCTCGGTTGTCTTAGTCTGGTACCGAGCACATAAACAAGTAGTATGTACAATGTCCGGTCTATTTGACGTAAGATACATTAGGGCACCAATCATGCTACGATATTTCATTGCATCGACTAGAGTCCCGTTCTTGTCAAGGTCATGCTTATCTTTGATCTCCATGGGAGTACCAATGGGATCACAAATGTCCATTCCATACTTTTTAAGGATTTCTAACACATAGTTGGACTAGTTTATAAAGATGCCACATGGGGATTGCTTAACTTGTAAACCAAGAAAAAACGTCATGTCCCCCATCATCGACATTTCGAAGCGGCTTTTCATAAGGTCAGAAAATAATTGTGTATATCTAGGGTTTGTAGAACCAAAGATAATATCATCAACATAGACCTGTACCACACGGATGTCATTGTCGAAGCGTCTTATAAACAACGTAGGCTCAATGTTGCCTTTGAAGAAGTGATTCTGTAGGAGATACTTTGACAATTCATCGTACCAAGCCCTCGATGCCTGCTTTGGCCCATATAGCGCCTTCTTTAGTTTGTAGACATGGCTTGGATGATCAACATCAATAAAACCTTCTAGTTGACACACGTACACGTCTTCTTTCAACGTACCATGCAGGAATGCAGTTTTCACGTCCATTTGGAATACAATGAACGATTTGTGTGCAGCATATGCCCAAAATATCCTGATAGCTTCCATCCTAGTAACCGGAGTGAACGATTCTTCGAAATTGATTCCTTCCTCTTGGCGGTACCCTCTCACGACAAGACGAGTATTGTTTCTGATGACCATGTTTTCTTCATCAAGCTTGTTTTTGAATAACCATTTCAGAGTAAGGGCTTTTATGTTGTTTGACAGAGGAAATAACTCTCATACATCAAGCCGTTTAATTGAAGAAGTTCTTCTTGCATCGAATCAATCCATGCAGGGTCGGTCATAGCCTGTTTGACATTTGATGGTTCCATATTGCTTACAGTTAGGGCATACATGCACATGTCACCATCAGTTCGCAACTAATTTCTTGTCAAAACTAGTCGTAAGGGTTCTCCTATCACTTATTCCAGGAGGTGATCCTTAGTCCACTGATATTCATAAGGGTATGGTTGATAAAAGGTATGCATGTTAGATGGATCCACATAATGAGAAGATGATTCAGCAGAATCTGTGAACGGAGTAGCAAAAGGATTTACAAACATATTCCATCGAGCATAACATTTGGAACATTATCAGCAACAGTTTCAGGTTAGATTAAAGCTTGATCATCTTGTTTCCGAGCATGTTGTGGTTGTGGTTCTAGCTCGTCAACATTATGTGAAGAGTTTGGAATATCTCTCACTTGAGAAGATAAATTTGTTGGTGTCGGTGCAGAGTCTGCGATCGTTATAAATGTCGTTGGAGTCTAAGGAACTTGAGGTGCTGAAGCGACAGGAGCAGTTCTTGGAGCAGCTATCGGTTGACCACCAATATAATCATCATACATAGCTTCTAACAGTAAATCTAGTTCATGTTTACTTGGTTTTTGAGATGTTATTGTTAATGGAGTATAAGTAAGATCGAGTCCTGAACTGGTTTGTCCAGAAGTTATGCCTTGAAGCCCGAGTTTTGAATTGCGTTGTTCAAAAGCCATTGCTAAAAGCTCATTGAAAGTGATGTTCATCGTCTCCATGATCTTCTTTGTCCTTCGGTTGTATACGCTGTAAGCACAAGAATTAGCAGAGTAACCAATGACAAATCCAATATCACCTTTTGCACCAAGCTTTCAAGATCTTCTCGATCATTCTTAGGATAGCAGAGAGCCCCAAATACATGTAGAAAGGAGATATCTGATTTTTGCCATTAATAAGCTCATATGGTGTTTTGTTAAATCGACAATGAGTTATGGAGCGGTTTTGGGTGTAGCACGCAGTAGCAATTGCCTCAGCCCATAAGAATAACGGAGCACATGAAAAAATCAACATTGTTCTAGCAGCCTCTACTAACGTACGATTTATGCGTTCCACAGCTCCATTTTATTGAGGTGTCCTGACCGTCGACGCTTGGTGAGAGATGCCAACACTTTTGAAGTATTCTTGAAGCACTTGATTCTTGAATTATGTGTCATTGTCGGTTCTTACGATGATGACTAGAGCATGTAAAATAACGGTAATTTTCTTTAGAAAGGTTTTAATCTCCACTGAGGCTTCATATATTGATATGAGAAAGTGTACCCCAAGTGTAACGAGAGTAATCATCCACTATCACAAGAACACACCGATTTCCATTGATACTTGCGACTCTCATCGGACCACACAAATCCATATGAAGAAGATGTAACCTCTTCTTTGAATTTGGAACAGGTTTGGGTGGGTGAAGAGCCTTTTTTTCTTTTTCCTTGCTCACATAAAGGACAAAGGTGTTTTTTATGGTATCAAAACTTTGGAAGATCGGTGACGAGATCATTTTTGGCAAGGTCATTTATGGTGTCAAAATTGAGGTGGGATAATCATTGATGTCATAACCATGATTTGGTAGAAGTAGCACGAGCTATGAGGCAAATTGGAGATGCAGAGGCCATTTCATAGAGATTGATAGTGTAAAGGTTTGTTGTACGGTTTCCTTTTAACAAATCAACTCCTTTAAGATTTCGAACATAGCAAGTATTCCTTCAGAAAGCGACCTCTAAATCTGAATCACAAAACTGTCCAACAGAGAACATGTTAGCCCTCAATGAAATAAACCCTTGTAATCAAAATATTCCCCATTAAAGATTGCCATAACCCAGAATTGCAGCAATATGATCATTTCCAAAGCGAACAGTTCCCAGAAACTTCCAGACAAAATTAATGAGAAGCTTTAAGTTGCCTGTCATATGCTTGGAACAACCCGAGTTGACGCACCATAAACAAATTTGGACAACCTGCTAAGAAAAGAGGTGGAATTTGGAAATCGTTTGCTAATAGGTTCCTGAGGGTTAGAAGTACATGCATTATCACCATTAAAATTGTTAGATTGACACTTAGAGGCCCTGGATTTTATTATTTTGCCATTACAGTAAAAAATTCTTCTAGTTGGTGACCACCTACGGAAAATACTAAGTTCACTAGGTGTAGGTGAAACAAGTCTTTCTTTGGAGTGTACTTTCTTAGGTTTCTTAACATTTAGATTTTGTTTCTTTTTATTTTCAATGTTAGAAACATTAGTACTTTGTTTAGTATCACGATAATTCATGGCATTCACATAATTAAGCACACAAACATCATGATTAGCAGTAATTAAACATCGCTTACATATACCATAAACAACTTTAGATTGATCATTCTGAATAGCAAGCTTAATGTTATTACATTCAGATGAAATATGTCTTTTATTCTTAGACATCGGAAAATTCCTATGGTGTTCTTCTACATCAACTTCTTTATTCTTCATGCCACTACTTTTAGATGCAGAGGGGACCCTATCATTCTTTTTATTGTTCCTAGGTTGTGGTCTTCTGATCTTAGCAGTGTTGTCTACTCCTGTAGAAGATGACAATTTTCTTATGAATGATACGTGGTTGTGAAACAGTGATTAGTTTTATCTTAACGCTTGCTTTAATAGGTTTGTTAGGCACATGCTTTGTTTCCCTAGAAGTCTTAAAAGGATTAATCCTAAACATTCCTGGGGCAATTACATTGTCATTTTTCACAACAGATGATTCTCTTGTGAGGGGTACAGAGTTTGAAGTGACTGGTTTAAGCAAAGCATTTGTCTCATCACCCATGAGAGAAATCATAGATTTTAGAAAAGGAGTTATAGAATAAAGTTTTGGTTGAGAATAAGAAGGTGGTTTTCCCAAGATTGGTTGCTTTGAAAACTGAGTATTCACCCTCGTACCTTTGGTTGTGTTCTTTTGTTCAGAAGCCTTATCAAATAATTGGGCTATTAACTTCGTATTTTCATAAATCATATCATTTAATTTGTTTTGCAAAGAGTCAGTTATTCCTTTTGTTTGAGCCTGTGTCACATTGATAGAGTCAAAAAGGTTCTTATACGTGGTCTTAAGATGAGCATTTTCTTTTGCATAATTCTTAACCCGAAACTCTAAGGACACGTTCTCATCTTCCAGTTTCTGAGACAAATGGTCAAGGGTATTTGATGCACGCTTAGTATTAATACTCTTACCCTTGAGATCTCCCAACTGAGCTTGCAACCATTCGATTTGGTTTTGCATGTCATTATAGGCTTTATCATACAAAATTTTATCATATTTGCATTCCTCATATTTTTTATACCAATCATTCCAAAGAGTAGCATATTCTTTTTCCTTTTTTATAATGCAAGATTCAAGTTTTTCTTTCGTACGATTAAGCTCAGTTTGGAGATCAAATGTATCTACAACAGAATTCTTTTGAACAATAGACATAATATCTTGACTAACAACTGCTCTCAAGAGAAGATCGTTTTCGTTTTCCAAAACCTTTATAGAGAATCGTCAACTTCCTTTGCAAGAGATTTGAAGTCTTGAACAAATTTGGATGCTTCTTTCACAAAATGATTTTTGAAATTTTGTACCTTGGTGTCAACTTGGTTAACAATAGGAACAATTTTGTCTTTAAAAATCTTGTGAATCTCTTGATGAGTTGAGGATGACAGATTTGTAATGTTTCCATTCATACTATGTTTAACAACACGTTGTAGTGTCACGAGAGTGTCTTTTACCTCATTTAGGAATTTCCGGGCAACACTTGGAATATCATCCGAAGATTCCGTATCAGGTATCGAAAATGATTTTGAAACATTGGCCGTTTTGGAAGTATTTGAAAAATACACTTGTTCACGTGACTTGGCCTTTTGAGAAACAAAAACCTCATAAAGTTTTTTATTTTTGCACAATTTACCAGTTTTATTTCTTTGTTCAATTGATTCATTTTTAAACAAATCTCTTGAGCAAGTTGCAGTGTCTCCTCCTAATCATACACAACAGAGGGATCTTGATTTTCTAGTAAAACTCTGCCATTATACAAATTCTATCGTTTTTGCTGAGCTTGCTTAAGATAATGAGGATTTGGATAACCTAAAGCCATTTTTTATTCAGTGTGGTAAAACGGGTATGGCTTAGCTATAAGCATGTGCATCGTTTAAATCGATTGACCCTGTTTTACCAAAATGTTATCTAATTCCTTTGTTTTTTTTCTCAAGTTCAATTTGTTTATCAAGAAGTTCGTCTTCACGAATTTTGAAATCAGACTTCAATTGTTTATTCTCATGTTGAAGGTTAGAAACAATTGATTTTTCTTTTGAAAGTTGGTTATTTAAATTCGCAATTTCCTCATTCAAAGTCGTTATTTGTTTAGCAGAACTTAAATGTAAAGCATCTATCTTTTTAGTAAGACATTGTTCTTGATAAACAGACTTTTGATAACCCCTTTCAAGTGTGTCATATTTTTCTTGATTGATTTCAAAACATTTTTCTTGACTCTTATATCTAGCAAGCTCAGTGGTCAAGTCAGCATTGGTTTCACGCATTTTGCGATTGACCATGTTGACTCTTTCAACTTTAGTGGCTAAATTGTTATATAATGATTCAAAATGAGCACGTATTTCCTCAGCAGTAGCAGGATTTTGATCTACTGTTCCCCCACTTTGTTCCACACTAGAAGCATCAGGGATAACATTACTGTCATTCTGTTAAACTTGGTGTGGTTCTGAAATGGGCTCGAGTAGCTCAGTATACTGCTCTTCCTGAGTAAACATATTAAATATCTCATTATCATAACAATTGTAAGAATCAGGTACCTCAGATGTGCCATCTGAATCATAGATGGGAGCTTTGCCAATCTGAATACCCGATGTCGATGCTTGATGCAAATTAGCCATTAACACGCAGTTTGCATTGACGTCCTCAATATAATCAATATCCCCTGCAGCAACCATTAAGTCAAACTCTTCAGCTTGGAGTTGGATACCTACCACTTCCTTTTGAGCAATTAGCAACTGTGTCTAAAGATAAGCAGCATCCCTTCTCATCGGTCTAACTGTGCAGTTCGTAGTATAATGACCCAATCCTTTGTAGTTGTAACACCTTATCTGATTACCATTATTCCCATTTGATTTAATCAGGTATAAATCAATCAAGGTGATATCATTATTACCTAGAGTAATAAATTTATTACTAAATCTAGAGTAATAAATTTATTATCAAGGTCATATTTTTGCTATATCTTATTTCAAATTTGGAAAGATGGATTTTACAATCTTGTTCTCTTGTGGGCAATTTATACCTTCGGTAAAGCTAGGAGAATTATACCTTATGTAACTCTAGGCGATTTATACCTCTGGTAGAGTTAGGCGATTTATACACACGAGTATACTAGGCGATTTATACACACGAGTATACTAGGCGATTTATACACACGGGTTTACCTAGGCGATTTGTACCAGTGACTGTATTAGGCGATTTATACCAACTGTTCTACTAGGCGAAATATACCGTCTCTCAGGAAATTTATGTACACCATGACCAGACTGAGTCAACTCGTTAATTACCGAGTTGATTGAGTCAATTCACTGAGTTTGTGCCGAGTGGGTCAAAACGAAAAGGACAAAGATACAATTAGACAGACTCGATCAAAACCAACAATTACAACTTCAACATCAAATCCAACAATCATTCTAACCTAAACTCATCGTCACATACAATCATCAACGAACCACAATCATCTAATCTATCCCATCTCCATCTCCAAACAACATCAAGACTCGAAACATAAATGAAACATCATCTCAGATATGTGTGTGACAGATCGATTCCATTCCGGCTGAAGATTATTTAAGAACTTAAGATTGCTGGCTATCTTTTCTGGAAAGTGTTTTTCTCGGAAGAAATCATTCATTACCTTCGAGAAGCGATGATAGTACGATTCAATTGATTCTCCTTCAGTAGATTTGAATTTTTCCCATTCATTAAAAAGTTTAGCCTGAAACTCTTGAGCTCCAATGGTAGATCCTTTTATCATCTATTCAACACGTAACCAAATCTCCTTAGCTGTCTTACAACTGTCTACAGCAGCATAGATGTCTTATGGAAGACTCATAAGGATAGTCTGAATTGCCTGATCATCAGCTTCTATTTGCTTTGCTTCTTGATCAGTGAGTTCATCATCTGTATGCTCATGAGTGGACTCAGCTACATGTGGTACACTGTTGGATCCACCAGTTCACTGATAATTGTTAGTAGGGACCCATTCCTTGATTGAGTTACAGCAACTTTCCCATTAGGTTTTACTCTTTGTTTAACTAAGATGACGAAGAAGCACTATAGAACATAATTGTCTTTGTGAGCATAGTTGGACAGGTTTTTACAACAGCAAGCATTGATATCTTGTTGAGTAACATTGCAAGAAGGTGATGTGAAATGATATAGAAGGATGTTTTTGTAATTAGTGATTGTGGTTTGTTATGGAAATCTAGGTCACGGGATTTTACAAGTCTTGATTAAACCGAGAAAAAAATAAGACTTTTGCGGGGGATTTTACTATAAAAAAGAAACCGAGAAAGAATTCAAAAAGTAGAATTTCTGATTTTATCGAAATTGCTTCAACCGAATTTGGTTTTATGCTTAGATTCTTTTGTTGAATTAAATAAGGTTTAATTACCTTATTTGATTACCAATCCTCTGCAGTTATAACACTTTAATCAGGTATAAATCTCCTAGCTTTAATTCGGTATAAATCGCCTAGCTTTGATTTGGTATAAATCACCTGACTTTGATTTGGTATAAATCGCCTGACTGTTCAGTTGTATAAATCGCCTACAAAACAACAAATTGTAATTGTACTTTTTTGCTAAAAATTTGAATCTTTGTTCCTACCTTCTTCTCTAAACGATTGTACTATCCAATAAACTCCATGAAAAAACTTGAATAAGGTTGAGACTAGACCACTTTAGACGTAAATAAGCAACACGAAAAAAAGCACCAAATAAGCTCGAATAAGCTTATTTAAAATCTTTTTCAAACCGTGAACACCAAACGAGCTAACCAATCCAAAAAATCTTTTAATACACAAGAAAAAGCTATAAAGCTAATCAAGTAAGCCACAAAAAGATGTTTTTGGTGCGAAAATAAGCTTAAGCACACGAACTAAGCTATAAAGCTTTAAGCTTTTTGAGAGAAGTAGAGACAAAACCGAAAAGCTTTAGATTTTTATCCTTAAAGAACTCGAAATAAGCTATACCAAGAACGAAAAACGAGACTAATAAGCTAAAAAGAAGGAAAAAAAATAAGCCGAAAAGAAGAAAGAAAGATACGGCTTGATTTCTCCAAATAAGCCAATGTAAATAAGCTCGAATAAGTAACCACATAAGCCACTAACTACTTCTTGGCTCCTGATACCACATGTTAGCCTTAATTTCACATACACACTACGCGAAATAAGAGATGAGTTTTAGAGAGAAAAAAGTTTAGAGAGAGAAAGAAGAAGATGGAAAATAAGAGAAAAAAATGGTAACTTCACTAAGAAATAGATGAGAAGCAACACCCTTCACCACATGAGGTGAAGGGTATTTATAGTACAAAGTGAGTAGGAACCCTAGCTGGTTCGTTTGGGCTCTTATGGGTCGTTTACATGGGCTTTAGTCCGACACATAGGCCCAATTAGCTTAAATGAATTCCCGTAAACTACGTTTTCCTATACAAGGCTCGGAAATAATAATGACCATCACTTTACATAAAAACACAACTAACAAGGAGTTAAATCGCTTGAGCCAGTTGAATCGCATAGCATAGAGCAACTTAAATCACATAAATCCTAAAATAATGCAACATGATATCGTCCTTTACGTCCTTGTGTTTTTAAATCGCATACAAAATCTTCCTTGTTTTATGTCTTTTCTAAATCTCTAAATGCAAAACTTAAACAAAAACGTAATCAAAATAATAAAAACAATTTGAATGCCAAAAACTTAAAACTTTTCTACAAATTTAGACTTAAAACATGTTTAAACTAATAAAAGCTCAAACTTTATAAAATATAGTCATTTGAAAATAATTTTGAAACTTTTTAAGGTTGTTTGGATGTGAGACGTGAGAATAAACCCAAATAAGCTAGAAAATAAGCCATGAATAAGCCACAATCATCCCTTTTTTATACCCGGGCGATTGATACCACTTGTTAACCTAAATATTAATCCATCTTTTATCACAAATCACTAACTTAAATGGTAGAAATGGAGAGAGAGAGAGAGAGAGAGAGAGAGAAGGAGTAGAGCGAGAGAGCGGAGAAGCGAAAGAAGACGAAACATGAGAGAACGAGAGAGAGAGAGAGAGTGAGGAGGAGATGGAAAGAGAGAAGAGAGAGAGAGAGGAGATAGAGAGAGAGAGGGGAGAGAAGAGAGAGGGTAGGGAGAGGAGAGAGGGGAGAGAGAAGAGATGGAGAGAGAAAAAAAAAAAAGAGGAGACGGGAGAGAGAGAGGGGGAGAGGGAGGAGGGAGAGAGAGGAGGAGATGGGAATGAGGGAAGAAGGGATGCGAGGGAGTGGGAGTGGGAGAGGGGAAGGGGGAGGGGAGAAGGGAATGTACGAAGGTGGGAGAGAGGGAGAGAGAGATGGAGAGAGAGAGAGAGAGAGAGAGAGAGAGAGAGAGAGAGAGAGAGAGAGAGAGACACCGAGGGGATTTGATATGGTCGAGCTCGTAGTGATGACTAGAGTAGGGTTAAGGGAGAATGCGAGTCGAGGAGAGAGAGAGAGGGAGAGATTTGTATTCTTGCACATATGAGAAAAAGAGAAAACAGCAACAACCCTTATTTTTTACACCCAAAACGTTTCCCCTTATCCATGTGCGGAAATGAGGCGAAATATATATCTAAGGTTCAACATATAACTGACCAGAGCGATAGTGTAGTTTCATGGGCCGGTCTCGGCTTTGGTTGAGCTTTAGGCCCGTAACACATACAAGATTAGATTAAACCTCGAGGATGTGTACCCGACTAGCCTATTACATAAGTTACAAAGTTCCTAAAACATTAAGACCCGGCATAATCTATAATGACATTTACTTTCGTTGTTCGAGTCAATGTTTTGAGGTTAACATATTATGTAACAACTGTTTTTTCTAGTGTTGCAAAAATCGGGCTAGGCGGCCGATTAATCGGCGCCTAGGCTCTAGGCGGGGATTAACCGCCTTGATTTTCACTAATTGAACTTATTAATCGGTTTAGTAAAAAAATCGATCAATATACTGATTAATAAATACTTATGCCGGATAAAATCGGCCAGATCCGCTGGCATAAATCCAGCCAAGATTCGGACAAAAAAAAATGCGGTTAAAATCGGCAAATCGCGCTAGCAAATATAATTTCATTATTTTATATATTTAATATATAAAAAAGGGTCCAATCCGATTAAATCGATCGGAAAAGGCATGTAGCCCGACGTACCCGGTCGCCCAGCAAACGCCTAGTGATTTTTGCAACCTTGGTTTTTTTAATGGTAGACCCATAATAAATAAAAAGGTAGGCCTTGTTTTATAATATAAGATGTTCATGACCATATTACGGGCCAAATAGACTCTCTTTTCAATTTTCATATCTTTTTCAAAATCTTGAGTTAACAGTGACTTGACAAATACTCAAGTACTTAGTGGCCTAATCCAATACATATTATGGTCTTTATGGACATGTACAAACTACAAACTATTGATTTTAGGGCTAATGACTTAAAAAGTTATATAACTTGTCCATTTTTACCGTTCTGTGTAGCCATCTTTTTTTCCCTATTAAATCACTAAACCTTGTAATTTCGTACATTGTGTGTAGCGGTGACCCGCTTGACCTGCTGGAGCAGGTTAAGCTAACGATCGTTAAATTTTTTATTGCAACGTTAGTCCTTTATACTAACGACCGTTTATAATTAATTGAAATTTTAATTTTTAAAAAAAGTTTTTATCTTATTATTTTTTAAATTTATACACGTTTTCTTACACATTTTTTACACATTTTTTTATACGTTTTTATACTTTTTTACACATTTTTTACACACGTTGTTATATATGTTTTTACACTTTTCTTATAACGTTGTATATATGTATTTTAACACCACACTTTTTCTTGACACTGTTTTTATAACAACTATTTTACCAACCCGGGAACATAAATAAAGTTGAAAAGTGATGGTGGACGTGCATACCAGGAGTTATCATTAGCGTGACAGCTACAACATTAGGAAAAAATCAGAGAATGAGAGAGAAACGTTTTTAATATACGTTTTTTATATATGTTTTTACAAAACGAACGTTTCTCAACAACGTTTTTTTACACATTTTTTTACACCCCAAAGCGACGTTTTTTAAACAAAACCATTTTTATGCACGTTTTATCTACGTTTTTTAACAACATGTTTTTTTTTTTTTAAACACGATGACGAACGTTTTTATATGACAGCGCGGAACACTTTTAATTTTAATTTTTTTTTCAACCGTATGTTTTTTATACACTAGACTTAACGTTTTTATATACATTTTTACACACTTTTTTAATTTAACTTTTTTTACACTTTTAATTTAACTTTTTTTACATGTGTGCTGCTAGAGGGACGGAGAACGGGTGTTAATCGAAGATCGGAATCATCTATATCAAGACTGAGTTCCCATTGATCATCTTGAATATTGAGATCGGAATCCATTTGAGAAAGTTGGATAAGAAGTTGTGTATTAAAGGGGTATTTATAAGAGAAAAGCAGCCGTTGAAATTTAAAAGCGTGTGTAAAAACGTATGTAAAAACACGGTGTTTAAAAACGTGTGTAAAAACACGCGTGTATAAAAGCGTGTGCAAAAACATGTATAAAAATGTGTGTATAAAAACGTGCATAAAAATATGTGTATAAAAACATGTACAGAAACGCGTGTATAAAAACGTGTGTATAAAAACGTGTATAAAAAAGTGCATAAAAATATGTGTATTAAAATGTGTGTATAAAAAAATGTGTAAAAACGCGTGTATAAAAACGTGCATATAAAAACGTGCATAAAAATGTGTATAAAAACGTGTATAAAAACGTATATAAAAACGTGTGTAAAAAAGTGTGTAAAAAACGTGTAAAAAAAGTGGAAAAAAACGTGTAAAATAAGTGTAAAAAATGTGTTAAACAACGTGTAAAAAAAAATACAAAAGTGTAAAAAACGTGTAAAATAAGTGTAAAAAATGTGTAAAAAACGTGTATAAATTTAAAAAATAATAAGATAAAAATATTTTTTTTAAAAAATAAAATTTTCAGTTAATTATAAACGATCGTTAGTATAAAGGACCAACGTTGCAAAAAAACCTAACGATCGTTAGCTTAACCTGCTTTAGCCGGTCACCGCTACACACAATGTGCGAAATCACAAGGTTTAGTGATTTAATAGGGGGAAAAAGATTGCTACATAGAACGGTAAAAATGGACAAGTTAGACGACTTTTTAAGTCATTAGCCCTTAATTTTAGTATAACCTTAATATTGTAAAGTTTGATTCAGTTACAATGAAAGGTTTCCCTGATTATGAGTAGAAAATGAGAACTAAAATACAATGAAAGGTTTCCCTGATTATCAAAAACCAGAATATTAGTGGGCGTGGTTGCTCTTTCGCGCAGAACCATTACAAAATGTCTCATTACAATTATGTTTGAATACCTATCTTGATAGGTGCATCAATTGGCTTTGCAACGCGCACCATCACTGATGTGAAAAAGACGCAAAATATGTCACACAGAAAAAGTTCAGCATGCATATTTTAACCATTGCATCATCAGAATCAGTAGCAAAAAACAGTCGGTATATGTAAATCATTAATTAACAAAAATGAAACTTCCTTATCAAAAGAATGGCACCTGGCACCAATCTTAAAGGAGCCAAGCGAGAGCATTTCAATTCCCTGTAGATACTATCAGAAAACGTAATTCTTATGTTTTTGAACAACAAAATACTGAAAACCTTCAATTTTAGTAATGCATTAGCCTATTTATTTCTCAGACCACATACCATATAGCACACAAAATGCAGCAAATTAGATACAAAGCTACCAATCACAATGAAAATTTTTTAAATCACAAAAATTGAGTTAGCAAGACACATGATTTGATAACAACGCACCATTCAGATCGATCTAATGTAAGACACCCCCATAAAGACCTTTATTGTGATTGATAGCTTTGAAATTTTTCTAAATCATAAAACACCTTTATTTGGAACTAATTATCTTATAATTTATGATTAGCTTATATTTAGGGTTCATGGTTTTATTTGAAACAGAAAAGGCTAATCAAATTACTTTTTAAAAGCT
The DNA here is from genome assembly GCA_026074375.1 of Tanacetum coccineum. Classification (NCBI taxonomy): domain Eukaryota; kingdom Viridiplantae; phylum Streptophyta; class Magnoliopsida; order Asterales; family Asteraceae; genus Tanacetum; species Tanacetum coccineum. The sequence goes on from BQNB010000087.1 coordinate 142,906, forward strand.
AATCAACTATAGCTTATTCACTTAAGCTAATAAGCCATAAACTCAAAAGCCTAAACAATGACCATATGAGCTTTTCCAGAAGCGCATAAACTTGATTTTTCAAATCTCAATAAGCCGATAAACCAAACAAAAACAATTTTTAACATGATTGTAAAAAAATACTAACAAATACCAATAAACAAAAACAAAAAAAAAAACGCAATTACCTCGGCTTGTTAAGGTAAGACACCAACTTTTTCCTCAAGCACCCGAACACATCCGCTTGATCATTTTTCCTATAACAAAAGAACAACACATGATGATCTAAAACCCATATATTTCATCTAAGCCATCATCATCATCATAAGTTTGTTGTTGTATAAGAAATTAAAAAAAATTAAAGTGTGTTGATTCTGTGGATGAATCTGAAAGAGTGAAGATGGAGGAGATGTTATAACACGTTTTTGAACCCGACCAATTGAACAGGCCAAAGTCAGCCAAAGAAAACAAACCGGAGCCCAACGGTTGAAACGATGTATATATTTAAAATAAAATACTTTACCCATGGGCCATGGGCCACGCATCCGTAAACCAACCCACCACACTCAGTCACTAGGGTTTCATTTGACTCACCCATCCGCCGTTTCTCTTGTAACCCATTCTTCCATTACCCAATACGCCTCATATAATATAATCCTCCTTGCATATATTTATGTATGCATCTGGTAATCACAGCTTGAAGTGTGTTGCTCTAGTTTTATGTCTTTCTTTTGGTAGTATTACATTTGTTAGAAAAAAACAATTTTTAAAATGATCATTTGCAACAACAAAAACCATATTTTTAACTAATTGTATGGCTGAAAAAAGGTGTATGGTGCAAGGTATTAAATTGCATATGATGGCTTACACTTGATCTCTGAATAATAATAACAGGTAAGTACTGTTGACAACATAGGTTTCTGATGCTTATTTCTTTGCACCTATACCCTTTTAGTAAACTTTGTTTTCACTTGCATGTTGAAGTTTTAGTTATTCTTATGTCATTTTATTTGATGAAATTATCAAGTTTGAGTGGTATGTATTTTGATTTAGTTTGATGTTTGTGTTTCAAAAAAACAAACGAAAAAAACCGATGGAGTGTAGTCCTAGGTCATTGTTTACCATAACATGGGAAGTATTCGTTCGGGAGTGGTTGACGGATGGAAGGAAGTAATGTGTGATGCTAATATATCAGATTGATGCTCGTTAAGGTTATTTTACGGTGAACATCTAGCTAATCATAGTGCAGAGATAGATAGAGAATGGACGTCTTCAATCAAAGTATACGTAACACTTGTTGCCGTTATTGATTTGACGAAAAATTGCCAAGTTTGGTCATATGGTCAATCCAGTGGCGGAATCAGGAAAATGGGTTGCGGGGGGCAAGAATTTTTTTTGGACAATAGCAACAAAATGCGAAAAAAAACTAGTATAGAAATGATAAATCGAGAATTCTTGCTTACAGATGAATGATTTGTAAGCTTTTAGAGTGTTAATGTTGGGTTTTAGTATGTGAGTGGGGGCAATTTGAGTTTTCGGTGGAGGGCACTCTCGAAAAAAAGGTGAAAATCAAAAAAAAATTACACTAAAGTCTTATCTTCTCGGGCTAGCCATGGAGGGCGCCGCCCCTCCATGGTTTGTACATGCATCCGCCCCTGGGTCAATCCTATTTTAACTCTGTAGACGCCTTATGCGAGTGTCAAGATTGGCTCATAATACAGGCAAATGCAAACCATAACCACTAAGAGCATCATGTTTTAGGTTTGATCACTAAGAGGGCAGGGTACAGTGCGCCACGACTTGAGCCGTGGCCGAAAACGCGAAATGAACCATACCCCGAGTGGCGTTTTGGGGTCTCGCGCCGTTATCCCCAGCCCAATTGGTCCGGGTAAACGCGACGCGAAACGCTGTACCGCGTTTTCCCGTTTCGTGTGTATATATATATATACTAATATATTTTATTTTTTATTTTTAAATCTAGCCGTTGGCAGTGGGCTTAATTCCCACTCCATTCGTCCCAACCACAATCCGACACCGATGATGTTTTTTTTAAGTTTGTGTTTTTTTTAAGTTTATGTTTTTTTAATTTAAGTTTATGTATTTTTTTAAGTTAATGTAATGTTTTTTTAATGAAATTTAAATTTTTAGTTTAATAAAGTTTTTTTATATTTATAAATTTTTAAAAAAAAAGTGGGAAAAGTGGGGTCCCGTAACACCAAAAATTTTGGTTTTAACTAGGGAGGGTGATTTTGGGTTATGGGGTGTTTTGGTGTTATGGGAAAAAATGGTGATGTGGCACCACTTTTTCCCCACGGCATGAGACCACACCTAGTGCTCTAAGACCAAATCATATCAATGCCACATCACTTCTTCTTAACCACGCCTCAACCTTTCTTTTCCATGCTATAGTAGTTGGATGATCAAAGACGACTTTCAATTTTTTTTTTATTTCTTTTGTATTTGTTACATGAATATTAAACTAATGTACATGTTATTTGATTAGTAGCTTTCTTGATTGCGCGCCCTAATGCCTTGAAAATACTAGAAAGATTTCTAGCCACACATTTTAAATAGGAAAGAGAATTTTAAGGGGAGATGCATGTATTTTTATAGGTGCATCTGAAATGTGTGGTGGTTTCTTCTTATCATTCTCATTATAAGTTTTCTTCATCATTGATGCTTACTCTATAATATATATATATATATATACTCTATATATATATATATATATATATATAAAAAAGTTTTTTTAAATCAAGCCGTTTGGCAGTGGCTTAATTCCCACTGCCAATTCGTTCCAACCACCACAAACCGACACCGATGATGTTATTGTAGTTTTAGTTTTTTATTTATTTAAGTTTATGTATTTTTTTAAGTTAATGTAATGTTTTTTTTAATGAAATTTAAATTTTTAGTTTAATAAAGTTTTTTTATATATATAAATTTAAAAAAAAAGTGGGAAAAGTGCGGTCCCCGTAACACCAAAAATTTTGGTGTTAACTAGGGAGGGTGATTTTGGTGTTATGGGAAAAAGTGGTGATGTGGCACCACTTTTTCCCCACGGCTTGAGCCACGGCACGAGACCACACCTAGTGCTCTAAGACCAAATCATATCAATGCCACATCACTTCTCCTTAACCACGCCTCAACCTTTCTTTTCCATGCTATGGTAGTTGGATGATCAAAGACGACTTTCAATTTTTTATTTTTTTTCTTTGTATTTGTTACATGAATATTAAACTAATGTACATGTTATTTGATTAGTAGCTTTCTTGATTGCGCCCTAATGCCTTGAAAATACTTTGGGCAAAACTTTTTTTCTCGGTTTTTTCTGAAACTTTCCATATTTTGAAGGCATTAGGGCACATCTTAAGATGTAGTGATATACATTTTTCTTAAATGCATTCCATAAACATAATAACCAGGGAGGTGAATTGTGCACCACCTCATTTGATGCATATACATATGCATTTATTTGTATTAAAGGAAAGTCTGAGATTTATCAGTTATCTGATAACATGTGCTTTCGGGCCAATTTGTTTAAACAACAACAATACCCAATTCCCTGAAGTGGGGTATGTGGGAGGTAGGATGAAGACCTTAAGACCCCATACCTGAGGGTCTTTATTTGTTTAAACATTGAAGTTAAATATAAGGATGCTATGTGGTAACTTATTGCAAACCATAGTGTTCTGTTTGAGTTAGAGAATTAACATTTTCATAAGGGAATTTGAAAGACAGCTCACATGGCATTAATGGTAGTTTATTTGATTTGAAAAAGTAATTGCTAAGTTGGTTTCTTTTATCTAAGTTTGATAAAGTATGTTTTTCCATTTCATTTAAATGCATCAAACACTTATCACTGGTTATTAGTTCCTCATCTTCTCAATCATCGATCAGCCGGCTCTTGAACCAACAACCAAGATCGTGCTCTCTTTACCAATTTTTACTTCCTTGAGTTTCTCATTACTTCATTGATTTATTTTCTCGAAACCTTGGTCTAAATTGTGACAACAAGTGTAGATGAGAGGTTGCGTGGGATGTGGGTTGAGGAGTCGCGGACCAGAGATAATCTACATTGGAATCTATTGCAAATACTGATATCTGATTTTAAGACAAGTGATTCGGTTTGGAATGAGTTTGTCAATGACTTCCAAGTTGTGGCTCATGTAAGATTTACCTGAGTCATTGACTGAATTGTTTTGAGTTGAGTCAATGTGTAAATCGCACCCGTGTGAGGTCAAACCCTCTTTGCAATGAACTTGCATCCCACTCGATCTTGTTTTACTCTTTTGATCTTGTTCTTTAGTTTCGATGAAGATAAGTCAGTGTAGAGATGGGGAATTTGGTGGAAATATTAACGGTATGTGAGGATACGATCTTTGTTTTTTTGGTTCTTGGGTGAGGTTAATTAGTGGAGAGATGGGAAGACGATGAATTAGTAACTTGTTGAATAAACAAACAATATCGGAAGATCATTCTCATATAGTTTTGTTCGGCCTCCTTCTTGGAGCCGGTTTCCTAATAAATTCTCAGCTTTTCAAAAAAAAAATTATAGTTTTGTTTTCTCCTAAAACAGATGAGTACTTTGTTTCTCTAACCTATTGAAATCAACCTGTTTGAAAATCCAGCGACACTCACTTTCTAGTTAATTGAACTCTGTTCAAGTTATGTTGAGTTAAATGCTATCTTGCAGCAGTGAGAGTATAACGTTCAACTTAACATATCATTGAGTGAGGTGCTACACATTAATGTTGACAAACATCAACAACAGGCTGAAAAAGGTGTGGTGCAACGTATTTGCATATGATGGCTTGCACTTGATCTTTTGACAACATTCATTTTGCTGATGCATCTCTTTGCACTACCCTTCAAGTAAGCTTTCTTTTCACTAGATGTAAAGAATTTTTGGGCTATAACTTCCCGAGTTTGTGAGAGAGAGAGAGATGGCATTTCACAAATGCCATTGAAATACAATGGGTATGAGAATCTGGTCTTCTTTGCTATTGACTCTACCACAACTCTTGCCTCTTTGGTCATACCAGCTTAACTTGCATCCAAGATCATTCGTCAATTTGCTGTGTAATCGCGGTTTCATTTTCGAGTTCTAACGATGATAAATCGACGGAAAGGAGTGACTGGAGTGCGGTCAGTTTTGCAGGGTCACCAGACATTGTACTTCTGATGCTAAGAATGTTGTTTGTTATCGATGATAAGATATTTGGATAGGTGTCACTGGTTACGCGGATACATTCATTGATTGTATATATTGTATGTATTTATGGCATTTGTGTCGTACTTCTTATCATGGTTATATATGCATCAGGCTATCGAAGCATTAGAAAGGCTACAATCAGGTGTTTTTCTTTTGACAACATTATAATACCCTGGGTATGACTGTTATTCTATACAAAGTTTCATGTAAATGAAACCATGTTGAGTGGCTATGGCTTATTTTGATATTTACGAAATTTTGTTAAAAACGCTCTTTTCGTGCTTGGACTTGTACACATCTTAGTTGGTAAACGATCTTGGCTCATAAGCATTGTGCAGTTGATTCTGGTATATATATCTTAGCATCAAATAAGAAATTATGAACGCACTTGTGACTTGTGTTCCTATGTTGGACGCAAGTTTTTGAACCGCGTTCTTAATCATAATCTCATGGTTGTGTTTGTCTATTAAGATGCTCTTATTTTGAAGTTGATTCACTCGTCTAAATGTGGCGATAACGCTAAATCTGAATCAAATAGTTTAGTTTGGTTTTATTAAAACGTTTGAATAATTAGAATCATTAAGAGGCAAGTGTTGTTGGGCGAGAGATTTATACTCTTAATGCCTAAGCGAGGAAAAAAAAGTCCTTGATTGCACCTACAAATGACATAACAAGAAAAAATCACATAAAACGTTGCCATGACGCTCGGTTAAAAATTATGCTATCATACGGTATCAACATCCCGCTCTCTACACATATCGTCTGCATACCCACAAATTTTTAAAAATGGATCATTCAAAAAACCGTCTAAACATATTATTTACTGCTGTATATCATTTTTTGCGAGTGTAACTACGTGATACTTTAGACACGCACATCTCTATTAAGAGAGTGAGGTATGGTAACGAAGGGAGCTCGCCATTGCCACATGGCATACTCTCTCTCTTCCTCACTTGCTAGCCACCACACCACTCCACCTCTTCACTTCACATTTTTTTGGTATCTCGTCACTTGGGTGGCGAGGTAAAGTAAAAAAAAATCGTTTTATTATTATTATATTTTATAATGTATGTGTTTGTGTGTGAGTGGTGGGGCCCAAATGAAGAGGTATGTGTGTGTTATGAGTGAAGAGGTATTTTTGAGTGAGAGTGAGATGCTGATGTGACTGGCTGTGGGGCCCGTTTCGTTTTGTTGCTTAAGCCACCATACCCCTTACTCTAAGAATGCTTAAGTCGTAATCCGTAATTATACGGTTAGGAATACGTGGGCTTATTGGGGACACACACGTATACACTAAGGGAACGTTTTATTAATACGACTAATGTATTTATAGTAAATATATTAATTGTATTAACTAAATCACGAAATAATTAACGATCATTAGTTATAACGTTAGACGTTTAATATATAAGGGACTTGTTAGTACGAAACAAAATATAAGGGAGGTGTTTGTAATTTTTATCAAACTCAAAGAGGTGGATATGTTTAAGTCTTACTTGGACACCAAACAAAGTTTTGTATATATATATATATATATATAATATGAATCCTTATTCATTATTTATAATGTATGCAAAAAAGTAATACGCGTGAAAAAGAAAAAACGCATGCAAAATAAACTCAAACCAAAAGTAGTTTCTCCCTTTTTCTTTTGTGATTTGCAATCGGCATAATACAAACTCAAAGGGTTTCGAACCGACCAAATTCAAGAACACCAAAACCATAGTGTTACGTGTACTAGAACAAGCATTCTAACGTTCCACCGTGACGTGTAGTCTATGCAACCTTAGAGGTGATTTACTTTAATCACTTAGGGGTTGTTTGGTTCATAAAAATTAAATTCATGAGATTTTTAATTTGGCAGGGTTTGTATTCATTAGAGATTTAAATATACAAAAATTGAAATTTACTTGCGTGTTTGGTTCGACAAATTTTGCATAATGATTTACAATGTCATCATAGTAAATGACTTAGTTACCCTTTTTATAAAAAACAAAAAACACACATAATCCACAATATTCCTAATTCGGGTACCTCTGTCATTCTGATCAAATGAAAAGATATGAAAATTTGTCAAATCTAAAATTGCAATTACAACTAATTTTACTGGAATCAATGTGTTTTTACCATGCAATTATAACGGGAAATATTCAATTAAATATAAGCATCGAACAAAAAAAATCGCATGAAATAATAGAACAAAAGAATTGGTATTAGTTGAATCGAAGCAAGATCATCATACACGCTCGAACCTATATGAGATGTCTTGCGTGGAATGAAAAAGAGATTATGCAGATTCTTCCATTTAAAAAGTTTATATCTAAAAGTTGTGGATATGATAGAGGTTATTATAATACTATTTCATGGGGGGTACTAATGTCCTTTTCAACCAATGTTACTCAAGTGTCCCCACACACATCTAAATGCGTCCACTTGTTAAAGACTTTTAAAAACGACATTTTAAGATATTTTAAAACAGAAACCATCCTTCATATTTTTACCAAACACGTTTTTGTAAGGGATTACAAATACATAACCCACGAAAACCCATGAAAATCGGCGAACCAAACAACACCTTAGGGTTTTGTTTAAAGATCAAGATCAAGAACTAAAATCACTTGTCTTAGTAATTCAAGTGATAACAGGTTAGTAACTTATTATGTGCAAATATGTGCTAATCCATATGTGTCAAACAAGATCCCTAAGGGACACCTTCCGCTTCGTACTTGTAGTATAAGAGTTATATGATTGTTAAATCCCAACAGTGGTATCAGAGCCATCATTTGATGTTATGAGTTACACCACATAAGGTAAAATTTGACTTAAAAAATTATTTTTTTGTTTTCTTAAATTTGATTTTTACATGCCCTTAGGGCAATTTTTTGATTATTAAATTAAACTCTAAGGTGTCGTTTGGTTGAGGTATATTGGGGGAAATTCATAGCATTTGCATTTTAATTTCCCTCAAATATTGTGTTTGGTAACACAAATGAGAGAATTTAAAATTCTATGAATTAGCAAAATGGGAAAAATTAAAATGACTTCAAAAAGTGAAGAATTTTCATTTACATGGAAAAAAAATTATAAACTTTTTTTCTAGTTGTTTTTGTTCTATTGTTTCTTGATTTGTTGTTTTTTTAAATCAAAGGATATCCATCACTTTAGTCGGGTCGGGTTGGTCACGTTCGGGTCGGGTCAAGGTCGAGTCAAGGTTAAAAATTCCATACCCGAAACCGACCCTATTTGAATTCCCGCTAGTAGGGTTCGTGTCAATTCGGGTTCGGGTCGGGTCCGTTCGGGTTTGGGTCAACCCGAATATGAATACAACGCAATAAAATTGATTTTTTTTATCATCGTTTATATAGAAAATTTATAAAATTTATTTTAGAAAGATATTTATTTGGGTCAATCGGGTCGACCCGAAACCGAGTTACCAAAATTTCAACCCGATAGCCGACCCTATTTAGTATTCGGGTTACTCGGGTTGACCCGAATAATTTTTTTTACCCGCGTAACCCGACCCGAATAGGCTTAATCGGGGCCGGGTCGGGTTTTTTTGACACCCCTATCTGTCCCTCTCTAAAAAATTGCAATAATAAACATAATGACAGTTTTCAAAAAATTACCCCCTCCGTCCCAAAATTATTGTCTCCCGACAAAAAACACACAGTTTAAGAAAAATGCATTTATTACTGTTTTCGGTTTTTTACTTTTTGACAAAATGACAGTTTTACCCTTAGCTAATTAATTAAAGTCTTTTTTAAAGTTTGTAAAAATAATTTTAAACAAGTGTAATATAGTAAACTTGATCAAACTTCTCTATCTATTTTTAATAGTGGACAATTAAATTGGGACATCCCAAAAAAGAAACGTGGACAATAAAAATGAGACGGAGGGAGTATAAAATTCTGTCAACCAAACATGCGTAGGCATTTTAAATTCTAGAATTTTAAATTTTCAAGAATTTAAATTTCGTAGAATTTAAAATTCTAGAATTTCAAATTAATGAACCAAACGGCACCTAAGAGTATTTGAAAAAATTAAATTATAAAAAACCCTAGGTCGGTAATTTACATGTTTAAAACTAAAGATTTTTACAAGTTACAAATCATTTAGTTTGATGGCTTATTAATGTGTTAATTGTAGTCTTTTTTAATCTATGATAATTACATGCATACTTGTCATGGATGATAAGCCATATTCTTGATTTTTATATAAATTAATTGTTTAGACGGACTAAAACAATAAGCAATCAATTAATTATTACTCCAAAAGTTGGGGAAGACTCATTCTTTGTAATGAAGATGGAGACCGCGGATACTTACGCGAACAATGTGTTTTGTTGCTTTATTTATTTATCGCAAGATTAGAGTTTGTCTTCTGCTAACCCATTTCTGTCTGTTTATTTGCCTAATATTGTACTCCTTGTGACTTGATTTTATTTTGAAAAAGGATTTTTTGAAATTAAATAGACATAATACTATCGAAATTTGATGTAATTAGACTAATGTTCTTGCTAGTTTATGTGTCATCAAAGGTTGGGTTTACATCATACTTTTCTCTCGCGACGAACTTGCTTGAAACATTTGTTTAATAAAAGTTCAATTATAGACTTAAAGTTTTGCACTAATTTTATTAACGACCAAACTTGTTTAAATAAATGTCTTGCATCTGTTAAATGCATTGGGTTCGAGGTATTCTCGTGGCAAGGCTTAAGGTCTTGCCCTACCTTGTTACGGGTGCTGTACTCTATAATTTTCTCCCGCGAGACACATGCAAGTACATTGGTTTTAACAAATGGTCTAGGGTTTGAATAACTTCTAATTTTTTCCCGTGGCACTACATGCTTCGGCATGTAAGCAAATGATTGAATTACTTGAGGTTTTTGACCTTTCAAGGGTGTCAATCTAGGGTTTGGTTATTCTTTAATGTTTTCTCATGATAAAATGTGCACCCAAAAAGTTAACAAAATTGTTTCTTAACTTGTGCTACGAAGATGTACGCAAGCCTCTTCATACACTTTTTGATACACGTTTTTATCAAAATCTTATATACCCGTTTTTAAAGTTTAAGTCTATGTCGTCCAATTGTGAGGACACTTGCAATTGCTTTTTGTTCTATGACACTCGTAGGCAAACTGCAACCCACGGTGAGTTTTCTCTATAGGTCAGACATATGTTAATTTTTACATGTTCTTGCATTGGATGACTTCATCACGTATCGAGTATGTGATGAAGTCGTTGTAAACGCAACAGGTTTTACAACTCTCTAGGCAGAGTACCTAATCGTTGTAGTGTAGCGTAGCAAGGACTCGGGGGTTGTTATCGTTCTATAGGAGAATAGCGTCTGAAAGGTTGAACTAAACCTAACTAAGATCTAAGAGGTTGAGAGAAGATTATTTTTGTATTTTTATGTTTTTTATGAAAGCAGATAAATCGGGTTTTAAAGAGGTTTTGGTTTTAAACTAATTAAACTAATAATTAAACTAAACTAAATTTAGTGGAACTCGTATGGGAAGGCAAACTTATTTACTTAATCATGCACTACTCCTTAGTTTGCTTCTCCTAATACTATTGCTTGTCACACTTGTGATGATCTATGTAAGTATTTCCTAGGTCATGAACAGATTACACGAATCCACTGTCTATGTAATATTTTGTTAAGGCAACGCACAAGTAAGGTAGTATGAAGACTATTACAAGGCCCCTAAGAGTACATTACATGCATTAAAACACTTAAGAGGGATCAACCATATTAGGGGTAATAGTTTTCTAGAGCTTAACGCGCACATCCATCACAAGAAGCAATATTAAAAGGATACACAAACTAAGTTTCATGCAGTCATAAGTAAATACAAATGGATCTAGCCTAGCATGTTAAGTAAAAGCAAAGAACAAGAATTAATCAGACAAAACATAGACATATTGAAAGATTAAAGGATAAATGACTTCACTTGATTAAAACATGTGTTCAAGGCTGAAATATGAGGGTTTTTAAGCCCTAAAAACGAGCCTAAAAGCCGCTACACTCGAACTATATCGTTTAGGGTTCGTCTCCTAAAAGTTGCACACTAAAACCCTAAAAACGTAGGTGTATATATTGGAATTGAATCGCGACGGCGTCGCCAAAATCCTGACGTCGTCGCTTCACCGAATCTTCTTAGGGTTTCTTAGAGGCGGCTACGTTCTGACGCCGTCACATAATTCTTGACACCGTCGCTTGTAAGTTCTGACGGCGTCGCTAGGAATTGCGACGCCGTCTCCAGGCACTGTACGCGCACCCTTGAAACCACTTCGTGTAAAGTTGTAATCTTGTCCTGTTTTTTCGCAAATTGAGTCCAAGTCACGTGTATTTCCTCCAAGAGCTTCCCAAATGCTAAAAACACCAAAAGGAACGATTAAGCACATATTTTGGGCATATTTGCAAGATTTAGGGTGTTAAATGACCTCGAAAAGTGTATAAAATGACACCTCATCAAATACCCCTACACTTGGGATTTGCTTGTTCTCAAGCAAATGGGATTTTCTACCTAGAAAATAGCAATATCAGGGGCCTTTAACTTACTTTTCAAAGATAGTTCATGGCACAACCTATTAGACCTCGTAATTAAAAGCACATAAAACATATACTAGCACCTCACAATAAGTGTTTGGATTCTCTCTTTCTCTCAGGTGTATAATGAATTATAAAATAACACGCATTACCTATTCTAGCATATAAATTACCATAGGCTTGGTAAATGATCAAAAAACTCTACCGCAATAGCGTATAACACCTAGGAATTACTATCAAATATGTCTTAATTACTATCACAAAATTGTCTTTAAAGGGTTGTGATAGATATGGATTAAGTTAAATGGAAACGAAATGGATGTTGTATATTTGGGAGTGGATAGGGGTGGTGGATGAGTTTTAGATAAATACAAAACACACGTAAAGGCGTGCGCAAACAGCAAGATATACAAACTTACAAACAAGCTATTTCTCTTCTTCTTTATTAACGACTTATAAACTGAGCAAAATGCACAAACCCTGCACATTATTTTTATTCCTGTTTTTAAGCATACATTTACTTTACGTACACACATTTTGCCCTACTATCTTCTGTAAACCATAATTACAATACAAGACTTCTGAGGTGGCTTTATACTTGGCACTCCTACACATGGACAGCTTTCTTAGAACTCATTTATTACATAACCCTAACCAAACGACCCGAATTGTGAGGAATAAAAACTAATATTGCCGAGCGTACATACGCACATAATAGTAGAGAACATTTAATAACAACTGACTTTACCTCCCCCATCTTTGTTTACAAAATATAAAAACTACAATGAATTCCAATCATTCCCAAAACATGTATACATTAATACACAAGACTCGACTTAGCAACCATGTACTAACTCCAAAAAGTAAAAATTTACTCTAGGGTTTGATAACACACTCTAATGTATTAAAACAAGGAGTATGAAGGGGAAGTATATAAATACTAGAGAAGTCTAAGACGATTTAGGATGTAAACAAATATGAGGATAAGGGTGTAAACAATCTCTGCATTAATAATCACGGAAATCACACCAACAATATTACGAAGCTAACCGTCGAGAAAAGGACTACAGCTCGAAGGAGGTGTCATCCAGGGGTATCTTGCACTAAAAAGAAATGTCAACACAGCAAGGAAGTTAGGAATATAGTTAATAGATGAACGGCGGAATCGTAATAACTCGATATAGAGTATAAAACACTAGGGGTTCTTCCCTCTAAGATGCCATCATATCATTTAGCACATCACTAGGAACTCACACAAGTCGCAGATCCTACTAACACATCGGCACTCTCAGGATGACTCACAAAAAACATAGTTCTAAAAAATTAATACACTAAATTGGTACAACTCTCATATAGTTCTTTAACTGATACAGATGCCTCCAAACAAATAGCGCTAAAACCACATATTGGCAAGAAACAAATCCATGAACGCGGACACATATGTCTTTGCTCATATCCTTCTAGACTCAGCAAAGCTAAAGGTGAAAACTATCCTAGAGTATCAAAAAGTATGGATACTGAAATCCCTTAAAGATCTAGGGGCGAACCTCACATTTTGAGGTGGAATTTTTAAAGTGGTAAGGTTTTTATGCTAGTCATATATTTTCTATCCATGAGACGCTAAAAATACTTAGTTTTTTTAGTATGCGCTCCTAAGAACTTCAAAGCTTCTTCTTATCAAATATAACCTGCAAATCAAGGATAAGAAACAATACACGTAAAATCGGCTGGATAATAATATACAATGATGTGATTAGGGTTTTGACACTACGAAAGCGGTAAAGAGAGGATGCTTGTGCTAAATGAAATCGTGGTTTTCTGCAAGTTTTAGGGAAATTACAAATTTGGGAAGTTATTAATAAAAATTCGAATTTTCACAATTCTAGAGACGTGACCGAGCGTCACAAAAAATCCTGACGCCGTCTCCAGACAGTGTGAAACCACACTTTCACAATTCGTTATTCTTGGCAAAAAAATTATCTTGCACGCAATTCTTACACTTAGAGACTCTTACATTTCTTGCAGAAAATACTCATAGAATCCACAACATTATTCTCTAGCACAAATGATAACAGATAGATAAAATACACATATCTGTTATTAACCACAACAATGACCCTAAATAATCTAAAACAGACAAAAAATTGCAAAGATATCCTGTTTTGTGTTTTTGTGTTGCAAGGTAAGGATATTAAAAAATCACAAGAAAAACCGTAAAAAACGGACAAACACGGACACGAGAAACGGAAGAGTACAAGAGAGCCAAAGATTCAAAGCCAAAGTCAAATAAAGTCAACTTCATTCCCACTAAAGGGTCAACAGAAGTCAACTCACTAGAAGACAAATCTCAAAATATTCCATTTAAGTCCCTCAACTTTCCAAAATCACATAATGGTCCCTAAAACCTAAATGGGCCATACTGGATCCCAAAAGCCTAAAACCCTACGTCATACCCTTTTTATATAAATCCTTAGTGGACTTTTCCTGCCAAGTTTAAAAGTTATTTTACACTATAACTTTTATAAACCAAACACAAGGACCAATTGTGCCATTCTACCAAAGTTTAAAACGAATTACCCCCGTTGACAGTTAAAAAAGGCGCCAAGGCTTGGTTACTATTCATCCATCGCCCCAAAACACCCAAGCAGTCAAAAACAATGGGCTTTTGGAAATTGGAGTTCAAGACGATAATTCAAGGCTCTCTTACAAATGGATGGAGAAAATAATCAATCAAGTAGCTCCTTATGTTCTCTCAAAAAAATGCTATCAAATCCCGTAGGATGAGAGAAAGCACAAGGATGAGGATTTTGTTCATAAGCTCTCACACAACAAAAACAAGACTCACAACGGATTGCCACGTTTGCATCCTCGGTGTGAACCAAGAAAATCCAACGGCTCTAAATCATGTTCCCAATCATTTGAAGAATTGTACGGTTATATTAACATTGGACGTGAGGGAGCAAGTTAGAGCCTAGAAGGTTCAAGGACTGGCTATAAATAGCCCTCACCATCACACACACACACATCTAGTTTTTTTAGTAGCTTTAGGATTTAGCTTAATTCTCATTTTTAGCTTATGTATTTTCCTTTCCAGCTTTTGTAATTTCCTTTTAAAAGTAATGTAAACAAGCTTTTATATTAATGAAACTCAGTTTTACTTTGTCATAAGCTCTCTTGTTTTTAACTCATAAGCTTCATTTTTCTTCAATTGTTAAACTATTGTTCATAAGCTCCTATAAGCTCTTATCAGCTGTTACTAGTCTATATGCTAGTAACTGAGCTTAATCCTACCTTAATCATACTCAAACCCAATAAATTAGTTTAATACCTTGTCTTATTGGGATTATAAGCTTCTGGAAGGTGAGCCAGACATGGAAGGGCTCACAATGACTTTACTAGCTTATCCATTAGGATAAGCTAGAGCTAGTAGCTGCTAATTTGAGTTTATGCTTCTGTTTTGCTGAAGAAATTGTAAGTTCTCTTTTAAATTCCTTGTCATTTGAATTCTAGCTTAATATTTTCTTAATTACTTGTTTACTTTGCTTATATGCTTATTTAGTTGCTTATTTGAGCTTATTTTGTGTTTCTTATGCTTATTAATCATATTTACTTATCTGTTTTTAGTAAACATAGATTAGAACTTTAGTTTCTCTTTTCTATCATAAAACTCATAAAAACCAAAAAAATAAGTAGCTTATAGTGTAGATCTTAGAATTTAGCTTATTCAATTATGGATTTATGTTTATTAAGTTAGTTATAAGCTAGATTTAATCTGGTACTTAAGTCTTGTTAATTAATTTTCAAAATCATAAGCTCAAATGAAATATGTCAATTCCTTAAGGAGTGTTTGGTTTAAGCTTGTTTGACCACCAAAAGTCAAAGGCAATTGATAAAAGCTTTTGAGTTAGTTTAATTATCATGCAAAATCAGTAGAAAAGTTGTTTTTAAAAGCTAGATTACAAATTTCAAAAAGTTAGAGCTTAATTTCCTTGTCTCAGCACTAGGGGAATTTTTCCTAGTAATTTCACTTGTGAAAATTTGAACCAAGCTACTTTAGGCTTGGTTTTTGCTTGATTTATGTTTAGCCTTACTCAAGTAGGGTGTCTAAGTGCAGGTTACCCCTCTAGGATACCTGCACATTTGTGTCTTGCCTTGTGTCATTTGCTCTAGCAATGGTAACAAGTTACCACTACTGCCACTCTTAAATTCATTTCAGCTAGTAATTTTAAGATTTAGGTTTTAAAATTCAGTTTGCTTTAGGTTTAGATATAGCTTTAGATAGATTAAGCTTTAGTTTCCATTTTATAGTTCATTTCCTTAGGTGCATTTAGTTTTAAAAAGTCATTAAGAAGCCAAAATTTTCAAAAACAGTAGTAAAAATATTAAGCATTCTAATCTTAGAATTTTAAGTTGTAGTATCTGATTTTCTTGTTTGAATTTATAGATTATATCAAGGATAATTAGAATACTTAAGCTCAGCTTAAGTTTTAGCTTATTGAGAATTTGAGTTTTTCTTAATTTTAAGCTTTTTGAGTTTGTTCTTGAATTAGCTATTTTGATCCTCAATGTTAGTTGGTTTTTGTGTTTTCAGTAGAGTAAGCTTATTAGGATTAGTTTAAGCTCATCATAAGCTTCCAGGAACAGCTTTTGTTTTGAAATTTAAGCTTATATTTAAGCTTGTGCAACGCTTTTAGTTAAATCAAGCAAAAGTGAGCTCAAAAGCTCACTTTCTGAAATCAGATCTTCACAAGCTCTTTTTGAGCTTAATTTTGAGTTTAAGCTAGTATTGTCTTTATTAAAGTTGTTTAAAAACTTATAATCTTTAGTTTTTAGCTTTTGGTTTTTAAAATTTTCAAAAAAATAAAAAAAATAGCAAAAAGTGGTGTCTGCCAACCTCGAACCCACGACCTCACTCTTATAAACCCAACGCCTTAACACTTTGCTACATTAGCTCATCCGTTATCTTTTCCTTTCATTAAATACTTATACACATTTTGGCTATTTAAGCCAAATAAGTTGTCTAGCTTATTTCGGGGCTTATTTGATAAGCTACCACTTCGGGCTTATTTTTTCTAGGATTCTTATAGTTTAAGCTATTTTCTGTCTTTTTCCTAGAATTTTTACTATAAGTTTAGTATTTTTAATCTTTTATTTTCTTTAAAAACTTTAAAAAATCATAAAAAAATAGAAAATTAATCAGAAAAATAAAAATCTTTTTTATAAAATTTTCTTTTATTATAAAGTTTGTAGGAAAATTAGTTTCACTTTCGTAAGGTCTAATTTGCAAAAATTCACTTTTTAAAGAACGGGTTTTGTTCCCGTTCTCGGTTTTCAATTTTTATCTCTCTTTTTAACTCCGTTTTCGTTCTAGTTTTTTTTAAACTTCGTTTTTAGTCAATTAGAATACATTTTAAAAGAAAAATAAAAATTAAGTTTAATTTTGTAGAATTTAGGTTTTTGGCCTTAGTTTTAGTGTCTCGTTTCGCGTTTTTAGTTAAATTTTGAGTTTCCATTAATTATCTTTATGCTTAATTGTTAGTACTTGTTTATTTTAATCTTTTTAGTAGTTAAACAAATCAAACTTTGTTCCCCATTCAAATCATAATCCGAGCTAAAACGTAGTTTCAATTACACAAGTCGTTGGGGAAACGACCCGGGTGATCATACTTCCCAGTTAAATATACGTATTATATATTATATATATCTTTTATAGAGTGAATTTTCCTTAGGGAATTTTCTTAATTGCTCTTGTGGTAATATATCGTATATTTTATTAGTGTATTTTATTACATATCATGGATCAACGTTTTTATGCAAAATTCTATGCTTTACGTTTCACCCGAGAATAATGGGGTTGAAGGCGAGATCATCCCATGTAGCCACTTTTGTCTCGGCACATCCCAACCTCATCGACTAAGTGACCAGGCTTTTGACACCCCACAGAGACTAGTATCGGGACTCACGGACCCTCGGTTTCAACAACTCTTAGGTTTCTCATTTACACATATCTTATTTAATGTAATCATGAAATAGTCTAAGTTCAAAAGCATATTTAAATTAAATCACACTTATTACACTTATTATTAACATAATCATGCTGCAATCGTAACCTTTGACCTTTTTGAAGGCTGCAACATGGGTTGTGAGCCGGCAAGATACAGCAAACTTTTATCAGTCTCGGATTATTATTCATACTATGGGCTTTCTTTTGAAGACTGCAACATCGGTTGTGAGCCAGCAAGATGCAGCAAACTTTTATCAGCCCACAGTTTATATAATTGCCTTATTCATCATTCATCCTTTTCATTTTTCATTTTTTCCTTTTTTTACACTTTATTTTGCGATATATAGAAAAGACTTCTTTTTGGAAAATTTAAGTATAAATTCGAAGTAAGACTAAAATTATTGCTATCGACTACATTTCAAATTCAAAAGTTGTTGATTTAAGTTTAATTTTCAAAAGTAGCACGTATTATTAGTCCGGTTAGGAGCTTATGGGAGAAAAGGACACAAATTACACACATGAGCTTGTAAGATTTCCAAATAATCCTTGTTTAGCCTCCAACTCATACTTAACACTATCATTTTTCGTTCTTCGCAATGATTTGCGAACGCTTAGTCTAAAAGTTAAGGAACAAGCTAGAGCTCAACACGCTCGATCGGGTCAAAATTTATTCTTATTCTACCCAGCAGGAAAGTCAAAATTGTGACAAAACACTTATTTTGTTTTTGAAAAATTTTAAATTTTTTTCATTTTTTTGAAATTTTGGTTATATATAATGTACTTATAAATATATAAATATAATGATAAGAATCAAAAATCTGTCAATTGTAGTAAACCGGGAAGCATACAATTCCCGGGTCATTTATCCCCAACGAGGCGTGAATTTGAAAATTGTGTGTCGGTTTGGGAATTATGCTTGAATAATCAAAGATTTGAATTGGTTGTCTATTTCTACAAATAAAATGCAAAAACAAGTAAAAGAAACCCTAAAACGAAAACAATTTAAGTTAAAACCTAAAACGAGAACGTAAAAACGCGTCTAAAAAAACTAAATTATCAAAATTTAAACCTAAAATGAATTTTAAACTTTTAATAAACCCTAAGTGACTTAAATGTAAGAATAAAGAAAACTAAACCAAAAACAAAAACTTTTAAAGTAAAAAAACGAAGAAAACGAGAACGGGGTTCGAATCCCGTTCTTTAAAAATTGAAGTTTTGGAATTTAAACCCTACGAGTGCAAATTTATTTTTTCTAGGTCCTAAATGATAAAAGAAAATTTAGAAAAAAAGTATTTTATTTTTTTGATTTTTATTTAATTTATTATGATTTAATTACTGTTTTAACCAAAATTAATTATAAAAAATACTAAACGTTTTATAAAATTTCTAAAAAAATTCTAAAAATTAGCTTAAACTATGACAATCCTAAGAAAAATAAGCTGGGGTTGCCAGCTTATTAAAATAATCTGTGAAAAAACTTAAATGGGCTGAAAGGTTAAATAGCAAAAAAGGTATAAGAGAATAAATGATGCAAAGCCCAACAGGTGAAAGTCCCAAGGGCAATTGGTTATGAGGTAGTGTGTTAAGGCATTGGTTGGCAAAGGGGGAGGTCATGGGTTCGACCCCCATGCCTCACCCTTTTTAGAAAACATTTTTTTTTAAATTTTCTTTTACAAACTTATAAACCAGGCAAAAGTAACAAATTTTTAAAAAGACACTTTTAACATATCTTAAAAATAAACCACAAATAAGCAAGCTAAAAGTGACATAATAGGCTTCTTTCTAATAAGTCTAAATGGCTTAAAGCATTTGGCTTATAAAAACTAAATAAGCTAAGAAATTAGCTAAATAAGCTAAAACATCAAAACTTCTATACCTAATAAGCAAGTATGAATGAGAATAAGCAAATAAGGCAGACTGTTTTAACTTTTTACACTAAGGTCCTAAGGCTAAAGAAGCTTGAACAGTTATGCTTTTTTTGGGGAAAACAAGCAAATACAAAACAAAAATAAGCTAAACAAATAAGCTCCTACATTTAAAAGGCAAATCTAAACATAAAATAAGCAAGTGAAAATAGCAGAAAGGCTAAAAATATCAAATAAGCCAAAGGGCCAAGACTACATACAAAAACAGCCCAATAAGGCACTTTTGGGCTTAAATTTAAGCCACAAGATGGAACCTTATTGGCTTAAAGCTTATACTAGTGCCTACTAAAATAAGCAAAGAAAACAGAGTTTGAAATGCAAATAAGCTAAGAAAAAGGGCTATAAAAAGTGGTTGTTTGCACAGGGTACTGATTTTTAAATTTTGAAAAGACAAAATGAGCTTAAGCAGACTCAACAATAAGCTAGGTAATAAGCTTCAAATTGAAAACCAAGTCAAAACAGATGGAGTATGACCATCAATGAGCTTATGCTCATAAGCTCAAGATCCAAAAACACTTTTAAGTATCTGAAAATTGAAGATGAAAAATGGACTTTTGCAACTGAAAAATAACTTAGAACCCTTGACAAATTTTTGCAAGAATATAAGTAAACCAAAGGTAAACTATCCTACTGCATTTTTCTCTAAATGGAAGTAAGAACAACACCTCATAACACACTTTTAACCAAAAATTAAGAACAAACAATTTGAAAGCCCTTAAAAACTCAGATTTATACTACTTATAGAAAATAACTTAAGACTTATTGTTAAACTCTAAAAACTTTTAAAAACAGATGAAAAGACTTAATTAAAGCTGTTCAAAAGTGGCTTAATGACTCAAACCATTTTTGAACCATTTTTGACCCATTTTAAAGCTTATGCCAAACACCCCTTTAGGAATTTGGAAATCAAATTTAGCTTATAAAACACAGTGTAAACCTTGGATTTTTGAAAACAGATGATGAAATAAGTTTAACTAAGGATAATAAGCAAATTTAAACAGACAATAAGCACTTTAAAATAAGCTAATGAAATGAGCAGCATTAAGCTAAAAAGGGCAGTTTTAAATGAAAAACTCAGACAAATGAAATCTAATTGACAAGTAAGCATCAACTAACAACTAAAGATACTAATAAGCATAAACAAACACATAATAAGCAGGAATAAGCAAAGATAAGCAGTTAAAATAAGCTGAACTAGAAATAAGCTTTTAAAAGAAGTAAAGCAAAAGTACCTTGACTCCTTGCTCAAAACAGGAGTTTTTACCCTAAGTAAGCTCTAAATCCTACCCTTGCTTATAAATAAGCAATGCTAAATAACCCCATAAGCTCTTCCATTTCAAGCTTATCTTCCAAAAGCTTAAATATCCAAATTTGAGTTCAATGACACATAAAAACTCCCAAAAGCTAGTGTATGAGCTTAGATGAGTTAAACAGGTACTATGAGCTTATAAGAGCTTATAAAAAGGACTTTTAAACAAAAGAGCTTCAATTCATGAAAAAATAAAAAAGGGTAGATTTGCATAAAAACTTAACTTTTCATTAAATCATTAAAAGGTTACAATGCTTGAATTTTAAAGTACAATAAGATGTAAAAAAGCAATTCTAATAAAACTTAAACTAAAAAAAAACTAAAACTACTCTAGATATCTTTTTCACTTCTGTCTTCTTTCTCTTTTATAAGCAGTCCAAGTCTCTTCATTGTGTTTGTTGTGTTTTCTGTGTGAGAGAACTCCAAGTCTAATCATAGCCCTCAATTTGCCTTGACCCCAATCCAGTTAATCACAACCCTTGATTTTTCCTTGACCAATTAACACGCTTGGGATTGCCAGCGTGGATGAGTGCCCATGTGGGGTTGGGGTTTATTTGGGGAAGAGGTGAAGGTGATGTATTTGTCTGTTTGTTGCAGAGGATATGAAAGTGATGGGTGGAGGGTATGGCAGGAAAATAAGGGAGATATACAGTGTTTTGGTTGCAGGGGATAAGTTTAGAGGAAATGGCAACAATGGCCCCTAAAAGTGTATTATCATATTGCAAGAATCGTCGTTGTACTCTGCACATTTGGTCCTTGAGGTTAAGTGGTGTTTGCATAGTTAGTCCTCAAGGACTAATCATGTTAGTCCTTGAAGGACTAACAGTGTAAGTATAAAAGATGCTTGGGCTAACGGGCTGTTAAGAGGATTGTGCTTTTGGATTTGATTTGGGCCGTGTATTATATAAAAAGGGTGTATTGGGATTTTGGGCTTATATAAAAAAAGGGTTTAAATGAGTTTATATAAGTGGGCTGTCCCGGGCCCACTAGGTGGGTACGGGTGGGCCAACTTTTGAAAATTTAGGTTTTCGGGTTCGGTTTCCGATGCTTTTTCCAATGCCACTTCCCGAGGTTGACTTTGACTTGATTTGACTTTGACTTTTTGGCTTGATTTTGACTTTGTTTTCACGCTCTTTCCGTTCTCGTGCTTGGTTTTGTTGTTTTGGCTTCGTTTTTGTCCTTTTCTTTGATATCCGTTACCTGCACAATATCAATGCACAACATACAAATATAATGTATTTTTGGTACGTTTTTGATCATTTTAGCTCGTTTTTAAAGGTCAAAGGTATGTGTAATTAAACACGTACCAAAATCCCCCATACTAAACTATTGCGTGTCCTCACATAATGCTATAAGTAAACATTTAAGAAAACTAAGACCCTCAATCCCCCTCGACTAATAACCTCGAAAAGTAGCTAAGTGTTCATCGAGGGGAAATAAAGAATCAATAGCTTCGAGAAGCCCTGTTTTTACCATTTTTAAATATTCACAGTTACTACCACTAATATTTTTGTATATTTTTTTTCTCATTTTTTTGTACTTTTTTCTTTTTAAGCAACTAACTAACTTATTTGACTTTCGTTATTTTCATTTGGGATCATAGAACAAGTCGCACTTTAATCCTAAAATGCTCAAAGAGATAAATTCATCGTCCTCGACTTTTCACTTATTCCAAACCAAACTTAAAACGAAATCACCGCTAAATATGAGTTAAGATGCTAACACTACTCATATTTGTAACTTGTAAACTTTTCACACCCGGCAATTATTATATTAAGGTGAATGTGCCATTTCGAATTTCAACCGTGGATTGATAAGTGTAAAATACACATATCCGTTATTACTAAAAATGACCCTAAATGACCACAAATACACTAAAAATGGCAAAAATATACTTGTTTTTGTGTTTTGTGTGTACAGGTACGAATACATCAAAAATCATAAGAAAACCGTCAAAAACGGGTAAACACGGACACGAGAAACGGAAGAGTACAAGAGAGCCAAAGATTCAAAGCCAAAGTCAAAGAAAGTCAACTTCAGTCAACTATGGGTCAACATAAGTCAACTCACTAGAAGACAAATCCTAAATGTTACCCAAATAGTCTCCAAATGGGTTGAAGCCAAGGCGCTCCCCACCAACGAAGACAGAGTAGTTGTCAAATTTTTGAAATCCCTTTTCTCCCGATTCGATGCACCGAGAGCGATTATAAGAGATCGTGGGACCCATTTTTGTAACGACAAATTTGATAAAGTTATGTCTAATATGGTGTCACACCATCTGTCTTTCTGTGTCGCTTACCACCCTCAAACTAGTGGTCAAGTCGAGGTGACGAATCGTAGACTTAAAAGAATCTTAGAAAGGATAGTAGGAAAAATCCGTGCCTCATGGTCAGACAAGTTAGACGATGCTTTATGGGCATTCTGAACCGCTTATAAGACTCCAATTGGATTCACTCCTTACAAGTTAGTTTATGGAAAAGCGTGTCACTTACCCGTCGAACTAGAACACAAGGCATATTGGGCTCTTAAGCTTATGTGCCTTTTAGTTTGTCTTCACAAAACACTAATGAATTACTGCATTTATCAACTTTAAAGCAATTAAGCACCAAATAATGCAATAATTATATACAAGTGGGCAAAACAGATGGGATAAATGATATAATAAAGTGACGTTATTTGATGTCATCAGTGTGTATTCGGTTACAATAAGCCAAGGAGGGGGGACCAATTTGGTCTCTACAATTCTAGGGACATAGTGGAAACTTTGATTTAATTTCCAAGGTTTCATGCACAAGTATAAGTTATTAATTATATCGATCACGCAAGTAACGAAAAATTAATAATGGCTTTACGAAAATTACTAAAAATTTAAATATCAATTAAAAACATTAAAACGCGTCTACTAAAGAAAGATTAAAATGATTGAATGTACGGATCACTTCCGATAATGATTCTTAATAATAACGGGACAACTTCCCGGTTAAACGTAAAAATTAAAAGAACGTCAAAAATCCAAATTATCAAACGGAAACGGCTATAATATTGATCGGAAATTTGCGGCATGTCACATCCTTTCCCCATTAAAAGAGCCTTGTCCTCAAGGCTTACGACGTAGCATTATCCACGGGCGCAGAATTTGGGAAAAGATAAGGATACTTCTTTTCTATTTGATCTTCACGCTCCTAGGTGAACTCATGACCTCTCTTAGAGTTCTAGCGTACCTTAACAATCGGAATACGACTCTGCTTCAAACGTTTGACCTCATGGTCCATGATCTTGACAGGTTCTTCGATGAAGTAAAGTTTATCGTCAACTTGGATTTCCTTCAACGGTATAGAAAGAGGTTCGTTAGACATGCATTTCTTCAAATTTGGGATGTGAAACGTACTATGAACTCTACTCAACTGCTCCGGGAGTTCCAGTCGGTAGGAAACAATTCATAATTTAGCAATGATCTTAAAAGGTCTAATATAACGAGGGTTCAGCTTTCCCCGTTTGCCAAAACGTATCACCCCTTTCCATGGTGACACTTTCAGCATGACCTTATCTCCTACTTAAAACTCAAGGGGTTTTCGTCTTACGTCGGCATAGCTCTTTTGACGATCACGGGATACTTGGATACGGCTCTTAATTTGAACGATCTTCTTAGTTGTCTCGTGGATGATCTCTGGACCAGTGAGCTGACTATCTCTAACTTCAGCCCAGCAAATAGGTGATCAACACTTGCGCCTATACAACGCCTCAAATGGAGCAGCCTTAATGCTGGTATGGTAACTGTTGTTATATGAAAATTCCACCAACGGTAAGTGTCTATCCCAACCTTTTCCAAAGTCTAGTACATAGGCACGTAACATGTCCTCCAATGTTTGGATGGTCCTCTCACTCTGACCATCGGTCTGTAGGTGAGAAGCTGTACTCATATCCAATCGAGTACCTAATGCTTTATTAAGAGACTTCCAAAAATGTAAAGTAAATCTCCCATCATGATCCGAGATGATCGAAACTGGTACTTCATGTCTTGAGACTACTTCCTTCAAGTACTGTCTCGTCAACTTCTCTAATGTGTCATCTTCTCTCATAGGTAAAAAATGAGCAGACTTAGTGAGACGATCAACGATTACCTAAATCGTGTCTTGACCGATTGCCGTCTTTGGAAACTTAGTCACAAAGTCTATCGTTATGTTCTCCCATTTCCATTGCGGGGTTTTCGGTTGAACCAAAAACCGGACGGCTTCTGATATTCTACCTTAAGCTTGGCACACGTTAAACACTTGCTGACATAGGTGGCAATTTTTGCTTTCATGCTGGGCCACCAATACAGATTCTTCAAGTCTTGGTACATCTTATCTGATCCAGGATGGATGGAATACTTTGACTTATGAGACTCATGCATAATCAAAGCTCTCAGGTCACCAAAACGCGAAATCTAACTTCGATTGTTCAAACATAACGTTTCGTCAACACGAGGTTCTAGCTTGTTAATCATACCATGCAGATCTTTGTTGATGAAGTTCTCTTCTTTTCTGGATTTCGATTGAGCACTCAGAATCTGCTTAGGAAGATTTAAACCAATAGTCATAACTAAGGCCCGAACTCGTAGCGGCTTACTTCTCTCCTTTCAGCTCAGGGCATCAACCACCACATTTACCTTTCCTGGGTGATATCGAATCTTACAGTCGTAGTCGCTCAACAGCTCTAACCACCATCGTTGTCTCATGTTCAGCTCCTTCTGATTGAGAATGTGTTGAAAACTCTAGTGATCAGTAAACATGACACACTTCGTACCATATAGATAGTGTCTCCACATCTTCAAGGCAAACACTACTACACCAAGCTCTAGGTCGTGTGTAGTATAGTTCTTCTCGTGAACCTTGAGTTGGCAGGATGTATAAGCTATGACCTTCTCCTTTTGCATCAAAACCGCACCCAACCCTTTATGCGAAGCATCGTAGTATACCATGAAGTTCTCACTTCCCTCAGGTAAGGCCAAGATCGGTGCACTATACAATTTCTGTTTCAACAACTAAAATGCAGCCTCTGCCTTTTCTCCCTAATCAAACTTCATACTCTTTTGAGTGAACTTCGTCCTAGGCCTAGCGATTTTTACGAAACCTTCAATAAATTGTCGATAGTAACCGGCCAAACCTAAAAATTGATGAATCTCGGTTGGTGTCTTGGGTGACGCCCAATCTTTGATTGACTCAATCTTAGCGAGATCAACGTGAATGCCTTCACTATCAATCACGTGACCAAGAAATTGTACCTTTGACAGCCAAAACTCACACTTTGAAAACTTGGCGTATAACTCCTCCTTCTTAAATAGCCTCATAATTAACTTAAGGTGCCCTTCATGCTCCTTTTTGCTCTTGGAGTAGATCAAAATTTCATCAATGAATACGATCACGAATCTATCTAAGTACGGTTTGCACACCCGATTCATCAAATCCATGAATACTGCCGGTGCGTTAGTCAAGCCAAACAACATTACTTGGAACTCGTAGTGACTATAGCGAGTCTTAAATGTTGTCTTTGGAATGTCTTCCTCACGAACACTGAGTTGGTGATAACCAGATCTCAGGTCGATCTTAGAGTAGACTCTTGACCCTTGAAGTTGATCAAACAAATTATCGATTCTCGGAAGTGGATATTGTTTCTTCATAGTAAGTTTGTTTAGTTCATAGTAGTCGATACACATCCGAAAAGATCCATATTTCTTTTTGACAAACAAAATCGGAGCTCCCCAGGATGAGGAACTGGGTCTTATAAATCCTTTGTCAAAAATTTCTTGCAACTGAGTGGATAACTCTTGCATTTTGGCTGGTGCTAATCGATACGGGGCTCGTGCAGCAGGTACAACACCGAGGACTAAGTCGATTTGAAATTCAACTCGTCGAGCAGGTGGTAGTCCAGGAAAGTCTTCTGGAAAGACTTTAGGAAATTCCTGTACAATCGGCACGTCCTCAAGTTGCTTCTCCTCTAACTTATCCTCAGTTTTCTTGGATGTAACTTGCGCTAGGAATACTTGACATCCCTTCTGTATATACTTCTGGGTCTTCGTACACGATATGATATTCAGCTTTGACTTACTTCCGCTGTCACAATCATCACCTCGGATTATCAATACTTCATCTCCATAAGGGATACAGACGACCTTCTCATCATAAACGATCAACGCATGGTACTTCACCAACCAATCCATACCGATGACGACGTCAAAACTACCAAGTTCTACGGGCATTAGATCTATGTCGAATGGATGACCTAATAATCTTAACGTATAGCCTCTAAGGACAACATTTGTTTCTAAAATTCTTCCATCGGCAAGTTCTATGGCATAACTAGTGTCTAAAAGTGGATGTGCAACATTAAGCAAAGCAAAAAGTAACGACATAAAACTTTCGCTATCGAGGTCACCACGAATCTAATAACATAACAGCATATATCATTTGAGAAGGAGAACGTACCAGTGACGAAAACATTGGAATCAGGTTTGCTCCTCCTCCTCCAATGGCATAAGCCCTTATTGTAGCTTCATTACTTCTAGTCTGGTTTCTTGTCTTGTTCCCATTCTTGTTTCCAGTCTAGTTTCCACGGTTCTGATTCCCTCAACTTAGAAAAACAATCCTTCCTAAAAGTCCCCCTTTCCACACTCATAACAAACAATTACCCACTATTCCCGAACCGAGTGCTCTTTTGAGGTTTTAGAGTAACAGTGGACCGTTACAATTCCTAAGTCATTAAACCCGACTCTCTTACATTTCCACATCTCACATTAAACGGCCCCCCGGATGGGTGAAACTTGTTGCACTTGTTGCAGTAAGGGAAAAGATCCAACATACCCTTATTATCTCATTGTTTCCCGGCCATGTAAGCTCTAGCCACACACTAGATTATAGTTCTTTTAAATTTTGTCATAAAATCCAAAAAAACCACCAAAAATATTAGTAAATCATAGTTTTAAATCTTTAAATTTAAGTTAATTTAGATTAGTTTATAATTGTGTGTTCACAATGAATTATATTTTAAAAGAAAGCTAAATCTTGTACCTGGTATAAAAAGTATTATAAGTTAGATTTCAATTTTCAATCAAAAAGCTTAATATAACTCTAACAATCTAAAAGGAGTGTTATGGTATTAAGCTAGTATTGACATCCAACAAGTCAAAGTGAATCCTCAATTTTACGGAGTCAGTTTCTAATACTAATTCATTTTATAATCATTAAGAATTGATTTTCTCACAAAGTTTAGTTTTCAAAATTAATGAGTTTATGGTTTAATATTTGTGTTCCTGCACCAGGGGACAAAGTTGCTTTTCTTTTTTGTCTATCCCCCGACCCCCCCCCCGCTTAGTGTGTTTGAATTTAATTTTGTACACACTCAACAAGAGTGTTAAGTGCAGGTTTAACCTCACTAGGTTACCCTGCACATTTGGTTTAGCTTTTGACCAATTGCATCGCAGTCAATAACAAGTAGTTGTACTGCTGATCTTTTAGTCTCATTTAGGTTAGTAGTTGTAGGATTTAGGATCATAATTCAGTAAGCCAATAGATTAGAAATAGACAAGATAGATTTTTCTAAGTTTTTCATTCTCACTAAGCTTATTTGCATAGGTACATTTAGCTTAAAAAGTCATTTATTAGCCAAAAAGCCAAAAACAGTAGTATTAGCTTAATGATTTAGATTTTTGATTAACTAGCTTATAGTATAGGTTTTTATGATTGAGTCTTATAGTTTAAGCATCATTAGTTAAGTTTTCAAAAGGGAGCCTTATTACCCGCTTATTAAGCCTTAGCTATGTTAAATATTTAGCTTCTTTGGACTAGTGCTGAATAAGCTACTTTCATCATCAATTTCCGTTAGCTTTTAGTGTTTACTATGTAATAGCTTTTACATTGTTAGTTAATACATCATCCATTAGCTTTCCATAACAGTCTTCTTCAGTATGTCAATTTGAGCTTTAAATTGATCTATGTGCCTAGTGCTTTAAGTGAAAGTGAGCTCAAAGGCTCACTTACTGTGTCAGTTACTTCATAAGCTCTTTTTGAGCTTGTTTTTGAGTTTTAGCTTATGCTCCATTTATTAAAAGTGCTTACAATTAAGTCATTTATAAGTTCTAACTTTTAGTTTTTGCAAAAAGTGAAAAAATAAAAAAAGTGCAAAAAGGGGTGTGTTGCCAGACTCGAACCCACGACCTCACTCTTATAAACCCAACGTGTTAACCATCATGCTACAATAGCTCATCCGTCTACTTCTCCTTCCACTTAACTCTTATACTCATTTTGGCTATTTAAGCCAAATAAGCTGTCTAGCTTATTTGTTGAGCTACGACTTTGAGCTTATTTTTCCTAGGATCCTAATAACTTAAGCTAATTTTTGTATTTTTTTTAGAATTTTTCCGATAAGTTTAGTATTTTTAATCTTTTATTTTCTTTAAAAACTTTAAAAAATCATAAAAAATAGAAAAATAATCTGAAAAATAAAAATCTTTTTTATAAAATTTTCTTTTATCATAAAGTTTGCAGAAAAATTTATTTTACTTTCGTAGGCTCTATTTTGCAAAAATTCACTTTTTAAAGAACGGGTTTTGTTCCCGTTCTCGGTTTTCAATTTTTAACTCTCGTTTTAACTCCGTTTTCGTTCTAGTTTTTTTTAAACTTCGTTTTTAGTCAATTAGAATACATTTTAAAAGAAAAATAAAAATTAGGTTTAATTTTGTAGAATTTAGGTTTTTGGCCTTAGTTTTAGTGTCCCGTTTCGCGTTTTTAGTTAAATTTTGAGTTTCCATTAATTATCTTTATGCTTAATTGTTAGTACTTGTTTATTTTAATCTTTTTAGTAGTTAAACAAATCAAACTTTGTTCCCTATTCAAATCACAATCCAAGCTAAAGCAAGGTTTCAATTTCACAAGTCGTTGGGAAAACGACCCGGGTGATCATACTTCCCGGTTAAATATACGTATTATATATTATATATATATCTTTTAAGAGTGAATTTTCCTTAGGGAATTTTCTTAATTGCTCTTGTGGTATTATATCGTATATTTTATTAGTGTATTAAAACTACCACATCAAGTTTTTGGCGCCGGGATTATATTGGCAGCAGTTTTGGCAAACTTTTAAAAGAAAGACGGATCAAAGCATTCGGACTCAAGTATTCTTGCTCGATAGAAAAGATAGAGCTTACCCTGTACTCCTGAGAAGAGCTTCAGAACAAGTCTTTCAACTTCCACTAGCAAATTGATAAACTATCTTGCTTCCCGTTTGTGCCACCACCATCATCTGATAGTGGTTTCCATTTTAACAAACAAAGTGTTTTGGGATGTTACAATGGAACTCAAACTGTTTCTAATTTCAAGATATCTGGTTCTTACTACAGCCATGGCAGACGTCTTTATGCAAGAGTATTCATCCAAGTGTCTTGTCTACACTGTTACGACGGGATGTGACCTACCGCTGTTGAGCAGATAATGAGCAAAAAGTATAAGCGGTCTTTGTCAATAACAATTCAAGATGGATTAAATGTCGGGAGTTAAATTGGAGAAGGCATTTGTACTTATTCGCGTTATCAAATCCGTGCCGACTTCATCCCATACCCACGATTACTGAAGATCATGCATCAGCATTAAATGACGGAACTTTTCCTGACATTTCAAGACGTAGCCCTGCGGATGCTTATCACAATTTCAAGATGATGATATTTATTAAGAATATCTCTCAATTCAGGAATAAACAAGAACAAGGTTGGAGGGATCGAGATACCAGCCATGGAAGATCACAGATAAGAAACATGAAAGCGATACAAAAGCAGTTAAAAATTGTTAGCAGAGGGTTTTTGTGGCCTTAGATGTAAACCTCCTGACTCAAGTCACAGCCGACTGAGTCACCCAGGGAACGCATAGGAACACTAACGCCCTTCTTAGGTCACGCAACGCCGGCTACCGAGAACAACTGTCAAGTGTTCCCAAAATGATCAACTGTGATACGTTTCGATGTATCCGTCAAGGGCAGATGCTGTACGACTAACACGCACCTGCTCATCACCAGTGCCATCAATCAAAAAGAAGAGCGTATGAGAAAGAGAGATGAATTTTTACAAGGAGCATGATTCAATAAAGTGGGGTCTTCTGAGAACAAGAAGTTCGGTGAAGAACAAGAACAAGAGAGTAAAATGAGGCACTGGTATACAAACACTGGCATCTGAGGAGATAGAAGAATCTTTGAGTTAAAGTATACCTGGAGAATGTTGATGATTAGTTGCACACGTGATTCACTTCCCCTAGGCATGATGTCACATCTATGTTGCCCAGACACTAAGTTAGAGCCCAACTTTGGATAAAATGCAGAGACTAGAGGAAAGAGATTGTTTCAGGAAAAGAAGGTGGGATACCAGATAAAAGAAACTCTCACGGTGTCGTAGAGGGTTACCAATAGTGTTACATCCAGTAAATGATGAGATGAAGAGAGATGAAAATAACTGATGAAGTGTTTGAATTAAGGAGAAGGGTGAAAGGAAAGAATGTAGAGGAGTCTAGGATTTCACCAATTCCTTCACCAACTAGATCACCTAGGAATCTCTCTACTCTCGTATCTTCGGATACAGAGAAACTCCAGGAATTGACGGTTACTTCATTCCTAATACCATCATCAGTTCATCTGAACCGAAAGTTAACAAGAAACCAATCAACTTCTAATCATTGATCTCAAGGCCAAACCTAATCGATTCAAAAAGATACAAGACTTTTCTATCAGACTTACAGGAGGGGGGGGGGGGGGGGGGGGGTGGCGATTATGGTGTTACGTTATTGACACATCTCAAGAAAGCTTCATGGCCACGGAAATCAAGTTATCAAACTTGTTGATCTATCTTCATGATGGTCAAGATGGAAACACTACCCTCGTTTGGTGAAAGAGAAAGTAACCGAAGCAAGTTAAGCAAGGAATTTCGCCTGTGCAAGTTCGAGATCAAGTCTTTTCCGTGCGTGTAATCGTTTGCGAGAATGGTTAATTACTGGAAATGGAAAACGACAAAGAAAAACGAAAGATGTAATCTCTAAGCTATCATTATGCAAGAACGTGGGTGTATGCAGGTCACAGATATCATCAACAGATTCAAACTGCACTTTGACAATGGCTATTCCTTCTTACGTTGATGCATGCTGTACGCAGTTATAATTATGGTAGGTCATATTTCTGTCATATTTTATCGGCATAAGTATCAAGTCATCCTCTGTTCGAGAACAGACAACACATTGTAACCTGCTATGAAGGCTGATCCTCTTACAACAACAAGACATAGCGAAGACTGGTGCTCTCAAGATGAAGTTTGAGAATAGACGTCAGGTACCATAACGCTTCTGATAGAGCATTCTGCTGTTCGCTCTATGTGACAAATAGATCAGGAACGATCCTCATTATGATGCATATCCTGAGGGGTGAGAATAGTGCAAAGAAGGCTAGAAAACAATTGAGAGTTAAGAAGCATATGTACTGGAGAGTCATCGGATTTAGGATAAGTTAATGTAACGAGCGGAACACAGGTCCGTTCTACTTTAGGAAATGCAAGAACAAGATGATTGAATTTGATTTCTGGACTGATTCTTTGTTTATGAAGATGATATGAGATTCCAACTTAAAGCAAGTAGACCAGACATCGTGAAGATGATATCTATAGATCAATTGATGAAGCAAAGTTGCGAGAATATGACGGAATGAGATACTAAGACAAGTTTTAAACTTTCAGAGATGAACATCAGTATTCACATTGATGCAGATAGAAGTATTTGCTTTCTGCAAATAGACCATTGTTTGGGAAAACAGAAAAGGAAATTCCATTGTCTCTCTCTTCAGCAGCATGAACATCCCAAAGATCACACCATTAGTTCAAAGCTGTCAAAGAGATCCTGAAGCTCCAGCACTATCTCTGATCAATCAAGACCTTTTGTTCTTGAAGAAAGGAAATTCAGGTCATGAGAAGATCATTCTGTCACTTCATAAATTTCCTGCAATTATCTTCAATGATGATGATATTGAAGAACGGACTTCCAGATAGGTTAATAAGTGTATAAAGAAGTTTAATCCTTATGCAAGATATGGTGTTAAAAACTGGAAGAATCCTCATGCGAAGATCTTCTACATAAGGAGACAGAAAGAACCTGGAAGACCGAAGGAAGAGATCTATTCAAACTCTAAGATCGTTCAAGTCATCAAGACATAATGAGAATTGGGTCATGGACATAAGTTTATCACAGAGATTGTGGCAAGAAGAGCTAATGATTGCATAGTGTCAATAACCGAGCCAGATTACAAGAACCTCAATAAGAATGACATTGAAGACATGTATATGCTGATGGTGAATAACAAGGTACATGATTATGCTAATATAGGATTGCTATGGTCTCTATTAGTGTTCATCAGGAGTTCAGTGATTTGGGAAAGAGTGTATGATTTTTAACTTGGAATGGAAAGCTATCAACAGAAGATTAATCTCAATGCACCAACAATTACATTCCTAGGAATTGAAGAATATGATGTGTTTTTTATTGTCTGTGATCCTGTACATGGAATCATTTACACTAATAGTAAGAAAGAGAAAAGGGTGATGAGACATTCAGAGATACATAAGTTTTGTGATGCAACACTGAGAAGAACGCTTGAAGGACTAAAGAGTTATTATAATGATGTCAAGTATGGCTATGTGCAAAAATAACTCAATAATGATGAAGTTGAGTTTCTTAAGTTATTTGAAGAAGAGATTGAAGTTCGATTGAATTATCGAGATCAAATGAGAAGATGAGAGATGTACGTGAATGGAAGACCACTTGGACCAAGGAGGGAACGCCCAGAATAATCAACCCTTAGGGGGAGATTGTTAGGTTTATGGAAAAGTGTCAATTATGTGGTTTTATTATATTTTGTTATTAGACTTTATTTTGTTTAGTTTAATATAGTGTGTAATAAGATTTACTATGCTTTAAGTAAGAAATAGCATAATAACCAAAGTCTAGGGACTAGTATTGACAAGTTAGGAAAATAAGGAAGGGAAGCCTCCCTCTCATTGCCTATAAATATCCCTCTAATCTTCATTAGAGGGTGATGCCCTTGTAATTAACTCTTATTTTCCCTCCATAATAAGATTTGAATTTTCCCTTTACTTGCCCTCATTCTCTCTAATCTTACATGTTGATATGATTGATTCAAGATTCATGTGACCTAACAAAGAGCATCATTGAGGTTGAAAGTGAGGCATAGGCCGACAACATCGATGACGTTGTTGGCATCTCCGTGAACATTCGAGACAAAAAAAATTATCTCTGGTTTCTACTAACAATACAAACAGAGGAAATGGGTAAATTTGAGTATTGATATTAAGAAATCTTCAACTACTTAAGTCTAATTTGTCATGTTGTGATTTTGTCTTTTCTTGATTATTAAATTTTGCAAGATATGTTCATTTTCTTTTCACTTTTCGGAGAAATTATGACATGATGACAACCTATAAAGATTTTACACCAATTGATTTGCAAAATCTTATAGATGTGGAGAACTCCCTGCAGTATACTAATAGCCTATAGGTTCAGGAAACTTGCCTAAAATAAGTAATAATAAGTTTAGAAAAGATGAAAGCAACTTGGAGAAGACATGCTAAAAGTTGGCTTCATATTTATACAAAGGTTTCTTCCATGCACTTCTTTGTGAAAAAGGAAGATGAATAAAAGTTTTGCAAAAAAGAGGTGAAAGGAAATATAAATGTTTAAAATTTACTCGTACATTATTATGTTAATTACAATACTCTTTGTTATACACACATTTGATTGCACCCAAGTGCACCATGAAAAAATGGGGGGGGGGGGGGGGGGGGGGGGGGGGGGGGGGGGGGGATATATATTACAAAAATTTGATAGAACATGTCTATTTATCAATCCAAAAGTAGGAAATCGAGACACTACAAATCATCGCACTGCTAATGCAGTCGCCAATAGATTTATCAACGCATTAGTATCTTCTATTGTAAGCTCGATCCTAAACTCATGTAGGATCGAATGTTCTTGGTCCTACAGACCTACGATGAACCTTTAAAACACATAACATCATTCAAGTTGGCAAAATATGGTGAATGGCTGTATTCAACAAAAGTGCACAAAAATATATCATCCTAACAGATAACCTGTTCGTTTTCATTCATTTTGCTAACTTAGAATAGTTAGCTAACAAGTCAAGATCAAATTTAAAGGTTAACAATATATTTCACTACATGTGATTCTTGAATCATGATATAACTTTGACCTTTTTAGCTTCACGGATTCCATTGTCTTCATCGTCAATGGCCTCATTAATTTCAGAATTTTTAGCCTCATCTATCCTTTTACATTTAAGAAACTTCACGACCCCTTCTAGTACCACCTCTACATTGTCAGATTTCATAAGCTCTTCAGCCACCTCCGCAGCTATCACCTTTTTGCACTTGATTAAGTCATTGATTTCCTCAAATCGCCAATGGTGGTCCTTGTTGGAAATTAACAATCAAGTTAATCATTTAACTCTTACGAGTACGCAGCGGATAGATCTAGTCTAGTATAATCAATTAACATACATATACACACAATAAGGGACATGAATAATAAACAGAAAACATACCCTTGTAGTCAACAGCAAATGATTATGAAACAAGTGACTAAATGGTCACCTCTATGAGTGCTCACACAAACATGTAAACAAGCACGCCCGATGCTAGTCCAACTTCCGTATGTTTACCATAGCAACTTGTAAATGGTTATACCTTCTGAAATCAATCACAAAAAACCCCCTTGA
Organism: Tanacetum coccineum; assembly: GCA_026074375.1. Taxonomy (NCBI): domain Eukaryota; kingdom Viridiplantae; phylum Streptophyta; class Magnoliopsida; order Asterales; family Asteraceae; genus Tanacetum; species Tanacetum coccineum. The sequence continues at coordinate 178,737 of BQNB010000087.1, forward strand.
TTCTGGACAAATACAGAATAAAGAAATTAGGGTTTAAGTCTAAATTCGGTGTAACAATAGGGCAATCCAACCGAAAATCACCAAAACTCAAAACCCTAATCGAATCTAATGGTTGTCACTCCTTGACAACCTGTAAACCAAAATAATGGACCCTCTGGAACAACCTTTGATCAAATCACAATACAAAAAAACACCTAAAGGTGTTTACCGAAAATGGCAGAACCGAAATCTTAAGAACCCTAATAAGGGTTTAAGGGTATTCGGCTGTTTCTTTGTGGAGAGGAAAGGAAGGCAGCTTTTTGAGGTTTTTTAGATGTATGTCACGACTGAAAAAAGCTAGGGTGAGGGGGTTTATAAAGCCTCCAAGCCCTACTCTTGATAAGGATCAAAACTATGAGTTTTAACCTTATCAAAATACTTCTAAAACTAATCATGCACTTCCTTTCCTTATCACCATCATTCAACGAACCAAGACACTATCCAAGAACCTTCTTATGCCTTCTTAAAACCGGCCACAAGATAAGGTATCCAAGGAATTTTGTCTTAGTTTCTTTATGTCCAAAACGGTTTACATTTAATAGGTTATGTGAAGTTAAAACGTGCTCTAAATGTTTTTCGTGTGTGCCCCCAATAGGCTCACACACTTCTAGTTGTGTTCGAGCTAATCCAACTCACATAATCCAACAGCTCCCACTTGGGAGTTGGAGTAGCATATAGCCCATACACTAACGACGGAAACGTCTACTACACTCACATTCGTTTTTAAAACCGAAGTGTCTGAGATCAAGTTTTTCATAAACATTCCTCAGTAGCATGGTTATTTTAACCCTTGTTAAATAATCATCCCTTGTTCAAATACCGTTAACCATGGATATGGATCCTGAACTCAATCCATATAGTTAAACCATTTAATTCTCTTATAGAATTTAATTCAGATATACCAAAATGTAATCAAAAATCATCTTGCATTACCTTTGGGTTCGGCCAAACAATTATCTGATTAATTCTGGAGAGGCGCCAATGGTATCATTCTGCACATCAAGTGGAGGAACAAATTCTTTCTTGAATACAAGTGTTGTGAATGCTGCTTCACATCACTTCCAATAATAGTCTTTATAACTACCATTTTCAGACGAGCGTTTGACTTAGAATTAAAAAGTGATATCCACACATACCAGAACTTGTTTGTATTCTCAAGTCTAAGGATGACTTACTACAATTACCAAAATTTACGTATGATAACAGAATCCATAATAGTAAACAATCAAGGTTGGGGTGTCCAATACGCATCCTATTGAGTAACCTTATGAGTTTGGTAGGAACCATCCATAATTCAAAGAATAATAACACAACAACTTAACATTTCCTTATGTTAACAATACTCCCATACTGTTAACCGACAATGGACATATTTAGAATGATAAATCATTTATGAATTAAATATGCAAATACAGGACAAACAATTGTTATATGAATGATAACAAATACCTCGTATCTTTATTCATCAGAAAATAAAATTGTCTTACAATCCCAATTATCCAAATGACTAATAAACACAGATTTACATGAGACTACTAGCTGGAAGCATTCTAATATTCCTAGTAAGTTCTGAATGCTTAGGAAAAGCCAACGCTTTTGTAAACGGATCAGCTAAGTTGTCATCTGTGTGGACTTTTTCTAACTTTATGTCACCAAATTCAATAACTTTACGAAGGTAGTGAACTTTGGCATGGAAATGTCTAGCACCTTTAGTGATTCCAGATTCATTAGCTATAGCGATTGCTCCAGTATTATCACAATACATATTAATGGGTTTTTCAATTGTGAGAACAACACCAAGCCCAGAAATGAATTTCCTAACCCAGACAGCTTCCTTAGAAGCATCAAAAGCAGCAATATACTCAGCTTCTGCAAATGAAGTAGCGAACTTTGCTTTGCTTGGCACTCTTCCAATCAATAGCATCTCTATTCAAAACGAACACATATCCAGTCTGCGACTTGAGGTCATCAGCATCTGTCAGATATCCAGGATCAGTGTAGCAAAAAACCTTGAGCTCTCGTTTTAGATCACCTCTGTAAACTAAAAACATGTCCTTAGTATTCCTGAGATACTTCATAATGTTCTTAATAGTATTCCAGTGAAGATCACCTGGATTCTATTAAAATCGGCTTGTTATATTCTGAGTGAACGCAACATCATGGAGAGTACATCTCACAACATACATAATAGAACCCACAGCCGAGGCATATGGAACATTTTACATGCGCTTTAACTCAGCAAGTGTTGAAGCACCTTGTGATTTACTCAATCTAAGCTTTTCTTGCATGGGGATACTTATACGTTTCGAATTCTCCATGTGAAATTGCTTTAAGATTTTCTCGATATAAGCACTTTGGCATAAACCAATTAACCGTCGTGATCTATCTCTGTAGATCATGATTCCAAGAATATATGCAGCTTCACCTAAATCTTTCATAGCAAAACATCTTCCAAGGTAGGATTTTACATCTTGTAACATTGGAATGCTGTTTCCCATGATTAATATGTCATCGACATACAAGATTAGGAATTTAGATATACGCATGGCTCATTACGATTTTGAGTGAAACCAAATTTCTTTATTTCATCAATCAAATTCGGTTTATTCCATTGCTTGAAGCTTGCTTAAGCCCATAAAATGTAACGCTTCAGCTTGCATACTCGTTTGGATATTTTGGATTGACAAAACCTTCATGTTGCTACCATTTAAACCTCTTCCAAGAGATCTCCATTAGGAAGGCAAGTTTTGACACCCATTTGCCAAATCTCCTAGTCATATACCGGTTTATGGCAATAAGAATCCTATAGCTCTAATGACTGCAACAGGTGAGAAGGTTTACCTCATAACAACCATGGGGTATTTGGGGGGATAAGCCCTTCGCCACAAGACGAGCATTATAGGAGTGTACAGCTCCATCCATGCGTCTTCTTCTTGAAAATCCACTTGCCTACCAACGATCTGCCATTATGAGGAAGTTCACCAAAGATCCAAACTCCCGTGTCATTCATGGATTGCTATTTCACATTCATAGCATTAAGCCATTTTATCAACTCAGGGTCTAACTAAGCCAGCTTTAATAGTATAGTGGGTTTTCACCCGAGATCCCTAACTCATGTTCCTCAGCATCGATGTATTAACAACATACGATCTTTTGGACGTCTTTTTCCTTGTTTGGACCTACGAATGGGAATGATATCCACTTTGAGGTTCCTCCAATTCTAATTCTAGATCAACTCTTCAGTGATTTAATCTAGTGTCCTATAGAAGAGAATGCGTAATTCAGGACTCCCACATGCTTCTTGATATAAAAGACTATTTCTCTAGGAAATTTACAATCCAACAACAAGGACTTTGTTCTCGGGTGGGTAGTAGAAAGAATAACCCATTGTTTCCTTTGGGTATCCTATGAAGATACACTTAATAGACCTGGGTTCTAACTTGTCAGGCTTGGTAAGAGTATCTCACTTAACAAGCGCCTTACAACCCCAGACTTTTAAGTAAGACAACTTAGGGGCTTGCCGATGCCATACTTCGTATGGTGTCTTTTCAACCTTCTTAGTTGGAACCATATTGAGAATGCGTGCAGCAGTCTCAAGAGCATAATCCCAAAAGGACTTTGGAAGAGTTGTTTGACTCATCATAGATCGAACCATATCTAGTAGGGTTCTGTTTCTCCTCTCCGACACACCATTGTGTTGTGGGGTGTAAGGGGGAGTATGATGGGCGATAATCCTATGATCCTTCAGATGATCCAAAAACTCTTGACTCATATATTCGCCCCCACGATCATAACGTAGCGATTTTATGGTCTTACCGAGTTAATTTTCTACTTCTTTTTTAAATACATTGAAGGTTTCAAACACTTCATGTTTATGCTTTAACAAGTAAACATAACCATAACGACTAAAGTCGTCAATGAAAGTGATGAAGTAGTTTGCTCCTTGTCTTGACATGATCTTAAATGGGCCACATACATCGGTGTGTATTAGTCCAAGTAAGTCTTTGGCCCTTTCCACTTGATGTGTGTAAGGTTTCCTTTCATCTTCCCAGACATACAAGGACGCAATGTTCAAAGCCCTAAGGTCAGTTGAATTGAGAAGTTCATCGTGTTGCAACTTTTCAATGCGTTTCTTGCTAATATGTCTAAGACGACAATGCCACAAGAGAGCAGAGTCCAATAATAATTTTGAAAAAATTATAGAAAGTAGCTTGAACTAAGAGGAATCTAGGAAAAATAAGTTGGGAAACACAGCTTATCGAATAAGCTGTGTAATAAGCTAAAACAGCTTATTGTACAAAAAAAAACTTAAATGTATCTAAGTAATAGATTTTGTAAAACTAGAATGAAAAAGACCCCAGGGCACGTTGGTAGTGAGTGTGTGTTGTGAGGTGTTATAAAAGGTGAGGATGTTGAGGTCGGGGGTTCGAGCCTTGCTCACCCCCGATTTCCATCTTCCTTTTTTTTGAAAATTTTAAAAGCAAACTTGTAGAAAAGCTGAAAATAAGAACTTTTAATAAAATCAACTATATCTAAAAACCTGTAATAAGCTAGATAACTGCTTAGGAAACTAGCAGACTACTTAACCATTTTTTTTACTTTTTTCAAACTAAATAAGCTCAAAATTTAAGACAAGCTAACTATATGACTAAATAAGCTATTAATAAGCTAAACCTAAACTAATAAGCTAACCTGAATTAGGAATAAGCATAGAACAAAAGCCATAAGCTGAATTATCCTAATAAGCTCTTAAACACTAACTGAAAATCAAACAGCCTGCAAGGGCAATTTCAAGCTTAAAATTAAGCTCACAAATGGATCCTTAGGGCAAAAAGCTTATCACCTACTTAAAGTTTGACTAACAAGATACTTAAAATTGCAAACCAAATTCAATTTGAAGAACAGATAAGCACCTAAAAAGCATAAAAAACTAATAGCTACTGACTTAATATTTTTAGATTTTAAATAAAAAGCTAAAATAAGCTATAACTGAACTAAACAAGCTACAGACAACTTGATTCTATCCTAATAAGCTAAATAAAGCAAAAATTAATCAAATCCTACAAGCAATAAGCTATAAAACTCAAATAAGCACTTGATAAGGACTGTTTACCCAAACAGGCCCATAGGGACTTTGAGCTTATTTTCTAGAATGTAAATGGACACTTGAGAAAATCTAGCTTATACCTATTTGAACTTAGACCTAAGGGCTACTAGAAAAAACTTTTAGAAGGTATTTTAGAAAATAAGAGCTTAATGAAAAAGTGCTTTGAAATCAGACAAAATACTCATACTCAGCAACTGCTGAGTTTTGTTTTGAAATTGAAAAGACAAATGGCAACTTTTAAGCTTAAAGACAGATAAGCAAATGAACTTATTTTGAAAAATCAAGTTGAGAGAAATGATCAATGACCTAAAAGCTACTTAAATTATGAAAATCAAAACCTAAAAGTTACTTAAACCTACTGAAAATTAAACTAGAAAATGACACTACTTGTCTTTTTTAAAACTGCTGGTGTAGTTGACATGTAAATGAACTATAAACTTTTAAAACCTTAAATGCTGGATAAGACACTTGATTCTACTCTATTGAGACAACAAATAAAGTGCAAATAAGACCATTACTAATACTAGATATGATTAAAACTTTTAATGCAAAATGAGACTAGACAGATTATGACTTATATAAATCTAACTTATGAAAAACTAATTTACCCTAACATAACTTCTTCATTATATTCTAGCAGACTTATTTATGAAGTTAAAATCAAAATCCAAAGACCAAATGGCCACTAGCAGTACTAACTTGTGGTTAGTACTGCTATGCCAAACACCCCCCTTAGCTTCATAAAATTCATTTTGAGCTTATAAATGTGGTAATTAATGATCGACTAACAGATACAAGATATTAATGAGCATTTACCAAATCTAATAAGCATATCTAAGCAGACAATATGAGCTTAGAGACTCAGAGAGCTTAAGATGAGCTTATTAGAAGCTTATGAAACATTAACAGCTTATTAAACAGAATCTGAATAAAAGTGAGCTTTAGAAAAGTAAGAGCATATTAAGGAGACTTAAATTGTATTAATAAAGCAGCTGATTACAATACTGAAAAGGAAATTACATTTAGCTAACATTAAGGTAAAACATTTTGAAAGGAAAAGATAAAATTTAATAAGCTAAAAAAAATGAAAAACTAGCTCCTTACCAAATGTGTGTGATGAAGTCTGCTTTTATCAATGTTATAAATAGCGTGAACCGTGGCGTAGCGGCATAGCCAAGCCTCAAGCTTTAGCGTGAGGCGTTGCGTCATAGCGTTTTTATGGCGTGACTCAAGGCGGCAAAAAATATTTATAGAGTAGTCAATATTAGTTAGCTACTAGGCTTAAAATTGAGTAACAGAGTTACTAAGCTCGAAGCCCATACAACCCAAAGCATAAATACTTGTAAATAAGCTCAAATCCATAAAATTTTTTAAAGCTTCAAAAAAAATCATGCTATAGCGCGCTATAGCCCGCTTTATGGCGCCTTATTGCACGCCACGCCTGAAGATGACGCCTTGGCCTGTTTCGTAACGTGGAGGCTACGCCTCGCGCTATAGCGCCGCTATAGCGAGCTATGGAGCCGCTATTTAGAACCCTGGCTTTTATAGAGCTGAGATGAAGCTTCTAGGACTTGAGTCTGTTACACGCTCCTTGTAATCTCGTACCATGATTCTTTGCCCATCATTGGATCCATCCTTATGACCGTTGGATTGATTGGGTGAGCATACGGATTGCCAACATGGCATTCCGTGTGTCAGACCTCTATGCTTCTTTTGCACTTGTTTTAGTGCAAATTTCATTGATTGGTGTGCTTTCTTTCTATGTCCACGTGTCACTTCATGTGGGGTTTCAACCAATCAAAAGCTTGTATGACGTCTAATTCTGCTAGATCATTCCTTGATACTTGAATTGATTATTCACGTCATTAATTGTGAATTACCCCTTGTTTTGAGTGAGTGGTAAATCGGGAGAGACAATGAATAGTAATAAAGTATTACCCGCGTAATTTTAAACTTAAGGGGAGTTTGACTCGGGTTGGGCTTGGGTAATTTTAAAAGGTTTTGGGCCGGTGGGTGTTAAATGGGTTAATATAAATGGGATTTAACGAAGAGATAACGAGTGTTAACTTAATATATGGAAAAATTAACGTCGTTAGGGTTTGGGCCATTTGTGTATTTTGGTTATTTTTGAGGGACTATTTTTGGCAATTTGGGTTTTGTCATTTAGTGGTTGACTAGTTGACCAAGTTTGACTTTGAGTTGACCATTGGACCTTCAGCAATAAATCCCCGGCTCTTGTACATTCTTTCCTTTCCCGTGTCCGTGTTTGTCCGGCTTTGACCGTTTTTTTGAGATTTTTGCAATGCCCGTACATACACAATCACAAAGACAAAATGAGCAATATACAAGTATTTTATACACACTTTTGGTCTTTTAAGGGACATTTTTGATATAAAAAGGATATGTGTTTTCACACATATCAGCATTCTTCTTAACAAAGCCAGTTGATTTCTTCTTGTTCCTTTTTAGATAGTCTTTCTTTAGGTGATCCTTAGAATAACATATGTAACACTTTAGTTTATAAGTTCCTTTACCTTTTGACTTCGATCGCGAACTACCACGTCCTTGATTACCCCGATGATCTGACCTTCCCCTTACATATAACCCATCACCATCATCCTTTGCATCTGTCCTCTTTTTCAACTCCCGTGAATTGAGGCTAGACAAGACATCTTCTAAAGTGAGTGACTCTCTTCCATAAAGCAATGTCCCCATAAAGTTATCATATGAAGATGGTAATGACGTAAGTAACATGAGTGCCTGATCTTCGTCATCAATCTCAACGTCTATGTTCGCCAAGTCACCGACCAACTTATTAAACTCTCTGTCTACATTTTCAGATAATTATCTACTCTGAATCCATGTAGAAAGTGAACAACTTCTTCTTCAAGTACAATTTATTGGCTAAAGACTTTGTCACATATAAGGTTTCCAACTTTAACCAAACACCCGCATCAGAATCTTCTTTGTTGACTTCTCTCAACAGCTTGTTATCCAAGCACAAGAGTAAGGCACTGTGCGCTTTCTTGTAGACGTCCGTCTTCAACGTCGCAATTTTATCAGCGTCCGTCATGGTTCCCGGGAATGGATCTAACGCAGCCTCCCAACCATGTTGAATTAATAGACACCTTATCTTCACACGCCACAACCCGAAGTCATTAGACTCGTCGAATTTTTCGACGTCAAACTTCGCTATCGACGACATATTCTTTAACCCTTGTTGCAAAAAAAAATACCTTCTTGCAAATCAATTTAATTAGAAACCCTAAACCTCAATGACGAACAAGTACAAAAGTCGATACACCCAATAACCACGACAATCACTTAAACCACAAGAATATATTCAATGCAACAAGTTCTTTCACTTTAATTGTTTAATAACTAAACAATTCCCTGAAAAACTAGTAAACGACAAACACAGGTAGTTATTAAAACAAAATTAAACCACACAGCCTTGTATTTACGATACTGCCCCTTGCCAACTTGTATGTAATATAACCCACGTGATCAAAGAATAATATTCTTTGTTTTTGATAAAGAAAAACCAATCATGTCACTTTGTTTACATGTACTTCGTCTTCTCCGATGGAGAAACCAGCAACTCCAAGAAATCGATTCGAACCCGAACCATTTTCTTTGCTCGAACCTCCGAACCAGCCCTCGAACTTCAAGACCACAATAACCGCGGCTCTGTTACCACTTGTTGTACGATAACGACAACAAACCGAAGCTCGATCGCGGAACGCTAGATCGCGGAATATATCAAGCACAAGTTGCAACCTTCAACGTACCAGTTGAAGAACGAAGAAACAAGAAGAACGAAACACCAAAGTTTAACCGAACGTTTAAACGTTTTATTAAACCACGATCGGTTACAAAGGAAAGAATAGAAGAATGCGTGTGTGTTGAGCATCACCCCCTCACCTCCTTTTATAGGGTGAGGGGGTCGATGCCCTAGTCTACACCGACTAGGAATGGGCTTTGGTTCAAGCTCACTCAAACAAACATATAAAGAAAAAGACACTTAGCTACCTTTTACTTATCGTATATATTAACTAGACTCGACACTAATACTAACAATTTCCACCTTAGTGACTAGACTAGTTAATCCCGACACCAAGTATCTTCATGCAATACTTGAACTTCGAACCTGGAACCACCTTTGTAAACACGTCAGCTGCATTATTCTTCGTGCCTATCTTCGCCACTTCAATCTCTTTAGATTCCACGATCTCCCTGATGAAGTGATACCTTACGTTGATATGCTTCATCCTCTCATGAAACATTGCATTTCTAGAGAGATGAATTTCACTTTGATTATCACAATTCACAACCACTGACCTTAGGTTTACTCCCAGCTCGATTAGTAGTCCTTTAAGCTAAATGCTTTCCTTAACAGCTTTCGTAAGCGCCATATACTCCGCCTCTATAGTAGATAATGCAACAACATGCTGCAGAGTTGCTTTCCAACTCACAACACAACCATGTACCATAAACACGTACTCGGTTATCGACCTACCCTTGTCAGGGTCTTTAGCATAATCTGCATCTATGAAACAGTCAACATCCACGTGCTTTCCTTGATTTCTACCATACACTAAACCTACATCAGCAGTGCCCTTCAAGTACTTCAAAATCTACTTCACTGCCTCCCAATGGTTTTTACCTGGATTCACCAAAAACCTGCTCACAATGCTAACAGCATACGTAATATCCGGTCTAGTACACCATCAAGTACATTAAACTACCTATAGCATTCGCATATAGGACCTTACTCATTCTTTCTACATCCTAGTTATTTGACGGACAATCCTTCAAAGATACCTTGAAGTGTGCTCCCAATGGTACAAAGACCGACCTGCTGTTATCCACTTTGTAGTTATTTAGAATTTTCTGCACATATCCTGACTGAGACACCTTCAGGGTTCGGCTACCCCTATCCCTGACAATATCCATACCAAGTATCTTCCTAGCTGGACTAAGTTCCTTCATATCAAACTCTTTTTGCAGCAGTCCCTTGGTATATTCAATCTCAGAATTTCTTTTGTAAGCAATCAACATATCATTTACATACAATAATAGATATATGTACATACCTGGTGCAAACTCTTTGAAGTAAACACAACTATCATAGTTGCTGCGGCTAAACCCATTGCTGGTCATATACACATCAAACCGTTTGTACCACTGCCTTGGAGACTGCTTAAGACCATAAAGAGATTTCTTCAACAAACATGCCTTGTTGCCCGTTCCTTCTTCAAAACCAGGTGGCTGCCCTCAATATAAAGGCTTTCTTCAAGAATACCATGCAAAAACGCCGTATTCACATCAAGTTGTTCCAACTCGTAATCTTCACAAGCAGTTAATGAGAAAATCACCCTAATAGATGTATGTTGAACCACAAGTGAAAAAACCTCATTGTAGTTAATCCCTGCTCGCTGTGTAAAACCCTCGCGCAAACCAGCCTTGCTATTGTACCTTGGTTTTTGAACACTTCATCCCTTCTTAATCTTAATACAACCACTTGCAGCTTACCAGCTTCTGACCAGGTGGTTGATCGACCCAGCTCCAAGTATGATTTCTTCTTTAAAAATCCCATCTCTTTCCTCTAATAGCACGAAACCACTTATCATTTTCAGATGAATAATCGCAACCCCTGTAAAGTGGATTGGTATCAAAGGCGTATCTTCTTCCCTCAGCAAATAGCAACTGCATAAGCTTGCCATATCATCAACCTAGACAACCCTGATGGTCTAGACAATGATACATTACCTTTATCCCTATACCTTGCAGGTATAGTAGTTGTTCTCTTTGCTCTATCACGCACCAGAACATAGTTGTCCAGATTCTATTGTTGAGGCCCTTTATCTTGTTCCTCATCTTCATTCCCTGGATTTTTCCTAGTATGAGGATCTACAGTTGGTTCGACCTTACTGCCTTGAAGTTCCACCTCAAACTTAACTTCCTTCCTAGAATCTGCAGCACCAGCACCCTTGAGAGTATCCTTATACATAAGGCTCTCATTAAACACCACATCTCTGCTTATGATTATCTTTGGTTTGACATCATCTAACCTTCATAATCTGTATCCCATCACACCATCAGGATACCCCAGGAATATGCATTTTATAGCTCTTAGTCTTTGAGCTTCCCCTGATTCACGTGTGAATAAGCAAACCTGCAACCAAATATCCTCAACATCTCGTAATTCGCCGGATGTCCTGACCATAAATCCATAGGTGTCTTCTTCTCCAATGCTGTAGATGGAGACCTATTGATCAGATACCCCACTGTCGACCGAGTATGCTTCTCAGTTCTGCTTCTCTTTCTTGCCCAGAACGAATCTTGCAAACCAACATGGAAACAGTAAAAACACCTAACCTTGTTCAAGAGCGTCCTGTTTATTCGTTCAGCTATACCATTTTGTTGTCGAGTTCCTGCAACTGTCAAATGTCTTGCTATCCTGCTCTCCTTGCACAAGTTATTAAATTCCTGATTACAAAACTCCAAACCATTATCCGTTCGCAGTTTCTTTAGTTTTCTACCTGTCTGGTTTTCCACCAACTGCTTCCACTCCTTGAACTTGCTGAACGCCTCATTCTTGTATCTAAGAAAATGAACCCAAACCCTCCTCGAATAATCATCAACAATCGATAAGAAGTATCATCAACCACTTATCGATTCCACCACCCTGAGAAGGACTTAGAAGCTCCGCATGGACATAGTCTATAACTCGCCTCCTATCATCGTTGACCTCGACCAAAACTCACCGTGGTCGATTTTCCAAGAACACAATTTTCACAGAATTCGAGCTTACCTAGACCTTTATTCCCAAGCACCTCTCTTTTTTCCAGTTCTTGCAAGCCTGCTTCACTAATGTGACCCAGGCGTTTTGTTGGAATATGTCCAAGTATAAATTAATATATGTCCGGATTATTTATTCGAGCCTAAGGGGACGCACGCGTTAATACAAAAAACAATTAAGAATATATTAAATGTAATATATATTAATGTGATAAAGCATAACTTATGTTAAATAGTTAACAGTAAATATTTATGAGAATAATAATATGGCAATTAAGGAAAAGAAAGTAACGGTTTTCCTTTTATTAATTGCCATAAACCCTTATTATAAGTGAGAGGGTTTTCCCTTGTAAGGTGACAAGGAATATTAGCCTAAAAATATAGGTTAAGGGATTCAATGTTTAAATGTACCTTGAAAAATAAATCCCTAAATCTCTCTCCATCTCTTTTGTTTAATCGATCAAACAAAACTCAAAGAGGGTTTTTCGTTCTAGGTTGGTTCGATCCAAGGGGAAAAACCACAAGGGTTCAATTCAATCGTTGATTTCTAGCGAGAACTTGGTTTGTTTAAATTGCGTATCACTACTAGTACTAGCATACTTCATTGTTTGCTAAGAACGTATAGTGTGTGGAAGCTTATAGAATCAGAATACTTTATACATGTGGTTTCGCTTGTGTATTATACACACGCGTATAAAGAAGACGGTGTTTACGGTTACCTTTAAACGGTGTATCGTTTCGTGCTAAAAGGTACATGTTTTCTATCTTTGTTAAATTTATTGTGTACCTACACGTGACATTTATTCCGCAGCTTACACGTTTAATTTAATTGTTAATTTAGATCAAAAAACCCACAATGGACAATCACGAGCCATCGTGCAGAATCTATAATTACAAGAATTAAGTCTTGGTAGACAAAATTAGAGTTTCATAATTAATTTTAATCTGCCCCGTGGGCTAATTTTGTTAAAAATATATGATCTTAAGGATAATTAAAATTAAAATATACTAGATTTAGGTTGTATGCAAATTTATATAAAATCATGATATATTAATTGTTATTTGTTAATTGTTAATAAGGATCCATGATAAAATCATGCAAATTTATCATGGATTGATATTATATAGAATAATCCTTGTAATTGTTTAAAAAAGATTTAGTTTAAATAATGATTAAAACCACATAAATTTTTAAAATATTTCTTAACTGGTAAGATCCTTGATTCATAAATTCGGGAAGACCTTTTTATTTTCTTATTAAGATTCAATGGGCCTATAAATAGTAAAAATTTTTATGTGCAATGTGCCGGAAGTTTATAGGACGAAGGAAGCCTTATAATGAATAAATGCATGTTTTATAATTTAGATAATAGGATCATATTTAATGTTGCAATGCCTTAATTGTTTAAGTGGTGATTAAAATAAATGTTAATTAGCATTAGTTTAATGATATAATGGTTTTATTTTAAGATCTTTTGCTTGAGATGAAAATAAAAGATTTTTACCTGAAAACAAAATAACACAATGACTAATGATTATCGAAATAAGATTTAACATGGACTAAATATTACAAAAAGTCAAAAATGGATCCGGTTACCATCCGGTTGTAAAATCTTCCATGATCTCTAAGCAATTTATAGTTCAAAAAATTGAGTTTTTTAAATTAAAGTTTTAATATTATCAATGACGTAATTTTGCAAAAGTACTATTATAGTTTGCAAGGAAAAGGAACGTGAGACTCAAACAAGACATGGTCTTGTAGAAACCATTACCCCTATAATACCTTACTACGGTTGTAGTATTTTCCCTTACCTTTATTATACTATGTAGGAAAGTCCGCGAATGTCTAGGGTTTGAATGAATTTTAATCATTATCTTTAAATCTTTTCCCCCCCGTCGATAGAAAAGAAAATCTTTCCATTTAAAACAACACGTTGAAACGGTCCAATTTATAAGGTATCCCCTAATTATGTATAACTATACAAAGGATAATATGCGATACCGTACTAATAACATAAAAAGAGTAAAAGTTTTTATTTAAAATAAATGTTGACGAATATGTATGTCATGCTTCTTCGTACAAATTATACATACGTCAAAATAAAATACCCTTTTCAACAAGTTTTTTTCGCCACCAAATTTATAAAGACACTTGTGTGACTGCTCTTTTACATAAGGTGAGACGCATGTAGCTTTGCAATCACAAGGTAAATTATAACGCTTTTATTTCCGTGAGAACGGAGAGTTTTACATAATTACTAGTTTTAGAAAAAGGACGACTTAGCGTTGTTGTGGTTAGACCTGTTAACACGTGGCATAGATGGGATGAAACATGCTTACTAGATATTATTGTAATAAAGTAAGTCTCATATGGTTTAGGAATTGCAAAAGTTGTGAATTATCAATCGTTGATTACCTTTTGAATACACCATCACTAGCAGATCAACTGATGTGGTGGGGGTATGTCAAAGATGGGTTTGGGATCCAACCTTAGGAAATTAATAGTTTAATTTATATCAACGTGGGAAGTTAATATTACTTCATGGAGTATTAATCGAAAATACTAATTTATGTGAACTTTACTATGTATGTAAATGGCACTACCTGTCTAAAACATAAACCATTCGGCTTTCAGGTCGATGTTTGAAATTTCTGGAAATAATTTCAATGACTGGTTTCGTCAATTTAAGATGGTCTTGAGAGTTGAAAGGAAATTGTTTGTCATTGAACAACCTATTTCTCTTGCTTCACCTACCGATTCTGAGTACTTGCGCAGTGGAATGCGGTATATGATTCATAATGAGGTGACTTGTCTTATGCTCGAAAGTATGACTCCTGAACTTTAAAGACAATTCGAAAATTCCTCACATTATGAAATGCTTCAGGAGCTTAAATCCATGTTTGAGAAACAAGTTGGAGTGGAGTGGTTTGACCTGATCCAAACTTTCCATGCTTGCAAACAGGATGAGGGAAAACCAGTTGGCCCATATGTCATTAGATGAAGAATTATGTGGATACTGGTAATGTCTTGTATTATGTGCACCCTACAAGAGCATAGTGTTGGTTAATCTTGAATGTCCCTCACTACAATAAGCATACATGGGGGAAGACATTGGTGAACTACCATGCTATGCACAATGAGTATAAAAAATGTTTACCTAAAAAGGCTGAAACACCACAAGTAATGATGATTAAAGGTGGTAAAATTTAGAAATCCAATAAGAAATCGCTTAAAGCTAAAGGTAAGGGTAAAACTAATGGCAAGGGAAAGGATAAGAAGGTTTATATCCCTAAGCCTAAAAACCCTAAGCCTACTGCTATGGAGCGCCCAGCTAAGGATGATGCCTGCCACCACTGTAAGGAGGTAGGACATTAGAAAAGGAATTGTCTTGTTTATCTTGCTGAGTTGTTAAAGAAAAAGAAGCAAGTTGGCTCTGCCAGTTCTTCAGGTATCTTCATAATAGAATTATTTTCTTTCCCTAATAATAACTCCTGGGTGTATGACACTGGTTGTGGTACTCACATTTGTATCACAAAACAGGGATTTAGGATTGAAAGGAAGCTGAAACAAGGAGCTCTTTACTTGTACGTGGGCAATGGAGTTCGTGCACAAGTAGAAGCTATTGGAAGTTTTGACTTAGTTTTGCCTAATGGCCTTGTGATTTGTTTAGACAATTGTCATTATGCACCTACTATAACTAGAGGTGTTGTTTCAGTTTCTCGTTTGGTTGACAATGGATTTGTTCAATGTTTTACGGATTATGGAATTTCAGTTTCTAAGAATGATGTTCTTTATTTTAATGTTATTGCTCGTAATGGTATTTATGAAATTGATATGCATGATCTTGTACCAAACGTTAATTCTATTTATAATGTTAGCAATAAAAGAGTCAAGCATAACTTGGACTCTACTTATCTATGGCACTGCCGTCTTGCTCATATAAACAAGAAACGTATTAAACAGCTGCAACAAGATGGGCTGTTAAAATCAACGGATGATGAATCTTTTGATAAATGCGAATCTTGTTTATCTGGCAAGATGACAAAGAAACCTTTTCCTCATAGTAACGAAAGGGCAAAAGATCTTCTTGGAATAATACATACTGACGTATGTGGTCCACTTAGACATGTGTCAAGACAAGGTGCTAGCTACTTCATTACATTCACAGATGATTATAGTCGTTATGGTTATGTTTATCTTCTTAAACATAAACATGAGGTCTTTGAAACGTTCAAAGTGTTTAAAAATGAAGTTGAAAATCAACTCGGGAAGACCATTAAGGCAATACGATCAGATCGGGGTGGCGAATACATAAGCCAAGAGTTTAAAGATTATCTAAAAGCTAACGGAATTGTTCAACAGCTTACTCCTCCATACACACCACAACATAATGGAGTGTCTGAGAGGAGAAACCGTACTTTACTAGATATGGTGCGATCTATGATGAATCTTACAACTCTGCCTTTATCCTTTTGGGATTATGCTCTAGAGTCTGCAACACGCATTCTCAATATGGTTCCAACAAAGAAGGTTGATAAGACTCCATATGAACTATGGTATGGAAAAGTTCCTAATCTGTCTTACTTAAAGGTCTGGGGATGTGAGGCGCTTGTGAAGCGGGATACGCCTGACAAACTCCAACAAAGATCTGTTAAGTGTATCTTTATAGGATACCCAAAGGAAACAATGGGTTACTATTTCTACTTCCCACCTAAAAACAAAATAGTTGTTGCGAGGTATGCTGAGTTCTTTGAGAAAAATCTCATAACTCAAGAAGTCAGTGGGAGGGCCATGGATCTTGAAGAAATTCAAGATGAAGATACATCACCTTCTGAAATCACTAGCAAAATTCCTATGGAGGTTGAAGGTTTTGAACCACCTCAAGAGGAAGATATTCCGATTCGTAGGTCTGAAAGGACACGTCGAGCTCCAAATCGTTTAAGTCTAAATGTAGAAGTGGAGGAGCATAGTCTAGGGGATCTTAATGAACCCACTAGCTATAAAGCCGCGATGTTAGATTCTGAATCTAATAAGTGGATCGATGCTATGAATGCGGAAATACAATCCAGTATGGACATATGTATGGGCTCCTGTCGATCTTCCTCTGTTTTTGTAAGAACTGTTGGAGTAGTGGATTTTTTAAGAAAAAGACTAACATGGATGGTATTGTACACACCTATAAAGCTCGTCTTGTAGCAAAGGGTTATACTCAACTCTACACGGTTGATTATGAAGAAACGTTCTCACCCGTAGCTGACATTAGAGCTATTAGGGTTCTCATATCTATAGCGGCATTCTATGATTATGCGATATGGCAAATGGATGTAAAAACTGCCTTCTTAAATGGTTATCTTGATGAAGACATTTATATGGTACAACCTGAAGGTTATGTTGATCCTAAACATCCCAGAAAAGTATGCAAGCTACAAAGATCCATTTATGGACTTAAGCAAGCATCAAGAAGCTGGAATAAAAGATTTGATGAGAAATCAAAAGGTTTTTGGTTTTTGATCAAAATCTTGATGAGCCATGTGTATATCAAAAGGCTAGTGGGAGTAATGTTACATTCCTCATTTTATATGTTGATGACATAATAATCATGGGTAATCACATTCCAAGTTTACAAAGTGTAAAGAATTATCTTGGAAAGTGTTTTTTCTATGAATGATTTAGGGGAAGTGGCATTTATTCTTGGAATCAAAATCTATAGAGATAGATCAAAGATTGATTGGAACTTTGGTCCAAAAATCTTACATGGAATTGAAAGATCTTAAAGAGATATAAGATGGATAATTCCAAACGTGGTACCATTCCCATGCAAGAAAGACTTGACTTGAACAAATCACAAGGTGCTCAAACGCCTAAAGAGGTGAATCGCATGAAAAATGTACCTTATGCTTCGGCTGTAGGATCCATTATGTATGCGGTTAGATGCACTAGACCTGATGTTGCGTTCGCGCAAAATATAACAAGCCGGTTTCAACAGAATCCTGGTGAACTTCACTGGACTGCTGTGAAAAATATTCTTAAGTATTTAAGAAATACTAAAGATATGTTCTTGGTTTATGGTGGAAATCCTAGCACAGAACTTAGAGTCGAATGCTATTGCGATGTTGGATTTGAGACAGGATATGTCATCGTTTTGAACGGAAATGCAGTAGACTAGAAAAGCTCCAAGTAAAGTACTACTGAAATGCCTGCTACATAAGCTGAATTACATAGCTGCTTAAGAAGCAGAGATGGAAGCTGTTTGGATTAGGAAGTTTATTTCAGGGCTTGGTATAGTACCAACAATAAACGAACCAATTAAGATGTTTTGCGACAATTCAGCCGCACTTCTTATCGCCAACGAACCAAGGGTTCAGATGGGCGCCAGACACTACCATAGAAGATACCTTCTTAAAGTTCACACAGATGACAATCTAGCATATCCTTTTACAAAGGCTTTATCTAATACAAAGCTTACTCAACATGCTAGGAGCATGGGACTTCGTTTAGCTAGCAGTTTCATGTAGATCTGTGTTTAGTATTTGGATAAGGGATGTTTGAACAATTTATCTGTTGTCAATTAACAATATGGGAATATTATTAAACTAAGACAATTCTGAGTGATTGGTGATATTGGAGATATAAGATTATTCCCACCAACTCACATATATTCATAAGATGAATATTGGATTTTTCCCGCCACAAGAATATCACTTTTATGATCGACGATCCATCAATTAATCTTGTACGTGATTTTATTTACATAAATCCTTACACTTAAGACGCAAGTAGGTTTAGCATATGTGGATATTCCTTTTTGATATAGTTTAAGTTGTCTTGAATAAGGTAACTAATAAGGACTGTGTCAGAATGATTTATGTCATATGATGACTAGACACTTGTAGTCAATATAGAATTTGTTCCTTCAAATTGTTGAAGAAGATACCATTGGGCCCCTCGTAGAATTAATCAGATGTGTGTATGGACGTACCCGAAAACTCATGTAGATATGTCTCATTGATTTTCGGTAATCTTGATTAGTTACATATACGAGAAACAGAATCGTTAAATAATGGAATGACGTTGATCCATATCCATTTTTAACACGGTATCGGAAACAAAGGGATTGTAAATTCATAAATCATTTTGTCCGTGTTTTGAGAAACCACATTCGGATGTTTCTGGGAGCATTGGCGTGTTGCTAGACGCTTACCAATGTTATTATATAATTTATACGCAGCCGCATGTGTGAGATGTTGATACATGAACAAAATATAAATTATATATGTCCGGGAATTATTTGAGCCTATGGGGACGCACGCATTTATGCAGAGAATATGTTTATTAATGTAATTAATATTTTTATTAATTATATTAATATGTTTCACGAAATAATTAAACGGTCTTTAATTACAACGTTAGACGTTAGAACTAATTAAAATATACTAACAAGTTAAGGACTTGTTAGTACAAAACCAACCCGCGGGGTGTTGGTTGTGACCGGTCGAACAAGAAAAGTATGAGGGTCCGAATGTCGTTTCTAGCAAACAAGAGGAGGCGTTTTAGTAATGAACTTGGGAGAACAGTGTATAAAGCTAATAACCCCATTGCCTCATTCATTCGGAAGACACGATATATATTAATCTAAAACCAAACGACAAAACACAATACAAAACCCTTATTCCAGTGTTTGACAAAATCAGATGGAAATCTATATTGCATGCATGGATTATTAAACATGCGTATGCATTTAAATGTCATATGTATAAATGCCATGTATTGCTGATTAGGTTTTATCCTAATACAATGCGATCGACATTATTGACCATTGTGATTTTGATCCGTTGACGCTTAGATCTAAAACAAGAACATAGTGTTCGGTTGTTTTATTCGTGAAGAAAGGACTAGCATCCTAGCGTATCTTCGTGACGTGTAGTGTGTGTCGAAGTAGAGGGATTATTCTTTGATCCTAGTGGTTTGCGTGGTATTAGCTTTATACACACGCGTATATAGAAGACGGTGTTAACGGTTACCTTAAGGGTGTATCGTTTCGTGCTAAAAGGTATACATCTTTTATCCTTGTTAATTAATGTATTCTACATGTGATATTTAATTTCGCTGCATACTCGTTTTAATTAATTTGGTATATTAAATCGAAAAACCCAAGAATATCTTGCTTGTCCCCCATTTAGTTGAGAAATGTACCTGAATACACACCCTTACCAGCTGCTAATCAGCACTCCCGACAATCGATTAACCAAGTTAATCTTCCATTTGATCTACTAAGAAGAGTGTTTGACTTCTCCGTATCTTCCATGTCCAACGTCCTTAACCCATGCTCTGTGTTTTTCGTGACATTTTAAAAACCGCCTCTTCTGTTTCATGATCACCATAACCTACCATCCGCCATATACTTCACAAACGACGTTGAACAACCAACCGTGTTACACAGCTCCGGTAACTTACCTATGAAATTGGTATTCTTAGCTTCACCTATGAAACCCATTCTTATAACATCCCCTACCATTTCATCTTCTGTTATTACTACCTCACTTACATCACATTTCGTATCATCATTTTCTTTTCCTATCTTTGTTTTCTTAACCGTCTCACTAACCACCATACTCATTCCTTTCAAAGCATCTATGTACCTTCTCGCATCCTTATTGCTTAAACCCATCCCCGCGTTCTGTTAAATTTTGGAGTTATATTTGACTTAAAGTTCATATTATTTTTTCTGTCGTGAGCATGAAAGACAACTAATCTTTGTTTACCAAATAAAGTGATCGAGCATAGCCTCTTGTATAGAAAATCCACATCTACAATATTTTTAAATATAACAAAACCATATTTAAATCTAACAAAACCACTTTTTAGTGTCTTCTTCACCATATAGATATCAAACACTGTTTCGTAGCCTTTGAACATCCTCCATAGATCTCCGACACACCAGGTCTCCGGGTAGTTAAAAAACATGAATGATGCAATCGAAGGATTCCTAGCGTTGCGATCCCTAACCTTAATAGATTCACCGCGATATTTCTCTCTTGTCCTGCGTTGCCCTTTCTCGTCAAACCTCACTCTTTCCCACACACTCTCTCTCGCACAGTTGGCCATCTCCAAACATCTGGTTGACTTGTTTCATGTCAAATAAAAGATAACTTTCATCGTTTATATCATGTGTGCATATTAATTAATCACGAATTGAAGTGATTAAATCTTGAATTAGAGTATTAGACCATAATTGAAATAATTAGAATGAAAAAAATGGTATGTAATTACTTAAAAATTAAAAGGGTATAGAGAAATGAGATCCGGATCAAATGAAGAGTGAAAATCACTACCATATAAGCAAAAACGTCTTTCTTTTCTGATTAAATACCAAAAATTAAGTAATACAAATTTTTATGCACATTGTATAATCTTTAATGCAAACAATAAGAAGTTGAAATTCAATAATACATGTATTCATGCAATATGTACAATTAACCAATGCACAAACACAGTACTTTTATTACTGGTCAACACATTTAATGTTATTCTTAAAACACTCATTACTAATTAATGTAACTTTTAAAACACTCCTAAAATAAAAAGTACATGCTATTATACACATTGTACAAACTAATTAAACACACAAAGCGTTATACAATTTATATACAAATAAATAAACACGGTTACACGCGACCAAGCTAAAATCTCTAGTCCATGTAACACACATATGATGGATGTCTAAGGTTTTGATTAACCATCATGGGTCACCCTGACACCATGCCCAACCTTAACCAACTCATTAACACATTACACTAGTTAACTACAATTTATTCAAAAATACAGAATTTTAGTGTATCTTTACTAACATAAAACCCTTACTGACCTTCATAAATTATACCAAAAATTACCTAAGTTCATTTATAAGTTTACTAACTACTTTGTGATTACCAACTACTCATTACATGTGCAACTATCCCAAATAAAATCCAACTTGCACACTAAAATGTATGGCCCTAATAATCATACTTAGACACAAAATCAGAAGCTATCCTTCTAGGGTTTCTTTTTATACATATAGAAGCTAATCACTGTAAATTGGATAACCTTAATTCCACTTTTAAGTTAGGGTTTTACCCTCCCAAACATGACCTAATTCTGACCCGTATTGTAACATCCGAGAATTTTTAAAATTTTGAATGACGATTTTAATCATTGACTTTTTGAGTCTGACTTGACTTTTGACTTTTGGTCTTTTATTTTCACATAAAAGTGATTACCGCGTAACCGGTAATTTTTGTGAACATATTTAAAGGAGATATATGTTATTCCTAGGTTGATTTATCAAAAACGAGCAGCTAAATCACGTTTTCATTATTCGGACTCTAAAGCAATTTGATGTAAAACGACATTCCTGACAACTTTTTAGTTTTGACCGAGACCCGAAAACAGTTAGAAGGTGACTGAAATGCCCTCGCAAGATTTAGAAACAAGAAAATAATTAAATTATATTTAATTAACACTTTTTATTAAATAAAAATATTTAATAAATTAGTCATCATTTTATTCGAAAACGTTGGTTGATAACGCAAATATTTAGGTTAGAAATTTGTTTTTATTTTTACTTTCGGACGAGACATAACCGAGTCACCAAGTAAATAACAAATATTTATATAAATGCAACGATGTATTTATGAAATACTATCAAGTAAATACTCATTTTTATTAGAAAAATAATTTGGAAAACAATGGTGCAAGTTTCGTATTTTGAAACATCCGTTAAGTCACTCAAACGAGTCCCGAACCAATATTTTATAAAATTTTCTCAACAAATTACACTTATGGTCCATTGGGTAATATTTACAAAATTTACCCCAAACTATAAAAACTTGCCACTTTTATTTTATAGTTTTAATATATATATAAAAAAAAATTTATCTTTTTTTTTCATTTTCATTCCATCTTTATACACACACACTTATAATTCTCTCCCTCTCTCCCAAAATATAAAAATCATATATCTTTTTTTTGATTGGATTAAAAAAACTACACATACATATATAATTCTCTCTCTCTCTCTACCTCAATTTGTCCGGCCACCGCCGGCCACCCCTCCATCACCGCCGCCGCCGTCGCCGGCCACCGGAAAACTTTTTCGGTGAGATTTCCGGTCGAATCCAAAAAGGTTTCTCTTTACCAGATCTACCCGATCCCCACTACCACTCTCCTTCACGCGCCATCCCCCCCCCCCCCCACCGGCTGCCACAGCCGCAGCCACCAATGACGCCACCACCATAATCACCACCTCTACGCTACCACCACCATAAGGGTCCTTTTGGTTCTTGAAGTACACCCGATGGGTGCTTTCGTTCGAGTTGTCACAAATAGGGTGCGTGTGGTTTTGATAGAGCACCAAAAATGTGCGGTTGCTTAGGATTTCATGGTACCAGGGTGTTTGGTAGGTCTTAACCGAAAGTGTGCATTTGTTTTGATGTTTGTCCTAAGCCCCGAAAAGGGCGCGTTGGGTTGGGGTCAGCCCCGAAAAGGGTGCGGGTGGTTTGTGTTTCATCGAGTAGGGTACGTTCGGTGATGTGTTTAGCACCATAGGGTGCATTCGATTTGTGTGTCACCCACGAGGGTGCATTTGGCGTGTCTAAGCACCATCAGGGTGCGTTTGTTTTTGGTACTCAACAGTTAGGGTGCGTCGGTTTTGTTATAAGCACCAACTGGTGCATTGGTTTCATGTGTAAAACAGCCACGAAGGGCGTGTTTGTGTCTGTGGTGAAAACCACCATGAGGGTGGTGGTTGTTTCGACAAAGAAGCCCACAAGGGTGCGGCTGGTTGGTGTATCAACAGCCCTTGCGGCTGTGTTTGGTTTATAAACACCCACAAGGGTGTGTTTGTTTTGTGGTAGCACCGAAATGGGTGCGTTTGGCTGTTCTAAACAGCCACGGGTGCGTTTGGTTTAGTTAAAACGCCACAAGGGCGCGTTTGGCAGATTAGGGTGCGTTTGGTTTTGTATAAAACAGTTAGGTTGCGTTTGGTTGTTGATAGAAATTCACAAGGGGTGCGTTTGGCTGTTATTAGCACCGAGAGGGTGCGTTTGGATCTGAGTTCAACGAATAGGGTGCGTTTGGGTTAGCAGGAAATCGGTTTGGGTGCGTTTGGGTTAACAGGAAACCGGTTAGAGTGTGTTTGGTATAACAGAAACACGGATAGGGGTACGTTTGGTTGGGCAGATTTACACCAAGGGGTGCGTTTGGTTTGACATTAAGCACCAAGGGTGCGTTTGGTTTAGAGAAGACAACAAGGGTTAGATTGGTTTATACCTTGACAAATAAAAATAACATAAAGTTTTAATAAATATTAAAACCGGATATATATAATGGTGGCTAATCGGTTAAATAAATATGATAATTATTATTTTGGTTTAGTTTAGATATATATAAAAATATAGATATATATTTTAAACATGAGGATATTGCAACCCGTTTTATTTGGAAAGTGGAAAAACATTAAGTTTTACGAATATGGAAAACGTTGAGTTTTGCGTGTATGGGAAACGTTTTATAAATACGGAAATGTCATGCGAAGATTTATATAAATTTTTATATGTAGTAATGTTATTAAAGTTTCTATTATTTTAGAAACCGATAAAATGGACTAAATTATATTTTAAAGATATAATAATTTGTATTATACGATAACCGATAAACGAACGAAAACTATACTTTTACAATGAGATAACTATATTAGACACGACTCGACAGGAAACAAATATGAATATATAAAATATTATTATATTTTATAAATTGTCAGCTAGAAGAGAACATAATAATTGCTTGTAAAAAGCTTATAAACATCGTTTAACTTAATTGGTAATCATAAAACGTACGATTAGCGTTATACAAGAACTTTTTATTTAATTAAGTGGTGATTTCAGAAAACGAGTCAAACTAATTGCGGTTTTAATTATTTTAGCCTCACCCTTATTATAATAATACTTGACAAAGCATTAAAACTCACATTAATCTTCGGATTGTTTGTAATTGTTATATAACTCACGGTACGAGTTATATAAGGGTTTATTTTTATATGTAATATATAAGGAATATATTACACACGTTGCGTTACTTTTCGATTTATTTTATTTAACCAACCACCAAACTATTACAACTTTAAATCTAAATCTTTATCAACGTGTCGCGTTGATGTGACCATTCATCGGGAAACCCAAATACATTATCCTAGGCTAGTGGGACTTAGCCGTTAAGATTAGTTGCAACTTCTTGATCGAGCCGCTTTGTCTTTCGTTCGTGTTATGATAATAAGTGCACATTCTACCATCGTTTCTGCAAACATCAATGTGAGTTTTATAGCTCCAAACCTTTTACATGGTTTTAATATAATTTTTTGTGGGTGAGAACATGCTGTTTTTACAAAGCTTTACATTTTTGTTTACAATTGGTTTACATACTCACACTGTTACCATAGCTCGCTATGGGAATATCATTACTGACTTCATTTTAGTCACGAATGCATATTTTACTTTTGAAAAAGGATTACGGATTAGCTTAAGCGGATTGAACTGATGACAAAAACGGTACTGCCCGGGTGTTCTTGGAGGGGACACCGGTAACGGGAGTACATATTTTTACTTTACTGCCCGGGTGTTCTTGGAGGGGACACCGGTAACGGGAGTATATATTCTTTAAATCACTACCCGGGTGTTCTTGGAGGGGACACCTGTGATGGGTATTATTAAGACTACGATCACAGCTTCAGACTGAAATCACTATGGAGGGGTGCGCGAATGTTAGAAATAGTCTATACGTGTATGAACCCCAGTTGGGTGATTAGCTATCACTGGGCAAACGAACGTTATAGCATGTTGTCTACGCGAATGCTATAAAATAGATCTATTCGGGATTGACAATCCCCGTTCGGGTGATTAGCTATCACTGGGCAAACGAACGTTATAACATGTCGGATTACGATTGGTTGGGCCTACAGGGCCCACAATACTTACATATGAACTCTTACTGTTATATTAGTGCATCGGTTTCATGAACTTAGAGTAATTGTAATCATTGTTTTATACTCACATGGATATTTACTGTGCCTTGAATAAAGTGGCAATACATACTTGAAACATTTTGGTGACATTAAATTGGTCATGCATTCTTTATAAATCTATGGAAAGATTGGAACTTTTGGTGAATTAAATGGTCAGCATTCTTAATAAATCTTTAGATAAGATTTTACTTTTTTTTGGTGACATTAAATTGGTCATGCATTCTTTATAAATCTTTGGGATAAGATTGGTACTTTTGGTGACATAAAATGTGTCGTGCATTCTTTATAAATCTTTGGGATTTTTACATGGTACTGTGATGACACAGTGGACAAATACATTCATTTGAAACTTACATTCATATTTAAACTAACCTATGAACTCACCAACTTTATGTTGACCGTTTTAAGCATGTTTTTCTCAGGTGATATAGATACTTGGCTTACTTGAAGTGCATTGGAGTCTATACATTCAAGTTTTTCATGGTGATGCAATTATGGGACAAATGTTATATCAATTTCAAGGAAATCAACGAGATTATTTTTCAAACGACACATTTAGAGGTCGTTCTCTTGTATCTAGCGATGTGTATTATGAAGTAACTCCCCCGGACATACTTCCGCTGCGACACACATTTTTGGGGGTGTTACAGATTGGTATCAGAGCACTGGTTATAGAGAACTAGGTTGCATATTTTACCCTAGACTATAACCGTTTTCACAAACAATGCATCACAACAAACATTTTCAAAGTGCATACACACTACTTGCTTATGTGCTTACATTACGTGCTGCATTAAGTGCTTACATGTCATACATATATATAATATATATGCTTGCGTACTTTGCGTATATCATGCGCTTATTTATATAAGAGTTATTATATAAATACCAGAATATTTTTAAGACATTGTGGGTTGCACAATGGTCTCATTCTACTCGTCAGACATTGTGAGTTGCGCAATGGTCTCACTTCGTTCTCAGACATTGTAAGTTAAACAATGGTCTCTAAGAATATTATTTTTCTTCATAGCTTTATACAATATCGTATTACGTGGAGACCGTCATAAATTTTTGTTTACATGGAATTATGTATGAATCTAAGTATTACAAGTCTTGTATGGGCGGGACTTGTAATATGAGGATTGATATGATAATTGCTATGTTAACAAAGCCCGTCACAGTTCTGTTTACATGGGATTATGTATAAATCTAAGTATTACAAGTCTTGTATGGGCGGGACTTGTAATAGGAGGATTTATATGATAATTGCTATGTTAACTGGTTCATCGAGACTTTTACCTTAGTTACTCTAACCGAGTACTCATTAACGATCTTGAAAACTATGTGATTTCCCTGATAGTTTTACTCCCCGTCTCCGAAGACGAGTTTGGAACACTCGTCCCATACTCATTAGAGCACATGCATCGTCATGTCATCCATCACCTTGAAGGTTATGTGAGTACGCGTATTGCATCGGAAATTATTAATATAGGGGGGGATGATTATAAATCACTTTAATTTGAAATGATTGGGACGCCTCTTCAGTTAAATAAAGAAATTGTAAATCCCCGAACCATAAGTTTATCATTTCTTACTTACATAAATTAGGACGCTCCTTTATGTAAGTAATGAATATAAAATGATGGGCTTAAAGGGTAATCGATCTGAGAACGAGTAATGATCTTGAACCCGATTTATCACATCTGAATCCTTTAAGAAGATCTAGAAATACACCGTGACTATCACTCAGCAAAATCTTAAGGCCCTCGCTGGACAACTTATCTCATTCTTAAGTTATTACTTTTACCATTACGAATCTTTCGCGAGTCACGAAACTGTATTGTGGAACTAAATAGACATGTTACACACTGAACAAATGGAGTTGGTTCAACCTCGAACTAATGACGAGTACCATATTTCCGCCGTATATCGCATAAGCTCTTGCCTGAGCTCCTCACATTTGTTAACTCGTTCATTCAGGAATATTGTTTCTTGAATTGTCCTCATTTTCGACATCCCATCACCATTTCTTATAGTTATTATCGTTATGGTTGCTGTTGTTGGGTCCTGGAGCGGTCTCGACTGATACAACTTTATCCAATAGGTAATGCAACCCACTTTATACGAGATAAACCACTATCGACAAATAGATAGTCGGACTAATTATTTCGAGCCAACTAGTATGGAGACTTAGGGTCATGAAAAATCCTAGTACTTACTTGCCAAATTAATTTGGCGTATTTACATCCATAAGCCACATTGATGTGAAATCATCGAACCTTACAGATAGTAGAAAACAACCCCGTCCTCAGACATCTTAGAAACTTCTACAAAACATACTCACACGGGCGACATACAACCTTCTTCTTGATGGTTTTCACTATAATGAACTTTCCCTATAACGCGGCTATATCGAGCATAAGATTATATTTTGAAGATACCCATTTTGATGATTAAATATCCTGGAACAAACCTAGTCCCCCCCAAAATTTTCGGGTAGATTGAGAAGTGTAAGAAACAATCACCGACTTTTTGCTGAATAAAGTATCAGCATCTTGTTTAAACGCGTTTCTTAAACCTAAGTTCTAATCCTTGTTCACGGTACAATCGGATAACACAAATTTAATCTCGGGAGAGATTTCTTTAAGGGGTAGGTACTGTAACATCCGGGAATTTTCGAAATTTTTAAAGGACTATTTTAATCTTTGACTTTTCGAGTCTGACTTGACCTTTTTGACTTTTGGTCATTCATTGTCACATAAAATGCAATTAACCAGACGCTGGGGCGTGACCGGTAAAAAAATTTTTTCCGGAAACATATATTTAAATAATAAATCGATTTTATTATTACATCTCTCAAGGGAAAATTATTTTTAACTTATTTGATTCGAAACGAAAAAGGATATATATTAATTCATAGTTGATTTATCAAAAACGAACCACTAAATCACGTTTTCACGATTCGGACCCTAAAGCAATTTGATGTAAAACGATATTTCAGACAACTTTTTAGTTTTGACCGAGACCCGAAAACAGTCAGAAGGTGACTGAAATGCCCTCGCAAGATTTTAGAAACGAGAAAATAATTAAATTATATTTAATTTACACTTTTTATTAAATAAAAATATTTAATAAATTATTCATCATTTTATTCGAAAACGTTTGTTGATAACGCAAATATACGGGTTAAAATTTTTATTTCTAGTTTTACTTTCGGACGAGACGTAACTGGTTCACCAAATAAATAACGAATATTTTTATAAATGTTATAAAAATATTTATGAAATATTATCAAATAAATACTCATTTTTATCAGAAAAATGATTTGGAAAACAATGACGCAAGTTTCGAGATTTGAATCATCCGTTAAGTCGTCCAAACGAGTCCCGAACCAATATTTACCAAAAGTTACACTTTTGGCCCTTGTGAAAATATTGAACAAGCGAACTAACGCCCCATCTATTTTTTAATTGCCACTTTACGTTTATAATAATTTTTTATTATATATATAAAAACTTTACATTTTTTTTTTTTCATTTTACTCATAAAAAACACACAAACAACACTCCAAAATTCTCTCACAAACTCCGCCTAACAACCGACTGCCACACCAAAAAGCCGGAAAAGTTTTCCCGGTTTCGTCACTTCTCCATCCAACATTTCCGCCACACCACGCTAAAAACCAAGCCGGCCGAAAAACTTATACCGGCGGACATTTCGGCGAAATCTAAAATTACCTCCTCATCGCCAGATCTATCATGATCTCCACCACCACACGCGTCCGCGCCGTTAAATTACCTGGCCCACCCATCCTCCCGGCCCACCACTTAGCCGACTCCCCCCCTCTCTCTTCGGCTGCTGTCCCACGACAGCCCACCACCACCATCGTTATCATCGCCATCACCCCCACAGCCACTGAGCACCACCACAACCATACCATCATCATCATCCTGCCACCTTCACCACGTCACCACCGACGGTAGGGTGTTTGTTTCGGTGGTCAACCCACCGAAACAGGGTGCGTTCGGTTTATCAAGAAACACCACAAGGGTGGTTGTTTCGGTGGTTTGGCAGCAGCCACCACCACATAGGGCTGCGTTTGGATGGTTGTTTAACAACCATAGGTCACGTTTGGTTATAATAAAAGCACGAGGGTGCGTTTGGGTCCGGCAGCCACCACCAGCCACCCAAGGGGTGCGTTTGGCTGTGACAGCCACCGTGACGGGTGCGTTTGGTGGTTATAAACACCCCCAAGGGTGTGTTTGTTTTTTGGTAGCACCGAAATGGGTGCGTTTGGCTGTTCTAAACAGCCACGGGTGCGTTTGGTTTAGTTAAAACGCCACAATGGCGTGTTTGGCAGATTAGGGTGCGTTTGGTTTTGTATAAAACAGTTAGGGTGCGTTTGGTTGTTGATAGAAATTCACAAGGGGTGCGTTTGGCTGTTATTAGCACCGAGAGGGTGCGTTTGGATCTGAGTTCAGCGAATAGGGTGCGTTTGGGTTAGCAGGAAATCGGTTAGGGTGCGTTTGGGTTAACAGGAAACCGGTTAGGGTGTTTGGTATAGCAGAAACACGGATAGGGGTACGTTTGGTTGGGCAGATTTACACCAAGGGGTGCGTTTGGTTTGACATTAAGCACCAAGGTAGGCGATAGGTTTTAAGAAGACAACAAGGGTTAGATAGGTTAATACCTTGACAAATAAAAATAACATAAAGTTATAAAAATAAATATTACAACCGTATATATAAAGATGGTGGCTAAACGGTTAAAATAAATATGATAATTATTATTTTGGTTAAAGATTTTAGATAAATATAGAAACTATAGATATATATTTTAAGCATGAGGATATTGCCAACACGATTTTATTTGGAAAGTGAAAAACATAAAGTATTTTACTAATAGGAAAACGTTGTGTTTTGCGTATATGGGAAACGTTTTATAATATGAAAATGTCATGGCGAAATTTATATAAATTTTTATATGTAGTAATGTTTTACTAAAGTTTCTATTATTTTAGAAACCGATAAAAGGGACTAAATTATATTTTAAAGATATAATAATTTGTATTATACAATAACCGGATAAACGAACGAAAACTATACTTTTACAATGAGATAACTATATTAGACACGACTCGACGAGGAAACGAAATATGAATTTATAAAATATTATTTATATTTTATAATTGTCAGCTAGAAGATAACATAATAATTGTTGTAAAAGCTTTATAAACATCGTTTAACTTAATTGGTAATCTTAAAACGTACGATTACGTTTATACAAGAACTTTT
Source organism: Tanacetum coccineum (assembly GCA_026074375.1). Taxonomy (NCBI): domain Eukaryota; kingdom Viridiplantae; phylum Streptophyta; class Magnoliopsida; order Asterales; family Asteraceae; genus Tanacetum; species Tanacetum coccineum. The sequence continues at coordinate 210,038 of BQNB010000087.1, forward strand.
TATTTAATTAAGTGGTGATTTCAGAAAACGAGTCAAACTAATTGGTTTAATTATTTTACTCACACTTATTATATAATACTTGCAAAGCATTATATACGTCACATTAATCTTCGGATTGTTTGTAATTGTTATATAACTCACGGTACGAGTTATATAAGGGTTTATTTTTATATGTAATATATAAGGAATATATTACATCACAACGTTGCGTTTACATTCGATTTATTCTATTAACAAACCACCAAACTACTACAACTTTAAATCTAAAATCTTTATCAAGTGTCGCGTTGATGTGACCATTCAAGCGGGAAAACAAAATACATTATTCCTAGCTAGTGGGACTTTAGCCGTTAAGAATCTTCGTTTTCCGTTCTGTTTATGATTAATATGTGCACTTCTGCCAATCGTTCTGCAACATCAATGTGAGTTTATAGCCCCACATTTTACATGTTTTATATATATATTTTTGGGGTGAGAACATGCTTGTTTACAAATGCATTTACATGATTGTTTACAAATTGGTTTACATACTCATTTACATAGCTCGCTATGGGATACATTACTTGACTTCATTTTTGGTCACGAATGCATATTTTACTTTTGAAAAAGGATTACGAATTAGCTTAAGCGGATTGAACTGATGACAAAAACGGTACTGCCCGGGTGTTCTTGGAGGGGACACCGGTAACGGGAGTACATATTTGTACTTTACTGCCTGGGTGTTCTTGGAGGGGATACCGGTAACGGGAGTATATATTCTTTAAATCACTGCCCGGGTGTTCTTGGAGGGGACACCTGTGATGGGTATATATAAGTCTATGATTGGAGGGATTTACACGACGAATATATATAATATATAATAAAATATAAAATATATAAATATAAGTGTAAAAATCAACAATCAATAAAACCGAGAAGTAGTATAGAGCTTTCCCGGGTCGTTTATCCCCAACGAGGCTGGACTGGTAAATCGATACGATCGAAGATTCGAGTTTGAATGAAGGAATTGATTTGGGAGAGTGAAAAAGTCAAATTAAACAATAACGAATAAAAACGTTTAAGAAAAACCTAGAAATTATGAAATTAAACTAGAAAACGAGGGCCCGAATCCCGAACAAAAGGGGGAAAAACCTAAATTCTTTAAAAATAACCCTACGAAGAAATTTTCACTTCTAAACTACTCTAGGGATCAAATAACGAAGAATGAAAAAGACTAGACCGAAAACGGAGTTCGTTTGACCCAAAAACGAGTCAAAACAAAATCCCGTACCCGGACCCGTTCTTTAAAAAAAAGAAAAGTTGTAAAAATGACCCTACGAAAAATTTTATATTTTTCCTACAAACTAGATTATAAAAGAAAATTTTCTAAAAAAGCAAAATATTTTTTTGATAATTTTTGTATTTTTTATGAATTAAATAAACTTTTAACTAAATTAAATTATAAAAAATATTAAACGATTACTAAATAATACTCTGAAAAATTTTCAAAATACTTTACTTATAAATTCCTGACGAAAAAATGAAAAACACAACACAGCTTAAGTAATAAGCCCGAAATAAGCTTATTTCAGCTTATACTGCAATTTGGTGCAAAAACACCCTTAAATATTAAACACCTTGGGTCTTTAACGAAAAAGACCCAAGGGCGCAGTGGTAGAGTGTGTTGTGTAAAAGGGGATGTATCGCTTGGTCCCGGGTTCGAGTCTTGCTCACCCGGGCCAAGTGTCTTCCCCCTTTTTTTTTTTTTTCGAAAACTCAAAGAAGCAAAGTTGTTAAGCTCGTGGGGCTTAACAACTTTGTCAACTAGAGCTTTTTGTGAAAAGCACTCAATAAGCTTATAAATAAGCTTAAAGTTGGCAGAATGGCTTAATTGGGCTTAAAGGCAAAAAAAGCTAAGTCTTTTTGGACTTAGGGTCGAATTAAGCTAAGACAAAAACCAAATAAGCTGAGGAGTCTAAACTAATTTTAAATAAGCTAAAAAAAACAAAAGCTTAAGGCTAAATAAGCTGTGGGAAGCTTATGATGACAGAAAAGCTTAAAATGAGCTTAAAAGCTAAAATGCTTAAAACTTGGACAAATAAGCTAGAAAAAGGCAAAATAAGCTTAACAACTAACTATCTAATCTAAATAAGCTGTTAGAACACAAGGGAGCTTATTACATAAGCTAAATAAGCACAAATGGAAATTAAGCAATCCCTATACCTAAATCATGCAAAAACAGTCAAAGGGCATGTTTGGGCTTAAAAATAAGCCATCAAATAAGCTCTTCAAGGTCTTAAACTTTGAGGGCTTATCTAAGAGCTTATAGACTCTTAAAATAAGCTGAAAACTTGGGCTTAAAGACACTGAATGACAAAGAAAAAAGGGCTTAAAATCTCCCCTTTGCACCAGGGGAGATTTAAGCTTAGCTTTAGTAGCTTATTTGACAGCTTATTAAAAGCTGTCAAATAAGCTCTAAACAATAAAATAAGCTTAAACAGATGGAGTATTATGGCAAAGGGGCTTGTGCACCAATTTTCAGCTTTTAAAAATCGTTTTTACTTGCTTATTTTTGATGGTGAAAAAGGTGTTTGGGGTTTGTTAAAACTGTGGCACTAAGAACCTTGGTGGTTTTTGACTCACAAAGTCAAAACACCAAGGGTTGTGGCAGCTTGGTTTTAACACACAAAATACACATTTCTTTTTTTTGCCGCAGTAAAAAAAAAGCTTGAAATTTTGGCACTAAAGTCCTTGGTGGTTTTTGGCTTACAAAGTCAAAAGACAAAACTGCTTAACATCCCTATTTTGTACACACACAAATCACACTTTTTGACACTCAACACTCAAACCACAAGTGCTTAACTAAATAAGCACTTGTGGAGTTTTCTAAAATCTCACAGTTATGAAAACAGTTTTAAAAACTTTGGAAAACAATTTTAAAACTAAAAACTTTTTTAAAAACAGCTTGAAAATGCTTAAAAACTTAAGTTAAATTTAATCAAAATACCTCAACCCATGGTCAAACCCTTTTTGACCCGTTTTCTTAGTTCACCCAAACACCCCCTTAAGTTTTAAAAGAGGGTTTAAAAACTTATGAAAACTGTTTTTGACTGAGGTTTTGAAGCAATTATGATACTTAAGCTATAATGAACAATAAAAAGCTAAAAGATAAATCAAATAAGCACTTAAGTTATGAAATAAGCTAGTGACAGAAATGAGCTTAATATGGCAGTTTAAACTATATTGCATATAAATGGAATAAAGAACATTAAACAAGCATGAATACACATTAAAAGGTAAAATAACAGCAATAAGCTAACAATAAGCTTAAATAGCTTATTGCTACAGTAGATAAGCAAAATTTAAAGAGAGGTACCTTAAATCCTTTTCACAAAAAGGATTTTGTGTGAAGACTTAAACAAGCTCTAAACCTACCCAGCTTATAATTAAGCTAAACTAAGCCATAAACCCAACAAGCCATCCATTATAGCCTATTCTTCCTTAGCTTTTCAATCCAACAGTAACACTTGCTCTTTTTCTTAAGTTTTCTTTAAAGTGTTTTAAAAACAACAGAATTGCAAATATAGGTTAAATTAATAGGTAAGAAAGCTTTTTAGAACACAATCAACACAAACTTAACTCAATTTCATCAAAGGGAATTTTGAATACAAATACTTTAAACTGAAAATACAACAACTAAAAAGCTACTAAACTTTTTAAACTTACTTAAAACTTAAAAAAAAACTACTTCAAAACTATATATCTGCCACAATGGCTTTTACAAATGTCTTAAATAGAAGAAGAAATCGACTTTGGGGAGAGCTTATTGAATAAAAAGAGCTTAATTTTTCATTAAAATTGAGAATTACAATTGCTTATAAGAGGAAATTACTTTAAAAACCTTTAAAACTAAATAAAACTGAATTAAAACTTAATATTACTGAATGTAACTTGAATATTTGCAACAATGGCTCTTACAAGGCTTTTTAGCACAAAAATCTACACTAGGTCTTCATTTTCTCTTTCTTCTTGTTTTGTTTTATTGTGCTTATGTGTGTAGACTAACACACAAACACAGGTGTGTTTTGTTTTATGAGAGTGCTACAGCATTCAATCTTGGCCCTTCAATCTTTAAGTCAATCTCAGTCGTCGAATTTGGTCTTGAGGGTGTGGGATTGCCAAGTTGGCACCTTTGTGGCTAGGAAAGGTAGTGGAGGAGGGGGGAGATGTATATCCATGGTGGTGGTGAAGGTCTTTGGGGTAAAAACGGGTGTAAACACCCGTGAGTGTTTTTGGGGGGAAAAAGAAAGCGGGAAAAGAAGTTGGGTGTTAACAGAGTGGAATGTTGGAGATTTTGGCAAGAATAGTCCATCCTTGGTTTATTGTTCATTGCCACACCCATTCGGTCCTTGTGGTTTAAATAACTTTTCGGGGACTTGGCAAAATAATGTCCCCAGCAGTTATAGGAACTTATCTGCATTTCTTTCGTCCTTGGTGTACAAGTTAGGGGGGTTGGCAGTTTTGTGCCCCACCCACACTTGTTACTTTGAGTAAATAACAAAATGGCTCTTTCTCTTTTCTTTTCCTCTTTTCTTCTTTTTTATAAGTTTAGGGTTTGGCAATTTCAGCCCATAAACTTTTATTTGCTTTGACTTTGGCCCGGGGGGTTGACTTTGACTTTGCCAGTTTGCTTTTCTGTTGATCTTTTTTGTCTTGATTGACTTTCCGGCACTTCGATTAGCGTGTCTTTCAACGTTTCTTTTCCATTCCGAGTCCAGTTTTTTTTCGTTTTGGTCTTATTGTTTTTTCGTTCCTTTTCTTGGTTATCTGTTCCTTGCACAACACAGTTAGCAAAACAAGCATATATTTGGCATTTTAAGTCCGTTTTTGGTTATTTTAGCTCGTTTTTAAAGGTAAAAGGTATGTGTATTTAAGCACATACCAAAATCCCCCATACTAAGGTATTGCCGTGTCCTCACCTCAATTGCTTTGATAGTAAAGCATTTACAAAACTAAGAATTTCATCTCCCTCGAACTAATAAACTTTGAAAGTTACAAAGATGTTCGTTCAAAGAAACTATAATGAATCAAAAGCTTTAGATCAAGTCACGTTTTCACCATTTTTTTAATTTGTACACTAAACTATCCCTAATATTTTGGATTTTTTCGTTTTCTTTCTCGACTACCTGTTTTGACCTACCTTTATTTTATTAATCCATCTGGGATACATTGAATAGAAACAACCATAGAATTATCTACGGGATGTCCTGCTTGGATTAAATTCATCGTCCCCGATTTTTCACTAGTTCCAAACCAAGCAATTAAACAAGATCAATTTGTCAATATAAGTCTAAATGCTAAGCACTCATACTTATGACTTGTGAACTTTTAACTCCCAACATGAATTATGGTTTAAATTTTGTGTGTGCTCATTTCAACTCAACCATAGATCAACTTATTTGCATCGTCGTGATCAAGATGAATTCAAGATTCATGCAACAACCGTATTAGGACCTTGTAAACTTGATTTAAATGAATGAGATTTTAACTGTAGAACTTTTTGCAACATCTTCATCATTATAATCATAAGTTCTTAAAGCTAGGAATGCATTGCTTAGTTTGAACACCTACCTAGGCCTCGCTCCCTAGTAGGATATCACAACCAACGACCGATGTTCTTAGTTTGAAAACCCACCCCGTTGCTAGCGTAGTGGGAAATACATCAACACCTTTTCTCTTAATATGGCTAAGGAAAGTGTTTAGTTTGAACCTCAACTAGACACTCGCTTCTGGATGAGATATCACAACACACCAAATCCTTAGAAGTAAAGATGTCTTAGTTTTGAACCCACCCACCTCCGTGGTTAGCGGAGTGGGATATCAACGACACATCTTTTACTTGCTACATATAATCAAATGTATGCTTCATTGGGAATAAATTTATTATTATGCATTTTTGCATTCATACTTCATTAATGCCTTTTTTGGCCTTTTTAACTTTTCGAATTTATTAAGAACAGAAAAATTCTCGTTTTAAGAAATCAAGTCACAATATTTGAAAGCTTTTTCTAAAAACATTGATTGACTTAGTTGAACTGAATTGAGTACGTATGATTAGGTGGATTAGAAGCTAATGGGAGAAAAAGCCACAAGTTACTCATATAAGTTTTCGTTCAGCACATAAACTTATATTTAACTCTATCACTTCTTGTTCTTCACCTTTTTAAAATTCGAAGAAAGAAATCGAATTCGTGACATGAAAAGCTTTGCCATACAAAATGGTAAGTTGAGGAATAGTAGGGCTCAACACGCCCGATCGGACGTCAAAAATATATTTCATTCCTACCCAGTTTGGGGAATGTCAAAACTTGTGATCACAAAACACTTATTTCTTTTTGAAAATTTCTTTTTCAATTTTTTCATTTTTTTTTTTTTTTGTATTTTTGCCAAAAAAATTGGGTGGTTTAAACGGGATTACGTGATAACGCGTCTCGCAGGCAAAAATCAAATCGACGATTACACACCATACTAGAACTAAACAGCGTCCTCGATGTTTTCAAAGAGGTACCTACGTAAATCTAAGCTAAGTTTATGGTAGTGGGACAAAAGTTTAAAACGTTTGCCGATTAGATTTGGGTACTGAATACCAAAATGATGCTGAGGATTTGAGATCGAGGTTTATAAATGACAGAATTGGAGTGCCTTCATAATCCGGGAATACCTGGACATATAAAAACACAAGCACAGGAATGGCTAGAAGCAAATTCATACACAAACAAACACTAGAATCACAAAGAACACAAGACTTATTCATTACTACTACTAATGCTAGGATAAGCATGGGGTGCCTCCCACGAAGCGCTTGTTTAGGGTCTCGACGCTTGACCCGTCCCCCGAATTTATTGGTCCATGGGGAACGTTTGGAGATCCGGGACCACCTCGAGTTGGTTATGTTCCCCTCCTAAGTAGTGTTTTATACGATGACCATTCACCTTTAAAGTTGGGCCCGGTGTTTGAGGATAGCTCGAGGTTAGCCATAAGGGAAAACTTTGGACAACGGTGAATGGTCCAGACCAACGGGATTTCAAATTTGCCCGAGAAAATCTTCAGTCTAGAGTTGAAGAGGAGAACACGATCACCAACGTTGAAAACGCGGTTTTTGATTTTAGCATCGTGTATCCTCTTGGTTTTCTCTTTATAGATCAAAGAGTTTTGTAGGCTTGATCACGAAGTTCATTTAGTTCATTCAGTTGAACTTTCCTGTGATCACCCGCAGTTTGAACATCAAAATTTGTATGCTTGAGGGCCCAGTAGGCTTTATGCTCTAACTCGATCGGAAGATGACATGCCTTTCCATACACAAGCTTATACGGAGTGCATCCGATGGGTGTTTTGTAAGCTGTGCGAAAGGCCCATAAAGCATCATCTAACTTGTCCGACCAGGAGCACGATTTTCTCCACGGTTTCTCAAGAATGCGCTCTTTAAAACCACGATTTTTTGACACCTCTACTTGCCCACTTGTTTAGTGGGTGATACGCGGTGGGATGAGAGACGGTGAGTGAATCCATACTTACGCATGTCCTTTGTAAATTGGTCATTCGCAAAAGTGAGAGTTCCGCGATCACTTATGATAGCTCGGGGATGCACCAACTCGAGAAGGAGAAGAGAGTTTTCAAAAATTTACAGACAACTCGGGCCCATCATTGGTGGGGCAGCGCTTTTGCTTCTACTCCATTTTGACAATAGTCAACAGCCACGAGTATGTATTGTGTTCCCATCTTGAAGACGGAATGGCACCATAAAAATCCCAATGCCCCAGATGTCAAAGATTTCGCCAACTTGGACTGGAGTTTTGTGGCATCTCTTCACGTTGCGTAATTTTTCCTTGACGTTGACAAATGTCACAACGTGGTCTTGGTGACAAAGTCTTGGGCATCTTGTAGATGTCGGGCCATAGAATCCTAGATTCGCTAGATTTTTCTGGGCTGTGTAAGTGGAAACAAAATAGTGTTCCCCCAGGGGGTCCATGTGTGCAAGCTTTTGAGAATGTCTAAAGCTTCTTTGCCACAGCAAACACAACGTCTTATCACACTGATCTGCACAGTAGTTTTAAAACAAGAGGGTCATACCAGGAAATAGTGGTTGACATCCTTGAAGAATTTTAATTTTTTTTGTTGGGATGTCATTCACCACTTGAAAACGAATTTCCCGCATGGTAGTTTGCAAAATCTGCAAACCATGGGGTACTTTGATCCTTGAAGTGCAATCGAACCAAGAGTTTAAAGAGGAAATGATTCATTGACTTTCTTTGTTCATCGAGTTTGTCTTGATGCGGAATTTTCAAGTCGGACAGTATGATCGGCGGACGAGATTCTCAGCTCCTTTTTTGTTTTTTCTTCTCCGAATTTCAATGTCAAATTCTTGGAGCTATAAGATCCACCGCTGTGTCTATGCATTAGCTATCTTTTTGCAAATTAAACTCTATTCGCTTACCATTAACATTTGACATGCACGGATGGCTAGCAATGTGCAGGCTGCAGGGTACATCCGGTGCATCCTTCTTGGCAAAGAGATACTTGATGGCAGAGTGGTCAGTATACACTATGCTTTTGGACATGACAAGATATGAACGGAATTCCTCAAAGGCATACACCATGGCAAGTAATAGTGTATAGGTTGAAAATGCTTGTTTTTTCTTTGCCCGAGGACTGCCCCAATTGCGAAGTCGCTAGCATCGCACATTAGTTCAAAAGGCAAGTCCCAGTCAGCTTTCTTTTGAGTGTATTAAAGGAATCGATACACTCTTCAGAAAAGACAAATGGAGTCTCTTTTTTCAAGCAAATGAGTCATAGGACGGGCAATTTTGGAAAAGTCCTGAATGAATCGTCGGTAAAAACCGGTGTGCCCAAGGAAACTACGGACACCTTTGACAGAAGTCGGATGAGGGAGTTTAGCTATTAATTCGACCTTAGCTCTATCAACCTCAAGTCCCGACTTAGAAATTTTATGTCCGAGAACAATGCCCTCCTTTACCATGAAATGGCTCTTTTCCCAGTTTAAAGACAAATTGGTGTCTTCACACCGCTTCAACATCTTTTCTAAATGGGTTAGGCACGTGGAGAAAGAGTCCCCAAAGACCGAAAAGTCATCCATAAATACTTCCATCGTTTTTTCAATCTGACTCGCCGAAACTCACACCTTAAAAGCTATCAATATATAATATAAATACAACAAAGGATGAGAATCCGCGAGACCA